>OY725191.1:11439851-12039851 GCA_963241965.1 Tortrix viridana
CTAGCAATGTCTGTGATTACAATTGACAGGCCGTCAAAAAGACTGGTCCTTCGAGCCGGATTTTTAATGAGGGGCATCACGAGGCGTGAAAATTGTCATCTCGTAATTGTCCGCGACAGGGGGCGGCGCTGTGCCGGGTGACAAAGAAAGGGCGTGTCTTGCGTCTCAGGAAGTTGGAAGTGTCAAATGTAAAATGAAAAGGTTACAGCAGTCAAGGATTTAATACAGATTTATATCAGCGAGGAAATGCTGGCAGCATCTTTCCTATAATGCCGCCAGGGGCCATTTCTTGATTTAGATTTTTAGCTGTATGATCATCATCATTTCTGCCGAAAGACGTCCACTGCTGGACATAGATAAATTATGTTTAGTTTTAATGTGTTTTATTTTTGTACTGTTGTTATATTTTATTAAATTATAATAAAAAAACCAGTTAGTTACTTACTGCCGCACTCAGAGACGTCAATTAATTATTAAGTTTCATTAAAGTTGCTGCTGTCACTTTCTTTGCAATATCAATAGAATAAGACAGCAGCAACTTTAATGAAACTTAAAAAATAATTGACGTCTCTGAGTGCGGCAGTAAGAGTTATTTAAATCAGGTTCAGGTTAAGACTTAAAAAAAAAAAAACTGTGACCCTTCAACTAGAGGGTGGAGTTCGTTGGTTCAGGTGGCCTGTTCAAGACACTCAAATAATTTCGTTTCTCTCTTGAAATGCAGATGAAGAAAGCGAATTATTACATCCGTTTTTCTGGGCGTGATTTTCCACCAGTGTTCAAGGGAGTCTGAGACAGATTGATAAGAATGATAAGTGACACTTAAGTGTTGATAATAACGTGGTTTTTAAAACATCTATGTTTTCCTGCAGAACTATGCAGATTTGACAGTTTTATATAATACTAGAATAAGTAGTATCATTGCAACAAGTTATATTTTTAAAGAATGATCGACTGTTTCTTGCGGCTCTTTTTGCGTCCTCCTTCTCAGCAGTGGTCCTCTTGGGAAGTGCGTAGATTTTGACGTGTAAAAGTGCCTGTGCGGCTACTTACTGAATAAATATCCTTTATCTTTTTGTCTAAAACGAAACAAACACAAAAAAACATTATTTAACAATGCCAATGATAATCACGGTTTTATTTTCGATGGGAACTTCGGTACAATACGCTATATTTGCTCTAAGCTACGGAGAATAATAATTAAAATTGCAAGTTGTGACCATTGCGTGGATCAAATAGATAACCAAGAAGCAATAAACTAATGAATGTCTAATATAGTAGGACTATTTGTTTATCTGTCTGTCAGACCGCTTGTCAACGATAGATAAGGTCTGAATGCGATATCTAAGACTGGTGCTTGGGTAATATTGGAATTCCTTGAAGTAATTACCATTTAATATAGATACTAGTTTGAATTAGCTGCATTGATTATGCAATTTTTCTGCTAGATTACTAGATAAACGTAGATTAGTTCTAACAATCAAAGACCTCTGAGTCCTCTGACTATGTATGTTGTAGTTATTTATTATTACGCGGCTAACGCCCACGGCTAATACGGCTATGCCACACGGCCGGAAAGTACTTTAAAATATTTTGAACAGGAAATTATGCTAAATGAAGACTTCTTAATACTGAGTTCGAGAAAGAAAAAAAACCTGCTTGGTCTGAAAATGAGGATAAAACATCCTGTATTTTTATTACGTCGATTGAAAGAGTCAAACAATATGTCGTATATAAATAATACAAGTAATATTATCCAAGTGGGTGGCAAGATTAACCTGATGTTTTTTGATTAGTACGCCTTACTAACATTGCGAAAGTGTATCTGATGGTTTCTCTCGTTTTACAGTTCGTTTATACTCGTAGCTCGGATACGGACGGACATACGGCACTTCCCAAGTAGCACTCAAGCTGTATAAGAGCTTATACAGCCCTTAAAATGCTGAAATTAGAGCTATATTAGCTGTATAAGTAAAACAGCTTTTGCGCTACTCGGGTTTTCTTTCCTGAAATTAGACAGTTCTCGAGAAAATAGCGGTTAACGTCTACACAGGCGGAGTCGTCGGCAAAAGCAAGTAATCAATAACGTGTTCATAAATCACATCTATCGTAAAACACTTCGTTAATTGCCCGAGCGCATAAACATAAATAAAGTTGTTAGCAGCGACGACCAAACAAATGCGTCCGCGCCGGTCGCCTGCCGCCTGTCGCACCAGATTGCATCCAATTGACTCGCATTAATTAATTTATGCACCAATACACGTGTAGTGCCATTGCAATACAGTTGACAATCATTACACTTGTCAACTGTATTACAGTATTTATTGGCCGAGTATATTGTGAGTGACTGTATTTTTTCCTTACTAGCGCCCCGCCCCGGTGTCGTACGGGCAGCAGACTGCCCTGCTAAGGTAAAAGGCAGTATTTCACACAAAACTACTGTAATAATTGCAACCTCATTACTGAGTAATAAGGTTGCAAATTGCTACAGTAGTTTTGTGTAAAATACTGCCTTTTACCTTAGTAGGGCAGCAGAGCGTACACACCTAAACCTTAATGAATTATACGAGTCCATATTGGTTCACCAAAAAATGTATCGTTATTCATAATCATCGCAAGTCCTAAAGTGAATTATACTGAAACCGTGCTGTAGTCAGTTTTTTTTAAATAAACCTAACCTATATAACTGATTATATATTTTATCTACACACATATCATACCATAAGTCCTCTATAATGCGTTCAGAATCCGTTGGCAATGACCAGCATTACAACAATCAATTTTACTATGATAATTTTCTTATCTGTAGCAGTAACATAATGTTCTAATAACTATATAAAATTCGATAAAGTTATGAGTTTTGGAACATCTTTGAAAAACGTTACTTGATATCGAACGATATGATAGTAGAGGCTGACTCTAGATTGTCTCTGAATTAAAAATAAAACTACGGTTGCCGCCATTTTTGATCAATGCCGCCATGCCGGCCGTAACATGCGTTTCCTGAACACATCATAGGGAGCTTATAATATGTATGTAGATAAAATAGTGTATGTAACTGTACATAATTAGGCATTAAAACACTCGTGTGATGCTATTATGAAACTCGCCTGTCGGATCGTTTCATAAACACACACTCGTATTTCAATGCCTCTCATTATGCACCAGTCACATAAACTACTACCAATTAAAAATCCTGAAACAACAACGGTTTTGAATAACGATACATTCGGGCTACAATTATTATGTAAACTTTGGCGCACCGGAATTATACACTTAAACCTTCCTCATGATTCATGATCATGAACCACTCTGTCCAGCGTTGGTGTAAACAGCATGAAAATCTGTTTTGTAGTTATTGAGTTTATCGTGTGCAGAAAGATAGACAGACGCTTAAGTAGAATTAAGTTGTTTCAAAACTAACAGTTTGGTTTGGAAATAATAAAGTCTTAAATCAAGATTTAAAACTTAAAGTCGACTTAACTCGCAAGGGGCGCATCAGAAGTTTTTCTAGTCATACCTAACATAATTAACAAAGTGCTCTGACGATTACCTCGTGATGTATTTTGATGTTTTTTTCCTAATTGTACACGATCTGTGGAAGTGGAACTTTTGATGTTGGCCTTCTCAATTTTTTTAGCACCCAGCAGCGGTGTGAAGTGGAAGGCTCAATGCATAATGCATAAATTGAATGATAATCGAAGTCCGCGCGTCAGTCAATGACGAACACGACTACCCTATAGGTAAGCGTAGGCTAATTTAGCTGGTAAATTTATGGCGATACAGTGGCAAAGACGACAACCAAGACCTATTAAAAATAAATATGTAAAGAGAAACACAATGAATAATCCAACAGTCTCATGTTAGTCGTGCTTGTACGAGTAGAGGCGACGGTGTCATGTCAAAATATATGTGACTCTTTGACCCATCATCTGCCTTTAGCCCGGTGATATGTATTTTTTTATTGCAAAATACAGGCTGACTGCCCAAAATTGAATTAATGGAAGGTGGAGTGGGTCTGCCCGAATGGAAAGTTCAATTTTGTGACAGTCTTTTTTTTTCGCCACCGCGTTATCCTTGACTCTTGAATAACAGTTTATTTTAACTTGCCATTCACGTGACGTGAATGGCATGGAATTGGCGTCTATGGACCTCAGAGTCCATGTTGTGTGCCCTATTAAGTACCTTCACCTGGTATTTCAAACAGAATCTTTATTACAAGCTTTTATTTAACTTGCAATATTTAGGTCAAATCTCCTTCCCGGTGTCCGATTGAGCTGAAATTAGCTATGCCTACGGTACTTCAGTGACAATAATATGATACCATGGAGCTGGTCTGATGATGCATTCCGAAGGTAGCCTTAGGAACCTTGCTACGAAACAAGATAGTCCCGCCGTGTTTGGGCTCGTTGGATTTATCTTGATAAGCAGACGATGACCGTGCAAAAAAACTCAGTCGGCAAGAAAAGCTTATCCCAAAAAATACATTTTTGACCGAAACTTAGTAATGTTCTTATTATGTCAATAGGACCAACCTTACACCTAGAGGTATATAACCAACCTTATAAACATGACCCTGGTCTTCTCTATACTCGGTGTGCCGCGTTTCCCTGACCCCGTGGAATGCCAGTTCATCTTCATAGCCACGTGACACGCTGCGCTAATTGCGTGCAACGGAACGCAATGAGGATTTACGGGAGCGCCGGCGCTTGTGCGTTCCGATACACGCATACTTTACTAGTTGCAGGTTAGGAATGACGTCCCGATATCTTAAGAGGATATTTTCAGGTAATAAAAATGAATTGTACTAGTTTCCACGTCGCTTCCAATTAGTTTGTTACTCTTTCACGCTGCAACGCCTGGGCGGATTTGGATGAAATTTGGAATGGAAATAGATTATAGCCATAGGCTACTTTTCATCCCGGAAAATTTGTTAGTTCCCGAAGGAAAACTGATAAACGACTACAACGCGGACGGAGTCGCGGGCAAAAGCTAGTTGTACCATAAAAGTATAAAGCGAACTAAACTAAGCCTTAAGCCTCTACCGTCCATCCATCAGGCAACTCAGAAATTTAGGTAAGGTTGCTCCTAAATTGCCAATCGCCTTGTTGGCAGTTTAGAACCAACTTAGCGGTCTCTCTGACCTCAGTTTCAGTTATTTGACCTCTTGTATTGCAAAGGCAATGTTTCCAGCTATGCAAGCAGGGTAAACACCACTCCAAACTACTTCACCTCCGATAAAACTACGACCTCGCATCGCACCTTTTATTACCCGACCGCCCAAGAAGGTGGGTTATGTGTTTGACCTGTGGGGTTATCATGGTCGTGTTTAGAATAAACGTGGATAGAACATCTGTCACTTTCTGACCAGTATGTGAGTGCGAGAGTGACGGATGCTTTATCCACATTTATCCACCGCGATAAAGGCGACCGAGGCAAGGGCGATGCGATATGTTTTGAAGGTGCCCTCGAAGCTAGCGGTCCCGGGTTCGAATCTCGGTAAGTATATGGGCAAATATTTGTGTGATGAGCGCTTGGCTTCCTGAGTCATGGCTGTTCTCTACGTATTTTAGTATCTATTTCCATAGACAGGGTGTTTGGTAGTCGAGTGTAGGAACTTTCAGGGTTGGAAGAGGGGGTCATTTTGAATTATTTTAACCATATTTACTATTATACAAAGTCTTATGGTTTTTGATATATGGCCGGTTTTTTTTGATATGACCATACCGAAAAAAAAAACTCTATAAGGGATCTCTTCCAGCTAATCTAGAGAATGAGTGAGGACAAACCACAAGGATAGGCAAAATTACACGTGACGCACAACATTTTAGATTGTTGTTGTTGTTAATGACGCACCCTTATAATTTTTATATAGCCTATGACACTCGCACGTTTTTGAGGAATCATATGATACCCCATTAATTAATCGGTCCAATAATTTAGGAGCTAGAGTGGAACATCCGATTTTTGGTTATATTCTACATACATAGACTTAAAAATCATCACCTTTCTTTTGGCTTCGCTCAGTCAGCTAAAAAGTACCTAAGTAATTCACGTTCCGTTACATAATAGCCACGCATTAGAATAATGTGCGCATTAGATCCGAACGACTCTTGCGCATTCCTAGGCGGTGCAATGCGATTCAATTGATATCGAGTGTCGACGGAACGGCGCGTGCGCTGGCGAGCGAGGCGAGGACGTTAATACTCAAGATAAGATAAAATATTAAACCGATTAAATTAGTTTGTTAACTCTGTTGAATATGAAGAGGTTTGATTCCTGATTACATCAGATTATGTAGAATCGGTTAAGGATCGCCTTTGGGTGAGGTTGAAATATTTTCTACGTGCGTTTGCGTACGTGTGTTTACAAATTCGTGCGAACAATCATAACTTACATTATATCTACTATCTATCTATTCTAATCTATAATGTAAATACCTGTACTCTGTGTAATTTTTGATGTGTAATAAAGAGTTTATACACACACATACATACTCGGTTTACAGAAATCCGTCGTTAGTACCTTATATTGTTCAGGTAATTAAACACAAGTAAAGAGTATTTGGTGCCGTGACCAGGATTTTATTTAGTTCTTGATATTTTGAAGAATTTTTTAACGATTAATTGTTTCATATTGTTAAATTAGCATTAGATTTGAATAACTAAACTTTAATAATAATAATATAATAAAATAATAGAAGGTTTTAAAATTGCTCATTAAGTAATACAAAATCAAGTAGTAATACAAAAGTAAGACAATTCAACTAAATGGAAATGCAAAAACGGGTGACTGGTAAAATACAGTAGCAGAGAATGGAATTTTATAAAATACATAAGTATATGACGGTTGTATATCCGTTTCCATTTTGTCCGAGAGCTTGCGCTCTATTTGACACGTTCATTCTTATTAGACCAAGAAACAACTTTGGCGTGCCATCGATGAATAAGGCAGACGTTTTTTTAATTAATGTGCGCATCTTAATACAGCGGCCGGAGTTCGCTATTATGCTATAATGCGCAAAAACGCGAGCGCGCACGCGTGGGCAGCGCGTGGGGTGCGTAGACGCAGGATTGAGCAACTTTTGGACATTTAAAGAATGTTGTCAATGTTGAAGAATCGTTTAGGAACATGTTCTGTTGGTAGCTAACTGCTACCGAGCTTCCAGAGACGCGTTAAATATTTTATGTGTTTATTACTGGTACCAGTCTATTGCTGACATTTATTTACCCATTTCACTTAAAAAATGGCGGGCGTCCATAGTACTGTAAAGGTGGTGACGATTATATAAATAACTGTTTCTTGATGTGAGGTTAATTTATTATTTAAAATACATATGTTAGGTGTTGGCACCATCAATGCCGTGAGGCGACTCTAGACATAACTACTTTTATTTTTTTATTGTTCTATTCTTAATTTCTTTATTTGATTTCAAAAGAATTAAGAATAAAACTGACATACATAAAGCAACAAGTTGTACAATTCTACATACAAAACTATTTGTTGCTTTACAGTACTAACCAAAAAGCGATCTTGTTTGTCCACAATACTACTTTGTAACCTAAATTTTTGCATGGAATATGTCGGATATTTTTATGCCTAATGCTAGCTAAGAGGTATATGATTAGCGGAAAATATGCGGTCCAAGGCCTATATATAATATATATACTATCATTTTCCGGGGAATCAAATAAATACTTCTAATAATCTTAAATAGTTTTACACATTAACCACTTGACAGTTTACAGTTAACAAAAATGGCCGATTGACAGATGCCATTTGAGACCCCATTTGTTACATTTAAACCAATCAACAAAACGCATCCGAACCCCGCTAAGGCAAACTTGTTAGTTTATTTACAACTTTACCAGCTTGGAATAAGAATAAATGCAATTTGGGGTCACTTTAGTAGCGGTTATACGATGCAATTTAATTGAATGGGCCTAAAATGGCATTAAAACGCCGTAACAAGTTGAAGAAAATTAAAGTGAGGATACACTGTGTGCTCATACAAATATATTGGTGACTAGCTTTTTCTCGCGACCTTGTCCGCGTAGAAGTCTTTTATCGCTATTCTTTCAGGAACAGTTCCTATTCCAGTGTCCAGTTCCGAGAAAAAAGTACCCTATGATTGTTTCCAGCTACATCTGTATCAAATTTATCGCCGAGCGGTGAACCTTAAAGACGGATTTTTTTTTTCATTTATAATATAAGTTAAATTAAGGATAAGAAATGAGAATTTTGATTGTAATGATAAATGATGATAACCTTTGAACTTTCTGGGCAAAATCAAATTAAATATGTAGTGAGTTTTTATATCGATAAACTCACATATTGATAGTTATCACGTAAACTAGTGATTGCGACACACTTTCGTAGCCAGCTATAAAGACGCTGCATTGAACACTACCCTGTAACCTTTGCACATCCGCCTGCAATCCGCATAACATATTCAACGAATGGTCCCTCGTTTACTGCGCGACCTGCAATGGACACGCTCGCTCGTAAATTTGACCGGGTTCCGTGAACAGGATCCACTTCCGACCACATCTCTTAATAATGTCTATATATGGGTGGAATGTGATTTGCCTCTTATTCTCTTTCATAGGGTTGCCAAAAGATTTAAGTAAGTAAAGTTAGTTATCAAATTTATCTCAATATTTTTTTACCGCTATGGGTTTTTTTGTTCTGTTTATAATATGACCAGAGTAACAAGGAAATCGCTTTAATTTCATGCATTGTCAAATTCTGATAATTTGAAATCCACAGCAAGAATGCATTAAAATATTATGATCTACGAAATATCCTGGTCACGGCACCAATATTTTTTTACTTTGAACTTGATTAAAATGTATAGATATAATATTATATAGTATAGAATATAATATCTAAGATCTTTACGGCGAAAATATTAAATAATGAAATATTTAAGGAAATGTTGAATTTGAAAATTGAAGGAAATGCATATATGGAAGGGACATACGAAAGAATTGACTCATGTTGCAACCCTAATATATACAGGACAATTTTATTTTTTTAAGTTCTTCAGTTCGAGCAATCTCACCTTTGTTGGATCAGCTTAAATTCTGACAGACCAGCGTTGGAGGTTTAATGCCAGAATCAACTATGTACTGACTCCTGGGATAAGATTAGGCACGTCAGGTCTAGCGAACTCGTCTTGGGGAGCAGGGGCCGTATTATAAGCAGTTAAAACCTGCCAGGTTCTAGTCAATAAAAAAGGATAGAGCTACAGAAGTCAGCTAAAGGGCTATAGATATCTGAATATAAAATGCCCCTTTGGCAGCGTGTAACGTTCTAGGTGAGGTCTCAGGACTAGGCTACTGACTCGGTGCCTTCAAAAGTAGGATTAATAGTTAGGTGTCTTCTGGGTAAACTCGCTCTATCATGGACATGGTTCTGACTATTTGGTCTCGATTAGGGTCAACAAACCCATATAATATAAAAAAAAGTGTAAATCGGGTACGCTGAAAGAGTGTTATGCTGAGACAACCCTGCCATATAAAAATCTCAAAAGGTCATCTTGGTTTAGTGGCTAGGCCAGTTGAGAGCGAGTCTCCAAATTGGGCGCGCGGCCAAATGCGAGGTTTAGCCGCGCAGGCGCACGTACAGCGACAAAGTTAACAGTAATGACCGTGCGTGTGTTTCCATTATCGCCATGTTGTTTGTTAAGTCATATATATTTTAGTACCTATTGTAAGGGTTCATTTTATTGAAGCTGAGTGTTTCTTGCATACAAATGTATATACAGATACTACGGAACCTTCGGTGCGCGAGTCCGAATTGCACTTGACCAGTTTTTATTACTTGCCAAATACTATTTTACTATTACTAAGTGAAGTCGAGAGACGTCCACTGTTGGATTAGGTCTTTCCCAAAGATCGCCACGAGACACGAAGGTCGGTTTTGTTCCATAGGTTTTCCACGATTTTCACCTGATCGTTGGTCCATCTTGTATCTAATCACTTCCCTTTCTGGTCCATGGTCACCACTCAGAACCTTTCCGCCATCAGCTTGGGTTCAATAATTTCTACGCTTCACTTCAGAACTAATAAGTCCACTGTAATTTCCAGGCTCCATTGCCCCTTCAGCTCATGATCATTGCCCATAAAAAATCTTAACGTGCAACAATGGATACGCGTAATCAAGTGGTCTTTAGCGATCCATTCCGCCCACTGCTGGGCACGTAGCCCGTGGGAGGGACATGAGTTTTGCAACTCAATCCGTGAGGGTTGAGTGAGGAGGGCTTCTTGAGATTTTGTTGACAACGAGACCTTAAGATGGAAGCATAAGCTGTAAAATTCCCAAGATCTAAGACTAGTTTTATAAGACTAACTAGTTTTTCCCCGCGACTCGGACTGCGCGGAAATCGTTTATCACTATTCTCTCAGGAATTAAGCCGGGTATTCAGTCACCACCGCGTATGCAATCATGTCACTGTGTCGCCGGAGCTGGCGACGTATGACTTTTGACACCTCTGATTGGCTAACGGCACTGCATTGTTGACGGTGCTACTTGTCGGTTAAATTATAATAACAATTTAAATGTTTTTTAAATTATTGCGAAGTGTGTTAGTATTAGTTATTTGTATACTTTTAAAGGCCGTAGGTATTTAATATATGTATATCCAAATGGATTGATATATTTTTTGAGTAGTTTACCTGATTTTTCTTTGCCCTGAGTTTCCCAGCATTCATCTGAAATCAATCAACCTCAATCTTACCGAAAAAGCAAAAGATTTATTATCTGTTTCACTCTAGAATATTTTTTTTATTTTATTCAGCATTTTTCAAGGAATAAAAATATAACTTGTTTACCAAAAATATATCATTTTGGGATGAGCAAAGTATTTTTTGCCAATCTGACCTAGCAACACTGCATATTCGCATCCAATGTGTTAATGCGAGCTAACCCGGTAGTTTTATTTATTTAATTTCCATTATTGACATTATTGATATCTAGGATTAACTAGAAACTTCATAGCTATGTCACCCGATCAAATAACTGTTTACCTAAATCACTTGACAGCTGCATCCTTTGTGTGTAGTGGTAAGGCTAACACAATCATGATTCTAGATGGTTATCATTAGATCACGAAACGCTAATTTCAAACGCTCGTATGCGCCATCTCTTTCACTCACACTCACTCAATTGTGATTAAAGGTATCTGCCCACTACACCGTATCATACCATGACCGTACTATGAACGTATCAGGCACGAACGCTCATTACTATAGGAAGTGACGGTCGGTGACGGACGGTCTAGTGGGCATAGACTCGTACTTTTCAATACAAATAATATTTTTTTGTCTGACACGTCTCTATTACGGTCATGGTATGATCCGGTGTAGTGGGCAGAGGTCTTAAATCGTGAGATAGGGAAGGAGCCATCGTAATTTCGCCTTCGATTTTCAAAGTAGTCAGGACAGAATTGACGCACACACGTCACGGAGCTTGTGTGCGATTACAGTTGCATAGAATAAGTACAAAGCATAGAAACCCGACTATAAAAGTAACATTATATGGATAAAAACCCCCGATAAAATTAGGATTCCTACTTTCAGAGCTCTCTTATACTCGTATGGCTCAACGGATTTTCACCAAACTAAAAAAAAAAAAAAAAAAAAATATCAGGGGACAATCTCACACAAATTGACCTAGTCCCAAACTAAGCTCTAGGCTTGTACTATGGGGACAACGATAAACATACTTTTATAGAGAAATATATACTCAAATACATAGAAAACATCCATGACTCAGAAACAAATACTCGCGCTCATCACACAAATATTTGTCCATACCGGGATTCGAACCCGGGACCGCTAGCTTCGTAGGCAGGGTCACTACCAACTAGGCTAACCGCGTCGTCAACTAAGAACACTCACTAAGTCATTAAGTCACTTTTCAAACAAAAATAACAAAATCGGTTCATCTCATATTCATATTTATTCATTGCTTTACATGTGTAGTACAAGGAGTTCTTAACCTAATAAAAAGTTCAACCATGTAACCCTGCAAGGCACCGCAGTATTACTAACATACTGAATTAAAACTAGAATGTATATGGGCCGTATTTATAAACTCATCTTGGCTGAGATGCCCTACACAAGATGCGCCAAAAATGACAGGTTTCTAAGCTTTGAGAATCATTTTGACGTGTCTTGAGACGGGCATCTCAGTCGAGTCTATTAATATGACCCTATGTGTGCTGAAATCTAACCAAATGAAATAAAATTCACAATCGTCAAGTAAAGCATATCCGTCAAATTTTAGCCCTTTCCCTTGACATTTGAAAATAGACGAGGAGAGGGCTATCTTTAACTGACAGATGAATTTACTTGTCGATTGTAAAATAGGCCAAATCAAATAAAATATGATGTCTTCTATGCTTTGTTTGTACTAAGTCTATGATCAGTTGCCATTGTCATCTGTTTCTACATTCAGTCAACAAAGTATCGGGAATGGATGATTTGTTTATGGTTCCAAATTCAAATTTTTGTTTTTTTTGTTGTTGTTAGATTGGCACAACTGTTTTCTATTTTGGCGCGGAGTTTGAGTTGCATCTGTTATTTATATTAAATACAGTGCTGTTTTTAGTTATATCATATCTAGTGTGTATTGCGAATTTCATAATGGACAAAAACATTGAACAAAGAGTTTGTCTTAAATTTTGCATCGCCAATGGAATTTCGTGTTCGGAGTCACTGAAAATGTTACAGAAGGCTTACGGTGATTCGACTTTATCAAAAACACGTGTTTATGAGTGGTACAAAGCGTTCAAAAGCGGTCGAGATGTGATGGAAGATTTGCCTCGCTCTGGTAGGCCATCAACGTCTGCAACTGAAGTTAACATCGCAAAAGTGAAGGAAATAGTGACTAAAAATCCTCATTCAACTTTGAGAGAGATAGCCGCCGAACTTTCTGTATCTCACGAGTCGATCCGTACTATTTTAACTAATCATTTGGGTATGAAACATGTTACCGCTCGGCTAGTCCCAAAAGACCTGAATTTTCTCCAAAAACTCAATCGCATGAGAGTCGCTGAGGACATGCTAGAACGAGTCAATTCCGACCCAACATTCATGAAACGCATTGTTACTGGTGACGAGACGTGGGTTTACGAGTTTGACATGCAAACTAGTCAACAAGCTTCGGAGTGGCGCCTTCCAACTGAACCGAAACCGAAGAAACCACGCCAAAGTCGATCAAAAGTCAAAGTCATGTTGACTGTTTTCTTTGACTATCGCGGTGTTGTGCACTCGGAATTCTTGCCGGAAGGTCAAACGGTAAATAAAGAATATTATTTGAGCGTTATGCGGCATTTAAGAGAGCAAATTCGACGAAAAAGGCCAGATTTGTGGAATGAAAATTCTTGGATTTTGCACCACGATAATGCGCCTTCGCACAAGGCCATCATTGTGAAAGAATTTTTGACCAAACACTCAACAAATACCATCGAGCAACCACCATATTCACCAGATATGGCTCCTGCCGACTTCTTTCTTTTTCCTAAACTCAAATTACCACTTCGTGGCACCCGTTTTCAATCGGTAGAAGACATAAAGGAGAATTCGCGCCGAGAACTGAATTCAATTCCGGAAACAGCGTTTAAAAAATGTTTTGATGATTGGATTATTCGTTGGCGTAAGTGTATCGTTTCTGAAGGAGCATACTTTGAAGGTGATAAAATAAATTTGGATGATTAACAAACAGTTTGTGTATTATTGATCTTTTCCCGGTACTTTCTTGACAGAGTAGTACATAGTTACACATACATTGGCAAACGGTAAGCCTGTAGAGATTTAGCTACAAAATATTGAGTGCCAAAGACACGATTTGGGGTCGAATTAGTACGTAATTCAGGGAGGCTGGTTTAAGGTTGAGTAAACAAGGTAATTGCGCGCGGATTCACGTGTGTCCGCTAAAACCATAATGGTAATGTTTTCATGTTAGTTTGTGCCGTTTTGAATGTTTGTGCAAGCGGCGCGGAGACTACCTTATTGCTGCGGCGTTACTTGTGTTTCTAGATAAAGCTTTAATGTTTATTTTAGGTTGTAAGTAGTAACAGTTTTCATTAACTTGCAGAAAATATACTTACCAATATATTAGGTATCTACAATTTAATTATGATGACCTTTTGACTTCAGCCGATTCTAAGTCGAGATAAAAAAATAGATACCAAATCAAGTGTAAACCTTAAACAAAGTTATTTTATTAAACAAGATTAATGTTAAACGAATTGTAATAATTAATTTTAATTATATTTTTTTATAATTTCAGGTATGCGATGGTTGTTGTAGGCGTTTGAAGTGGTAATATAATCTATACCTACATATAATATCAGAAAAAAATTTCTTGAAAAATTTCCTTCACTCCATATTACTTTGGCTTTAAACGAATGTCTATCGATTTTCTTTTAAATCAATTTTCTCAACTCAAGTGACAACTCATCGAGTTCCGAGTGACTTGTAGTTGACTTGCCCGTGTCGGCCAGTGACATCTACGCACGTGTTTAGATTCGATAAGGCCTGCGCCTGCGCAAACCCACGCGTTCTGCGAACAAACCGTCAACGATGTATGCTGATTATGGAATCTAGAATCCGTGGTAGTGCTGTTAACCTGGAGATTTTTAACTGCCTTTTGCCCGCGAATCTTCGCATAGATGTCGTTTATAGCTATTCCCTCAGGAACTGTTCAATTTTCCAGGTTAAAAAGTATCATAATGTCCTTCTCCGGGGTGTAAACTAATTTCACGTCGATCAGCTAGGTAGCTAGGTCATAATACAGGGTGTTTCTTTATTCGTCTAAACATTTTTACATTTACATTTACATTTTACATTTAGGCTAGTCAGCTGACGATGATTTGTATGGGAGGGTCAATCTTTTTTTCGCGATTTCGGGGTTGATCCCATAGTGAAAGTTGGTCAGTATGACTTACTGATTTAACCCCCAAAATTTTTTAGACGAATAAAAAAACACCCAGTATAGATAAATATGAAATTTAAAATGATATAAAATAAATAAATAGGTACCAGGGGACAATCTCACACAAATCGATGATTCCGGTTCGTTACAATCAAATATCATAATGCCCTTTTACATATTTGACTAAATCTCGTTTTGTCTTAGTTCCAGAATGCCTAAATTCTCAAATTGACTTAAATTTCAATACAATAAAATGTCATAATAACATTTACACATTACATCCGATATCCAAAATGTATAGTTGGTAAAATGAACAATAACTTCAAATACCGAATCATTATTAAAGACTGAAGGTGAAAATGCATTAGTTTCATAATTACCAAAATTCAAAAATGGCTTTTGTTGACAGGTCCAAAGATCAAAATGACACTGTCTCATAATACCTTTTTCACTTCCCATGCTCTAAAAGTTCGTCTTTATGTCGTGCGTAGGCGACATAAAGTCGCTTGTTATGCTCTAGTGCATAAAGTAAAATCTTCGTTGAAGACCTAGGCAATCGGTCCAACAGCCACACGAACAACTTTAACTTCATAGAATAACCTCTTTATTTTATTTCGTTTCGTTAGTATTCTAAGACCAAGGCAAGGATACCAACAGCCAAAGTATACAATAAAGCTTCATGAAATAAACTTATAATTTTTATTTCGTCGCATTTATTATTATTATTATTTTTATCATGTTGCTGTTTCATTTTCCTCGCAATCGAAGTGAAAAGTAGAGTGTACAACTCGTCCATAAAACCCATTTAACACTCGACTTTATATCCATCCTCGCTCGCAAGCTCGCTTGGATAGATAAACGTCTCGCGTAAAATGGAGCGTTTTATGCACTTGTTGTACAATCTACTCTTTTACCACTAATTTTAACCACGCAGTATTTTTCGTGTAACGTATTTATAAATGTAAATAAATACTATGCATTATCAGAGTTGGTTTAGCAATTTATGACAACTATACTTTTGTAAGGGATCCAACAAAAACTGTCCTCATGAGCGAATCAAGAATTCTAGAGTTCCGTAGCTCAAAAGGAAAAAAGGAACCCTTATATGATCACTCGTGCGTTTGTATGACTGTTCGACCCTCTGTTCCACCCAATTTAAAATAAAAATAGTAACAAGACAAACATTGGGATGCCGTAAAAACTGTAAAATACAACATAATTTTAAATATTTTCCATAAATACTGAGTTTTAGGTGTTTTGACAATGTGACGTTTTGTATGAAGTTAATTTGAGTTTTAGACATTTTGGGAAATGGTATAATTGAAAATTTATCAAAACATAATAAAGTCAAGTTTTAGACATTTTGGGAAATGGTAGAATTGAAAATTTATCAAAACGCGATAGAGTCTATATGAATTATAGTCATATTAAGAATACGGTAATTTAAGAAGTAGGCGTAAGTCATTTCGAGCTTTAGACATTATGAGAATAATCTGTTTTGGCATTGCGACATTCTAGGAATATGGTATTATGATTTTTGGTTGTAGCGAACCGGAATCCCCGGGACCGCTAGCTCAGTAGGCAGGGTCACTACTAACTAGGCTAACTGCTTCGTCGAAGTAAGCATGAATTATAAAACTTTAATTAAAGTAAAATATAAACGATTACTATTTCCTTCCATATAAAGTTAAGTTACGAAAATAAATGGAAATGAAATGCAAATGGCACAGAAACACGTGTAAGCCTGTTAATTCATTATTTATGTAAAAGATCATTACTTGAGTTAAAAGAGCATAATTCAATTAGCGTATTATGTAATGACGCGAATAAGGCCGCCCGCAAACGTTTTTCGCGCGAAAACGACGCGCGCATCTTAATGAATGATAATTAAAAGATCATCAGCACGGAGCACAGGGTACTGAAAAGCAGCTCGTTCGTTTATTTACAAAATAATAAAAGGAAGAAGAAAGAAAATATATAATAAAAATCGTTTCCAATGGTCATCACGCGTGAACGGCTTGGCCAATACGGCTTATTTTTTCAAATATTTCTTGAAGCCCGAGGAAGGTTCTCACCCTGGGGCCACACTAACGGGAAACGCCGATAAAAATCAACGTCTATCGCCTTATGCTGCTACGCATAAGGACTATCATCGTGATAATTAACGGCGTTTCCCCGTTAGTGTGGCCCCAGCATTATAGACAGAACAATTGGATTTTTTCACTTTAAGTGGGGGGGGGGGGGGGGGGGATGAGGTGGAACTTTAACCGAAGCGAAGCGAGGGCGGGTCGCTATATTTAATAAAATACGGCAAGTGGTAAAGAGTTGTGGCAAGATAAATTAAATGTCAGAGTTGGTTTTAAATTATTAATATGATTCTATAATAAACCTAGTTTTTAATCGCAACTCCGTTCGCGTCCGCGAAAACGCCGTTTTCGCTCCGGACCTATCAAAAAAGTATTTCATCCAAATCAGTTTAGCCGTTTAGGCTTGATTGAAACACAAACGTCCATACAAACTTTCACATTCGTAATACTAGCTTTTGCCCGCGACTTCGTCTGCGTAGAAGTCGTTTATCGTTTCTCCCTCGAGAACTGTCCATTTATTCAGAATAAAAAGTAGCCTATGTGCTATTCCAGACTATAATTTCTCTCTGTGCCAAATTTCATCCAGATCTGTTCAGCTGTTCTGGCGTGACTGAGTAACAAACATCCATTTATAATAGTAGTAAGAACCAGCAATAACATGTATCCAATTTTGCGTTCAAAAATATGTTATACATCTCTATTTAAGAACAGGCTTAAGCAATTTCCCATACAACATTTGAAGAATTTATAATATTTATTTAATTTTGTCTTGAGGTTCCCGTAGATATTATTCTTTAAATGAATAAATAAGTAAATTAAAAAAAAAAGTGTTAAAATAAGTAGTACATCATAGCCTGACCTGATCATGCATTCGGATAAAATTAAAATTGGTCCTGTTTTCGTGGAAACAGGTGGAATCAGGAATCGTCTCACATACAATTGTAGTGGCTTCGGCTTGGTTAACACCTCATTGCTATTGCTGCTAGTTGGAGAGCTGGTCATGGAAAAAGGTTTATAGTATAGAGCCCACCAATGAACAGCTGCCAGGCTCCCAAAACAATGAATAAGATGATACGGCCTCCAGATTACAGGGGTTTCGTTGCTCTATAAATTGCAAACCTTTTTTCGTAGCTCAAGCACCTTGCTATTCGAAAACGCACCGTATGTCAAACGAATACGAACGCCTAAAACACTCACGTTTCCATATCACTTTTACGTTTACTTCTACTACTCGGCTGACGATACAAAATGTCAACTTCAAAGTTCGTGCTTGGAAATTTTAATACTATATAGGGAGTTCTGTGACAAGAGTGTTGGTTGCTGCACGTGTCGATTGTTTTGTCGCGTTTTTAGTGCCTCAGTGGTGTTGAAGAGCTCGGTGGAGTGGTCGGCGCGTGTAGTGGCCGACACTCTTGCCTCTGATCTCGGAGAATATAACACTCTAAATGTTTTAATAACATTTTCAAGAACCGATCACATGTAACCTCAAACTTTGACATTGGCAGAATTGTCCTCATGGACAGACGCCATTTTAACAAAAAAATTGAATTGAATTAGTACTAAATAAGGACACGGGTGCTGTTCCTATCGCCATACATATTTTCTCGACGACAATACGTTAACGTTACTTAAAAGTATAATCTTAGAACATACGGTAATATTTGGGGCCCAGTGGTTCGACAGATATGAACACTGGCAGCACGTCTTACTATAGAGCCTACTTTTAAATAAATTAAACAGTTACTTATATACCAAGCTGTTTCCGTGTATTTTCACAAGGAAGTAGCGACACTGCGTTACTCTGCAACCTTTGAGCATATGTCGGTGTTTTTACCATAACCGGAGCCAGGTATCGCGACATCGCGCTAATAGTCTATTTGTAAGTCGATTGCTTATCTTGCGAGATCGTGGGCGAAATTTAAAATGGCTTATTTGGTGCCTACAAGCTTTTTATTGTAATTAAGTGGTTGATTTCGGAACTTTGGTTACTTGAATTGGTGTTGTGTGGCATTCATCAAAGACTGTCAGATAGATTTCTTCTCTTTTAAGGTTTTGTGCAAGAAGGGAAAATCCTGACCGATTCAGTTAACGTGACCACCTTTATAGAAGGAACCTATTATTCCGGAATCCGGAGTCATAAGTGCATTTGTTAACGGTTAGGTAAGTACCTATTATTAATGCCTTCCTCCTCCATATTTTTTTCTCATTCAGAGAACTCCTTTAATATTTTTGCGAGAAACTGTGGTGTTTTCTCTGACAGAAAAAGGTTCGCTGTCTTTTTTAAAGATATACCCATTTTTAACCATAATACGAGTATGACTCCTGAAATCTGACATTATAATTATGCGAGTGCTTTGCCAGCCAAGAAATCCGTGTAAAAAAAGAAAGCAAATTTTGTGATTTTATCAAAAGTTAAATAGAAAAATGCAGTATGCTCAATCAAAGGTCAGCGTGACTAAGCGCATGCGCACACGAGTGCACATTCTAAGGCCGCGCCTTGACCGGCGCGACTGTGTCCTGGACACTGACGAGCTTTGACACCCGGTCCCAGTTTGACGAACCTGTTAATACATTTTGATATTGAAGGTGAAGGTCATGATACGGTATGAAGGTCAAGGTCGACTGTTCCTGAAGGTGAAGGTCACGTGATTCGGGGTGATGATGTTTCCGAAACAATTCAGTTATCGTTTTAACGCGAAACATGTTCGAACACTTCGAACGGCTTAAGGAAACGAAAGGATTGTCCATCTTTATTTTCTACTAGCGACCCGCCCTCGCTTCGCTTCGGTTAAAGTTCGAATTTCCCCCCCTTAAAGTAGAAATATCCAATTTTTCTCTTCATAAGAACCTTCCTTGGACTTCAAAGTATATTTGAAAAAAAAAATAGCCGAATTGGTCCAGCCGTTCTCTCGCATTCATTTTTACAAGCTTTTATTTAACTTGCAATGTACTTATGTGTGTGTGTGTGTGTTTTTGTTTAGGTCAAATCTTGCGAGTTAATACAGAGCTGGTCATTTAGTACATTTTGCATTAGCAAAACTTTGCACTTAGCACATTTGTCTTCTAGACCATCGATATATATTTTAATCTTTTCAGTTTATATCAGGCAAGTCCAAGTTGTCTCGTCATAAGAGCAATATTAACATTTTAGTGCGTGTATTTTTAATTTGATCGCATGTTTTGTTGACGAAGCATAAGTAAATTTGTGAGAGATTGTCCTTTGTTATTTATTTTATTTATTGTCCACAAAATAACCTGAGATTATTGGCGCTAAATATTTTAATCAAATTCCGCGCCATATCCCACGCATGCGCCGTGAGATGGCTTAATAGACCGAGATCTTGATCATGCGTAATATGAGACAGATAGGTTGTGATAGATTCGTGGATATCGGGAGCGCTTTATGCGCCGGCGCTGGTCGTAGGGTTGCCACTTTAGCGAGAGCCGATTGAATTTCGTTATAAGTTTTAATTTAACCTTACCATCAATATGAATAGCCAAAAATTGACATGTGCAGCGTTATGTTGTTAGGTAGAAAACATAGTGATTTAAGTACCAATTTCACCATACGATGGTAAATGTTAATCGACTGTTAGTTCATACATTTTGACAGCTGTTAACAGTCTAATCGTCTGTTAAGTACTACGGTGAAGCAAAAATTAGGTTATAGTTTTTGCAGTCTATATTTGTTAGTATCTTGGACGCAAACGCGCTGAAAAAAGTATTACGGTTCAAAATACTTTGAAGTGAGATCAGACGGACAGACAGACGGACAGCAGCAGTAATTGGGTCCCGTTTGGCACCCTTTAGGTACGGAACCCTAAATAGGTTGGTGTCTTTCCATTCGGGCGACAAACGTTTCCCAAACTGTTTCATTTCGCAACCGTTTCGTTTGGCCAAACCCTTTTTTTCTAACTTGTAAATATTTCAGGATTTATTTCAGGAACATCGTGTAGAAAGAACCCTATAGGTTAGGTTAGTTTTATAAAAATCCTAAAATATTTACAGTTTCAGAAAAAAAAGCGTTTGGCCAAATGAAATGAAAGTTTACGAAACGTGCGGTTGCGAATAGTTAGAAACCAAAAAGGTTACGTTACTACGACTTTGCCAAGGTGAATTACATCTTGGGTGGTACACTGGAACACATGTTATTATCAATGTTACGTAAAAAGTGCTAAAGTCAAATAGATTGTTTATCTTATCGGCTGATAGTGACACTTGACAGGTCAGACGGGGGATATCCTTGGGGGAGATAGTGAGTTGTTTACTTTTACTGTTACTCCTCCTGATAAAATGCAGTTTTGTGAAATAATATAACCAATAGACATTAATTCGGTACACAGAGTACGTAATTTTTTACGTACCCGTTTTTATGCGTTACTCTTGACTGTTGTTTTTGTTGGTTCGGTAGAGCCTTTGTCTTACAATTGGCACGTTTTCAAATGGAGTTAACTGCGGGGCATCTAACTTAAACTTCGTTAATCTTTTATTGTTAATCTTGCACGATTTAACTAAAATAATAATTACATAATGAAAATAATGTAATTACATAATGTAATTGATGTACAGGCTAGTCCAGAACTTTCATGTAATTTATTTCCTGCAAAATGTAAGCCATGTATATCGTCGGTGTGTCTATTTAAATAAATAAATAAAATAAACAAAAAAACAAATATTGTGCAGCTTCTTAATCTAAACAGATATGGATCGTTATAATTACGAAGCACTGATGAAAAAAATGACCTACATTATCACGAAACTAAGTCGTCCTAATTTAAAAAAAATCACTAAGATATTATGTCTTCAAATAATCGTTGAGAAAAAACCATCGATCCAGAAATCGATACCCCGCATCCGGCATCATGGAAATAGGTCACGCATGTGCGCCGGCGCCGCCTGCTATCTAGTGTCAATGAACTGGGGTTGTATGAAACGAGATGTAAAACTTTTTATGGGTAGAATAGGGGCCTCCATGGACGGACTGCTTGGAGCAGTCGAGACCAGCTGCAAGAGAAGTGTTGCGGCGCCGGCGCCGACTGGTTGTAATTTGTATTGTAACTGCAGATCGCCCATCAGCGCCCTTATACGACGACGCGGTTAGCCTAGTTGGTAGTGACCCTGCCTACGTAGCTTGCGGTCCCGGGTTCGAATCCCGGTATGGGCAAATATTTGTGTGATGAGCGCGTGTATTTGTTCCTGAGTCATGGATGTTTTTTATCTATTTAAGTATGTATTTCTCTATATAAGTATGTTTATCGTTGTGTAGTACCCATAGTACAAGCCTAAAAGCTTAGTTTGGGACTAGGTCTATCTGTTGGAGACTTTCCCTGATATATATATACTGGTATACCATAGACAAAAGCTCCGATGGGTGGCCATTTTGTGTACTTATAGCCGAGGTTGGATCTGTTTATCAACCGATTTCAAAAAAGGAGGTTCTCAGTTCAACTGTTTTTTTCGTGATCACAAATATAGAAACTTAAAAAAGTTTTAAACTAAATTCCAACTGGCGATTGGTATGACACACAATTTGATTACAAGCTATTATTTAATTTGCAATAATATATATAAGTTGTCCGTTTCAAAATTTGCAAATCACTTTTTGAACCTCTTTTTTTAAATTTGGTAAAGGTCCTAGTACATTACTTCGGTGACAATGCAATAATATGGTACCTACCATGGAGCTGGTCTGATGATGTACTCGGAAGAAGGCCATAGGAACTCCGCAACGAGACAAGACAGCCCCGCCGTGATTGGGCTCGTTGGATTTGTCTTGATAAGTAAATGATAACTGCAAAAAAAGTACAGTAAGCAAGAAAATCTTGTCCCCAGAATGAATTTCTTAATAGAAACTTATTACTTACTTATTAATTGTGTGAAAAAAGTATTATGAATATCGATCGATGCGAAACTCATGCGCAGCCACGCGTGGGGCGTCATTCGGCCAAGTGGGTCTAGGTCGCGTACGTTACATGGAATTATAAGAATATGTTAGTCAGGACGCTGGAGCTTATGTCACTTTATTCGAGACGTTTTACGGAGAATGTTGATAATGAATTAAAAATAGAATAAGGAAAATGTGATTTATTTAATTTTATTGTTGGTTTTTAGGGTTCCGTGGTCAAACTCTTAAAAAAAAATTAGGTGTGTGTATGTCATTATCAATTTTTACCGTTTAGGAAATATTAAACTCGAAAAGTGTCATTTTCGCTAGAGTTGCGTGTCCCCACCCCCTACAGTCAAATCTACAAGTACAGCCGAGGTCAGAAATATGTATACACTTTTGGACCTTATTGCAATGGAACAAGGTGAAAAAGTGTATACATATTTCTGTCCTCGAGTGTACTAAAAATCTGGAAACTTATTTAAATGAAAGTACATTTAAATATAACGAATTTAAAAGGAAAACTATCACGACTTTATTGGTTCTTGAGTTACAGACGACTAAAATAAAATCGGCTAAGATAACTTTGACGAGAAAATTAGCTAATATTTATCGTTTTTCCAGATTGTTTTTTTGTATTTGTAGTAATTTCGACGGAACCCTCCACGACACGCTCTCAACCGGTTTTTAAAGTAGCTATGTACATACTAATCGCTGGTTTATTCGTACTGTACTTGCATGACTCGGGTTCGATTCCCAAATACGGGCAAATATTTGTGTGATGAGCGTGAGTATTTGTTCTTGAGTCTTGAGTGTTTTCTATGTATTTGCGTATAGCTTCTGCCCGCGACTCCGTCCGCGTAGAAGCCGTTTATCGCTGCTCCCTCGAGAAGTTTTAAATTTTTCAGGAGCAAAAGTAGCATATGTGTAAATCGAGAGTATAAGCTATCTCCATTCCGAATCTCATCCAAATCTGTCCAGCCGTTACAGCGTGAATGAGTAACAAAATAACACACACACTTTCGCATTTATATTAGTAGTCGATATCCAGTCGATGACAGAAAGATGTCACTTTTGGACCTTATTACAATGGAATAAGGTGAAAAAGTGTAAACATCTTTCTGTCCTCGACTGTCCTAGAGAAAGTCGTTTTCCAATTTTCCGGGATGCTTAAGTATGTTAATATTTCATGGAAGATAAAAGATGGTGGACACACGGCGAGCGTGTCGCAGCCATTGTTTAGCGGGTAACGGATTACTGAGGAGCCAGGAAGTAGGCTTACTGTGGAGTACAGGCCACGAGCGCCAAGCGATACAGCGAGCCTAGACAAGTTGTATTCTACGAAAGCTAACGACTGTCGAGAGCTAGCTCGAGTCGGTTTATTAACTGGTTTGCTTCTGTACCATTACCATGAGTTTACAGTGACCGCACTCGCTAGCGACGGCGTAAACGATTTGTATGGAGAATTGTACAGCTCCTCTAGCGGTCACTTAAAGAACTAAATATCGCTAGTATGAGTACAACGGTAAATTACCTATCGAAATCTATTCGTTAGCGACTAACGTTTTGTAACCGTTGCCGTAGAACATCGGTACCATGAGTCGTAAATTTGACAGATGTCATCGAAAAATACCGTATCGACTGTAGTTAACTATTTCACTAGCAAATTGGTGCGTGAAAGCTTATTAGAATTATTGTTTAATACATTACTCCAATTATTTCTCTATCCAAATAATGTCGGCAAGATATTATTTAGCGTGGAATATGTTAGCGAAAGCTGCATATGAAGACGAACGACGAGAACAAGTAAAATTTCAATCTGATATGAGAAATATTACGTTGAGAAATCCATTTCAAAATATAAGTGAGAATAATTTTATTAAAGAATATAGGCTCAGTAAGGAAGCTTTTGAGGATTTGTGCGATTTGTTAACATACTACACGGATTTGAAATCCACACAAAGAGTGTCGCTGAAATCAAAGGTAAGCAGTTCTTCAATATAAAATCTTATTTTCAATTTATTTGAAAGTTATTTTTAATAAAACTTCTCTTGCAGGTTTTATTTGCATTACTATTTTATGCACACGGTAGTTACCAACGTATCACTGGCATGGCAAACCATTTTTCCCAAGAATCTATGAGTGTTTATATACAAGAAGTAACAGCAGCTTTGAACCACCCCAATATTTTAAAAAGATTTATTAAGTTTCCAACTACACAACAAGAAAGAGATGCCGTTAAACAAAGGTAATAGTTAAATTATTGTACCAAAATATAATCATTCCTTGAACTATTTTCAACAGGGAAGTACCTAATTTCCTGACAAGACCAAATTCGTGATACAAACTAATCTTCACATTGCAGTTTCTACATTAAATATGGGATCCCAGGGGTTATAGGATGCATTGATGGCAGCCACTTTAAAATATTTACCCCTAACAAAGAAGAGGAACACTTATATTTCTGCAGAAAGCACTACCACTCAATGAATGTACAAATGGTATGCAAATGCTTTTATGTACTCATTTATTTTAAAATTACATGCCTTTATGTGACATTCTCAATATAAAGGGACCTTATGGAGGAAGGCAGTTACACTCTTCTTGTTCTTGTAACTATACGAATACTATGGTAACAGTTCTAAAAACGGCGTAACCGCCTGCCTCCATAAGATCCCTTTACATTGAGAACGTCACATATATATCTGAAAGTACTAGGAAAAAGTCTAACTTTAAAATTGAATCTCTTACCTATATTTATAGAAATTTATTTCGCAGATATGTGACCACAACTGTAAAATTTTATCTATTAATGCTAAGTTTGGAGGTGCAGCCCATGATGCATTCATATGGGAAAATAGTAATGTCAACAATCATATGCAATCATTGCACAGGCATAATCAAATCGTATGGCTTTTGGGTAATATATTAATTGTCTGTAATATTATTATTTAATCAATAATGTATTTTTATCTTATTCTTATTATTAACAGGTGATTCTGGTTATCCTCAACGGCCATGGTTGATGACACCATATGTAAACCCAACTCACAACTCTATTGAGGAAACTTTCAATGCAGCACACACTTCTGCAAGGGTTGTCATCGAAAATACTTTTGGGCGGTTAAAGAACCGTTGGCGTTGTGTACACAAAGACAGGACATTACATTACAGGCCAGAAAAGTGTGCACAAATTATTATAGCATGTTCTGTGTTACATAATATTGCCTTAAAATATAATGTTCCCGATCCCGATGACAAGGATATATCTGAAGAAAGTCAAGGTATTTATAGTGAAACATAATTATTATATATATATTAACTTTAATACTAAATATGTCCTTATCTTTACTATGTTTGTATCTACTATTTTCAGAACTATTTGAGCGCCAGGAGTTGGTGTTGGAAAATGAAGGCGCCAGTGATTTATTAATGGGGAGGGCACTACGTGATCAATTAGCTAGAAGACTTGCATCAAGACGGCCGTGATAGTTTATTTTTATTTTAACAGGTTCCCTGTCCCGAAGCAATGTGCAGCAGCGTTCTTTCGACACGTCCCCATAGTAATAAACATTACTGGCTATGAGGCACATGTGCCTCATGGACGTACCAGGACAGTCACGCATGAGGCACATGCGCCTCATGGTACAGGAAACCTGTTAAGAATGCATTATTTCCAAATACCATGTTTTCTGTTTTATGATTAAGATAAAAATAAAAAGTAGACATACATCACACATAATCTTTATTTATTTGCTAAACTTATCTACAATTCTATTTCCTAATGCTACCAATTGACTAAATAATTCTAACCACCTTTCTTGCATTCTCAGCTCCGATTCCCTTAGCCTATTCCTCTCCCGCTCCACGTCCTGTTGAAAGGCTCGCCATTCACTGTCAGATCTGACAAAGGCTTGCCTTGCCAAATCTGACTGTGTCTGGGTGCGAGTCCTTCTGTAGACAGGAGATGAGGGATTTTGCACCTGACGTCTTCGCCGCCGACGCGGCGTGGGCGGTAAGGGCGTGGGGCTCTGCGGCCGCCTGGCATTAGCAGCTGGTCCTGTGACCGCAGGCTCACCACCGTGCGTTACTCCAATCTCACTCCTGTCCACTACAGGCAGGGCTGTAATGGATAAAATAAAAATCACTCGCTATGAATGAACTGTCACATTGACAAAAAAATCAAAACAAATTCAATAGTCACTTACACTTACATAGTGACACTGCTCTATGGCACTTTTTAAATTAGCAGGGTTATTTCTATATTTTTAAATGGATGACATGGATACTTATCTTTTAGCCCAATATCATCCTTACTCTGTCTTTTTATTGTAGTTAGAAAGAGACAACTTCGTTTGGTGTGAAATTAGGCACACGTAACGATAACTACACGAACTATCGAGTTAACGTTAGCGAGAATAGTAAACGTTTATGTGACTCATGGTACGAGTTTAATCAAAAACTATTCGAAGGACGTTTACTCGCTATCGACTGTAGAACGTAATACGAGTTTTCGATAGCAACTCATGGTAGAGGTACTGTTATCCAATCAGCGAGCTAATCATGCACGAGATAAAATTGGACAGGTTTACAAAAAACGCTTAAGGTTTAAAATAAAAGTGTCTCGTCCTGACTTTTATTAACTTTTTTTTTTTTTTTTTAGGTAATTAGCGCTACCTGTGCGAAGATGGGACGAGTCGCTAGTTCATAACATTAGTGTGATTATATGGATGTCTACTAGATTACTTCGCCAGTGGTTATGTCATTATTTTATCTCTTCCTCTGCCGCTGTTCCCTTGCAACTTGGACCGCGGCACATAACGGCGCGAGGACTCTCCGTGTCGTGGCATCGCTAATGCGACTAATTCTCATGTCTGTCCGTGTAAACACGCATATTATTGGGGTTAGAGGTTAAATAAAGTTAATTAATATGTCATTATTTTTGGAATTAGTGTTGATCATGTAAAATGGCATTGTTTCGTGTCCTAAGTTACAAAAGAAATAACCTCACCTATGGATTTTATAGGGGAAATTTTAAAAATCCTCAAAAGTCAATGGTTTCAGAATAAAATGTAATTGTAACTTATAAAAAATTGCCAAATGAAAAATGTAACAGTTGGGAAGTGAAACTTCGGACAGGTTACTGATAAAAAGGGTGTCCTTCCATTTGGGCGAAAAATGTTTCGCAAACTTTTTCATTTCGCACCCGTTTCATTTGGTATTTTGTGTATATGGGATCACGTTAGGTTCTCGTCGACGAAGCAGCTCAGCTAAAGCGATACATCTCTGTCTTACGTGTTGCTACGACATAATTACGTGTTAATTTATATAAGGCAACACTCTGGCAACACTGTCTAACAACGGACTAACTAACGGTCCGCCGGACAAAATCTATGCAGAAAATGTATGAAATTGTACGAGAAACTGCTATTCTGTATCTCTTTGTAGCCACGACACATACACTCACACACACTCACGCAAACACACCAACACTCACAGACGCGCATATATTTAATCTACAAAGTATAGTCCTATTAAATCTGATCTTTATTTATCCAAACACTGCCGAATCCGGTTGCCACGTGACCGGCGAAGCCTAGTCAAGGTGTTTGTAAATTTGTATTCTTTTAATGATTTTTTTTTATAATACGATGAAATGGTGTCCTTCCATTTGGGCGATTGGCAAACTGTTTCATTTCACAACCGTTTCATTTGGCCAAACGCTTTTTTTCTAAACTGTAAATATTTCAGGATTTATTTCAGGACCATCGTGTAGAACCCTATTAGGTTAGGTTAGGTTTGTTTTATAAAAATCCTGAAATATTTACAGTTTCAGAAAAAAATCGTTTGGCCAATTCATGGTTGCGAAATGAAACAGTTTGCGAAACGTGCGGTTGCGAATCATTAGTAAACCGATAAAAAGTTTTCTATCTTCTAGATTAAAAAGTTCGTCGAAAACGGTTTAGTGGTTCAGCTGTGAAGGCGTATCAATCAGGTAGACAGGCAGACAAAATCACCTTCGCATTTTTCATATTTGGCAAATAAAAGTTGGGAAATTAATATTCGGGCTCTAGTCAATTCTTTTTATCTCAGAAAATTCGATAGTTCTCAGGGAAATAGCGATAAACGAGTTCCAATAAATAAAATAATAAATAGGGATAAGTATCAATCCTAGCTGCAACGGCGTCGATGCATTCCTGCACTTGAACTGCAATTCTATTAATGTGTCCGTCCGTGCGTCTATTCCTGTCCGGCTCCTAAATGTCTTATTGCATTCTCGCCGATGCACTTAATATTTAAGTGCAAGTGTCAGATAGTAAATCTCCGTTTTTAAACTGCATCCACATGGCTATATTATTGGATAACGGTATGCTAAGATGTGGTTAATGCAATCGAAGTGGATGATTAAGATTTTGATCCAACTACGGTGAAAAGGAGGGCTATGATTTTAGCAGTGTATGTTTGTTGGTAGGTATGTGGGTATGGTAGTATGTTTATCGGTTCCTTCGTAGCTCCTAGACTATCCATTATATTTAATTAATCGGAAAAAATAATGGCCCGTTGCAACTTGCCCTGCCACCGAGAGTTTGCTGAACCGCCTCCACAGCGACTTAAATCACGTCGCCCGAGGAGCGAAGCCGCCAGAAAGCTGAGGACGGATGGGTTTGTACTGGAGCAGTCTTGGAAAAATGGCTGGTCCGAGGCACCTGCCGAACACCGCGTCACCTTCCCGGACCCTACACAGAAGCCCAGGGGATTTTCTCTGCAGAGGAAATATTGGAGCCGTCTCAACAGAATCCGCACGGCGCACAGCAGATGCAAGTACATGAAGCATAAGTGGGGATGGAGTGAGAACCCGTTGTGTGACTGTGGTCTTGAGGATCAATTAATCCGGCACATTGTGGAGCGCTGCCCCCAAAGACGTTACCTAGGCGACCCGGGTGACCTCTACCAAGATCTCACTGATGAGGCTATCGACTGGATGCGTAGCCTGGATATCGACTTATAGTTAACATTAAGAATATCCTTCAGTCTACTCCGCCATACGATTAAAAAAAATTAATTAATGACGCTGCGGGCTTGGCATGCATGCACGAGATAAAATTTGACATGTGCTAGGGAAATGAACACATCTATTCCATATTCTAACGTAAGACTTAACGCTTAAGGTTTAAAATAAAAGTGTGAGCTCCGATAGTAATCGCAATCATGTCGAGGGTTTGTGTATGTTTATCCTTAAAGTAATTCACCATAAAAAATCTTGGACCGCATAATATCGGTTTTTTTACTGCGATATCGTGTGACATTAATATTGCTAGTAGCTCATAACTAACCACGTCGAAAACACGAAAACAATGGACTAGAAAGCGTCCGTCGTCTGTGTGATACATTGCCGTTCTTACTGGACAATACAACTACTCACTTTAGGAAAAAGGCTCAAGTATCTTTTAATTTTTTAAAGAAAAGCAACCATATTTTAATAGTGAAAAGGTGGAACGTAAGTTTGGTATTAATTGGAGATATGTTCTTTTTTTAGCAGGGTATTTGCGTTTGTAGTCATGCCATCAATCCATCGACGTTTATTTGACAAGCTTATAGAATCGCTTGCGCTTGTTGTGCTTGCGCTAATTTGCACATTTGTCTATATTCAGGTGCGTTGTGAGACTTATGTTAACCTGACCAAATTGGAGAGTCGTATTTATTGCAAAAACACTAATTTATGAATACGACTCCCTAATTTGGTTGGGTTAACACAGGCATAACTTCACACCTGTGGTAAAAAAGCGATTCGAATGGACTGCGCCAAGTGCCTTTTCTTGGTATGAACCTCACTTATGTCCCAAGAAAAGTATTAACTCTTGCAAAATCATTTACCGACAGCGATGGTATTAAAATAAATAGTGAAGCGAGTCAAGCGGCCGATGTGCGTGCGCACCATCGATCATCGATAGTCACGTCGCGTAACGAGACGCGCCCGCGGCTTCAGTCGAAGGACCAATTTAACTTGAACTCGGAGGTAGGCTAGGGAAGGATGTAGCAGCCTGCAGCTTATGTCATGTTTGGTTAGGTTATTTTGGCTTTTTAGGTTGTAATATATTTTTGACATATTTGTCAATTTGATTGTGCATAAAATGTGACATACATACATAGATAAATTGTGTTCGCCTGCAACTTTGTTCGCGTAGATAGCTATTAAATATTCCCTTGGAAACCATCACATTTTCCAGGACAAGAGTATGCTGTCCTATATCATTCTGCGTCAATTTTATTATAATCCTTAAAGACATACTCGTAATCAGCTTTATATTGTCCCACAAAATTGCTTCCTCAAGATATTTTTCAGCGAAAAATATAAGGTTTTATTTTGATATCGTTATAAAACTATTCCAATAAAGTACAGTGACTATATTTGGGGAACAGTATTCTTTTTTTGGAAGGAATTACACTTAAAATATCCAAAAATTATTAAGAGTTTAGTCCATAATGAGGAATAGGCCTTATGCTTTTACTCGCGACTGTGTCCACGTAGATCTCGTCTATCACTATTCTCTCGGGAACTGAGAAATTTTCCGGGATAAAAAGTATACTATATCCTTCCCCAGGATACCATCTACCTCCTTGCCAAATCTTATTAAAATTCGTTCAGCCGTTTTGTCATGAAAAGGTAACAAACAAACATAAATACTTTTGCATCATCGTTTACTACTCCAAGGTCTAGTTAAGATGGCTGACCTGTCAAAATACTTACAATTAATTAATCCGGTGACCCGCGACAATACGTTGACCCGGAGCTACCCTTTTACGTTTGATAGTAATAGAGATGGCGATTGAATAGAAAGTAAAAGTGAGATTAAAAAATGAACAGCGAAGGAACTTCTCATCTGAGTTCTACGGCGTAGTGTACTACCGGTGTAGAAGACAGTCTTCTGCTAGTTTTTTGTCTATATGGGATCACGTTAGGTTATCGTCGACGAAGCAGCTCAGCTAAAGCGATACATCTCTGTCTTACGTGTTGCTACGAGATAATTACGTGTTAATTTATATAGGGCAACACTCTGGCAACACTGTCTAACAACGGACTAACTAACGGTCCGCCGGACAAAATCTATGCAGAAAATGTATGAAATTGTACGAGAAACTGCTAGTCTGTATCTCTTTTTAGCCACGACACATACACTCAAACACGCACGCACACACACTAACACTCACAGACGCGCATATATTTAATCTACAAAGTATAGTCCTATTAAATCTAATCTTTATTTATCCAAACACTGTCTGTGACCATAGGATACTAATTGTTTTTTATATTTTAAGCCGAATCCGGTTGCCACGTGACCGGCGAAGCCTAGACAAGGTGTTTATAAATTTGTATTCTTTTCATATTTTTTTTTTTAATAATACGATGAAATGACAGGCCGATATCATCCGGTGGACTGTTATTTTATGTTACCCTTATTATCTCTATGAGCATACGTAATAAGTGCCACAATTTGGCAACATATCTATCGCAAGTACGTTTGTATTGGAAAGAAAGTGAGATTGATCGCAGAGCGCGCTCACTAAGTGGTCGGGGTTCGATTCCGATTGATGTCTCCATTGACTAATGGAAAGTTGGAACACAAATAGTGGCTTATGGTTGACATGGCGTGGGTTCAAGATTCAATTTGACAATCTTGTAATCTATAGTAAGATTTCTTTCTACTCGACTGAGCTAGGCTAAAGAAGGGTAATGATTTTAAGTCTTTGTATGTATGTGACCAAAAATTGGATGTTCCCCTAAACTATAGACCGATTTTAATAAATGGGGTGTCATAATGAATCGTCAAAACGTGCGAGTGTCGTAGGCTATACAATAGTGTTACAAAAATACCCGTAAAGCAGAAAGGGGGTTAAATGGACCCTTGTAAAGAGTCTATTGACAATGTATGAAAACCTTAGCATGACATTATTGAAAATAAAATTAAAAATTAAAATAAATTTATTCAGTATCTTAGTAAAGCTACTTTACAGTTTTTGGCACCTCTCTTTAAGTATTAAATACCTGTAGTAAGACACCGTTCTTCCTTAACTTTATGAGATGACAACTTACTAGGGTTCCGTTATTTTTGGCTTTGATTTTTTACGGGTTATTTTGTAACACGTATAAAACTGTAAGGGTGCATACTGGTTGCCAGTTGCGTTTTAATTTACATCTTCTGAGTTATTGTTGATTGGTTCTTATTTTTTTTTAATGTTAACTTACTGCCTATACAATAACACGTTGATTGTCTTTGCTGGCCCATCGCCAAAGCACCTGTTTCCACGATTCTGTCGCATGCCGCATGAGGGGTCGACGAACTATGCACTTGCAATTATGCGACAAACGATGCACGCTCAATGGAGTCATGTGTAACTGTCAGTGATCGAGTTTCCACCAAAACGGCTCTATGACGGATCTATACTAATATTATAAAGACGAAATATATGTTCGTTTGTTTGTAATCGAGAAACTCTGAAACTATTCCGATTTTAATAATTCACGGATTAAATATTTTACAATATTACCAGATTGTATAGTACCTACCTACCTATGATTCTGGTGTAGGAAAAAAGATTTCAGTTTTTGTTAATACATTTTTTTTATAACAACAAGTCATATTTTTGCTAATACTAGAATATTCTAGTTAAAATATTCCAGTACATGAAAACTTTGATATCGTTTTGGTTACCATCTAATAGTTAGGGCTTGTTTACGGAGACGCGGGGCGTGCGGCGGGGCGTCGTTGTTTGCGTGCACACTGGTCGCTGACCTAGTGGAAGTATAGAAGTCTTTCATAGTCAGCGACCAGTGTGCACACAAACAACGACGCCCCGCCGCATGCCCCGCGTCTCCGTAAACAAGCCCTTACAGAGTAAAATATGCATTTAGCATACAACAGGTGTTGTATACTACACGAAATTTGTTTCCTACGATACTAGGTAAATGGTAATAGGTACTAGAAATTATGTTGTACAGAAGTAGAATTTTCTATTAATGTGTAAAAAACGTATAGTTGTGACATATAAAACAATGAAATCAAGTAGAATTTGCAATATTCTGTTAAAGGAAACTAGATTTTTTTCTCCGTGTACCGCGTGGCAAATATCATGGCAAAAATCAAACATGTACTTCTCTTTAATGATACATATCGCTAGAGACCTAGAAAATACATTAATCTGATAGCTTCGCGGTGTCTTATGTCTAGAGACAAACCAGATGACCCAAAGTTGACCTCATTCTAATTTAAAAAAAAACAATGACTCAGCAACTACTGAAAATTTAAAGTGAATCACGGCACTATAAACTGTGCAGTTTACATGCAGTGAGTCACAGTCCAGTGTCGCTTATCGTGACGCCGCCCGCCCCGGCCGCGCCCGCCCACGCCGGATTATGTTAGGTATTTGGGCGGAAAAACCAGCGTCTATAAAATTACGTGGTAGTTTACAAGCTTTGATTTAGTGGTTGGTTTTGTTCCGTATTTGTTATCACCATTATTGCAGATTAATCTGCCGCCAAGTATTAGATTTGTTATATTCTGGTGTGAAGATAAGACAATCGGTCAAATGGGTATCTGTTTATTTGACCAAAAGAACGTTTTGAAAATGTTTTATGCTTAAACCAGGGCTTGATTTAACGTTAAAAAGTTGCTAACGTTACCCGCTGATCGACAGTAAACGTGAGGACAATATATCCTTAAAATTTTGTTAATATATTAATAGGTTTAAACTATGTTCTAATAAATTATATAATTTAATTTAATAGTGATTTAATTGCATAATTTAATAGTGACATGAAAATTGTAATTGTATAAATTTAAAGTGATAAATGAATGAATGTAATATAATTTAATTTAATAACATAGATATTAAGGAATTTTACTAACTATTATATGGGGAAACCTGAAATAAATATTTTTGAATTTGAATTTGAATTTAGCGTTATTTTTACCAGTAAACTGAGGTAACTTTAAAAGCAAAGTATTGTTTTTTTATTTATTTATTTCATAATTAAAGTACACAGGGATTTACAATGTAACAGCTTCGCCAAACTGCTAAACAGTTTGTAGGCGAATTATGCACTCTTTATATGCTAAAGTGTACCTATACTAAATACCTTACTATCTAATACAAAAATAACCTAATCCTTTTGGTTGATGAATGAATTTATAATATGATGTTTGAGCTTATTTTAAAAAATGTGTTTGTTACTACAACCCTCTTTTGAAAATTCGCGGTATCATTAATATTAACGTTTGATTTAACGTTATTTTTAACGGTATTTAACTTTAATTTAACGGTACTTACTTAAGGGTATTGTAATGATATTACCGTTAAGTAACATTATTTAGATATTATGTTATGTTATCATCTAGTAATTAACAAGCCTCGGGCTAGGTATTGTTAAAATTAACGGTAAAATTAACTTTAGTAAGTTAACATTGTAATAAAACTACTGTACCAAATAACATTAAGATTTATACCGTTACCAAAGTATTATTATGAAATTATCGTTAAGTAACGTTATTTATTATGTTATCTGTAACGTTAACAAGCCCTGGCTTAAACCGCTACATATAAAATAGGTTACGTAGGCTTATTACATATAGGTTAGTTTAGACTTGTGACCACTTAAAATAATAAAATGGTTCCGGCGTAGACCAGCTCTGACCTCAAAACCAGTGACATGCTGAGCTGGGATCATTTTGCGTCATCTGCCACTAGTGCAGACAGTTAATAATTTTTATTTTTTTTGTTTGTTAATTTGTGTTCTGTACTTTTGTTAAATGTATGTAAATAAACGTTTTTTTCTTTCTCCTTTCTTTCTTTCTCTTAAGTTGCTGCGAGAAGATGCTTCCCAGTGCTTCCCGACACTGCCTAGCGATGAAACTTTTGACAGACACTATTTCAGTCTATTATGTTATTATTTTATTTCGTGGATTATGGTCTGTGGTGGAGCAAGGTCCACCGTGATCGCTACCATCATCTTACCGGGTTACAAGTCGCTAAGCAGTAGTGTCTACTGTTGTGTTTCGGCGTTGGACCATTTCACGTCATCTGGCATTTCGTTTACCATGTTTTTAGTTTCGAGTGATACGTCTTTGTTTTTGTCCTTTTGTTAGATGTGTAATACATTTTTTAGAAGTAAAGCCAGATTTCATTATTCAATTTAAAAACCTTTACTTTAATGTAATTATTTAACACAATGGTATGGAAAGCTATCGGCACTTGAATTTCATGTTTAAAAGAGACATATTGTTGTAATAATGGTTATCTAACAATTAGTCATGATGACTCCTTTCAAATACCCGCGGTTCGAAAACAAGTGCTTCTATAAATAGGAGTAAGGAAATGGTCAATAAAGTGACACACGCGTTATTGCTGATAAAGATTCCTTATCATTAGTTCTATTCTATGGCGTTGTTTCAGACTCCAGGGAAATAGAAACGGTATTGGTAAGGTGGGCACTGACATACATATTACTTCAGCAGCGGACTGAACATGCACGAGATAAAATTTGACAGGTGCTAGGGAAATGAATACTATTCCATATTCTAACGTAAGACTTAACGCTTAAGGTTTAAAATAAAAGTGTCGTCCTGACTTTTACTACCTTAAGCGACTATTGCGATTTTCACATTTTTATAGCGATTTTATCCAGACGGGACACTTTTATTTTAAACCTTAAGCGTTAGACTTACGTTAGAATATGGAATGGATGTATTCATTTCCCTAGCACCTGTCAAATTTTATCTTCTGCTAGCATGCTAGGGATGCCTACGCTGTCCGTCCGTCCGCCCGTCCGTCTGTCTGTCTGTCTGTCTTAAATATAAAGAGCTGTATCTTTTGAACCGTTATAGATAGCGGGTTGATTTTTTTTTCAAAATATGTGTTATTACGGTGGATTTACTAACAAATAAAAAAAAAAGTGAAGTAATAAAGGGGGTCCCAATACAAGAAAGGTTTTTTTCAACGTATTTTTATTTTTGTTGTATCGTAAAACGGGTAAAACATACAAGCGTCTGGTATGATTACAGAACAAACCCTATAGAATAACAACAAATACTAAAAACCAGCTAAATGTGTACGGAACCCTCAGTGCGCGAGTCCGACTCGCACTGGCCCGGTTTTTTTTAGATTTAACTTAGTTTTTATTTTACCATAGACGACGACGCAACGACGCGGTAAGCCTAGTTGGTAGTCACCCTGCCTACGAAGTTAGTGGTCCCGAGTTCGAATCCCGGTATGGGCAAATATTTGTGTGATGAGCGCGAGTAGTTTGTTCCTGAGTCATGGATGTTTTCTATATATTTAAGTATGTTTTTCTGGTACCCATAGTACAAGCCTAGCAATAGCTTAGTTTGCGACTAATTCAATTTGTGTGAGATTGTCCCTGATATTTTTTAAAGATTTAAATTTAATAATTTTTTTACAGTTGTAATTTCTTTGGTCCTTTTAACTAACTACCTAACGCATATTTAATATTTACCTGGGTCCTCTAAGCATGTATATGTATAATAACATAGTCTTAAGTTAAGTATCATTGTTACTAGCACATTATGGAAACATTTCCGAAATAAAATTATTTATTATTATTATAATAGCTAGTCTTTCGGAAAATAAAATTAGGTACCACATAATATGAATTTATCGGACACAACGTATAACGTATGTGTATAATATGTATGTGTGTGTGTCTGTTATGAATATGATATAACAAGTGTGACGCAAAAATATAATAGTTGTTCAAGCATTTTTCTCCAATTAACAAAAGCTAAGAAAACCAATAAACAAAGCTCATTAAAGCAGGTTTTCCCACCATCCCAGGCTTTTCTAATCGATGACAATAGGAAAATCGTCGCCGCTGCGCGCGCGCGTTACGTAGATGCGCGCGCGCATAGATACGGCGGCTAATTGGGTCAAGGGTGTAGTGACCAGTGGCCCTGTGGGGTCAAGTTGTTTAAACAATTCTATAAAAAACAGGCATTGAATTACGCCCCTTTTTCTTAATTAACGAATTTACGTAATGATAGCTTTATTTACTTGATAGTTGAGATAGTTATAAACAATACAATTGCAACAGGGGTAAACACGCGTTATTTGTTGGCTTACATATTCATGTTAATAGTGAAAATGAAACATCCTTCTTAACCTATCGACGTGAAATTTGGTACAATGATAGTTAATAGCCCGGATTTTTTCCAGTTCCCTAGCTGTGTAGGAATCGACCAATCACATTGGTGTAATCCACATCTCGTCTCCGCTCCGCTTCAATGGAAACAGTCAAGCGGAGACCACTGTATCAAATTTGTATAGTACGCCACTCTTCCCCGCTCGACTCCGCCTCAGTGGAATCACATACCTCTTTTCACAGCTCCGCTCCTCTCCGCTCCGCTTATCTCTCCTTGTATGGAAAGGCAGCCTAAAGGGCAACACAGGCTATCAGTCCGCCGGCAGTCTCGAGTTTGTCGGCCTGTTCGCCAAGATTAAGAAAGTCTATGAAATCGTAAGAGAAACTATGTGTTCTAATATGGGGCGATACCCATCTTCCAGCCTATCCTGATGACGCGGTTAGCCTAGTTGGTAGTGACCCTGCCTACGAATCTAGCGGTCCTGGGTTCGAATCCCGGTATGAGCAAATATGTGTGTGATGAGCGCGAGTATTTGTTCCTGAGTCATGGATGTTTTCTATGTATAAGTATGTATTTCTTTATATAATTATATATATCGTTGCTTAGTACCCATGGTTCAAGCCTAGAGCTTAGTTTGGGATAAGATCAATTTGTGCGATTGTCCCCTGATATTTATTTATCCAACGTTTATTACTATGGAAATCTTGGATGGGCAGGTTGGGTTAGTTCAGGCCAAATGCCCTTGTCCCACCGCCGGCGAGGAAGCGATTAGCTATCGACTATTCTCGCTCAAGAAACGAATAAAATATATAAATCCTGTGTCAATAAAAGAGACACATATATTAATACCTAGTTGCTCGCTGGCTGTTCACACTGCCGGCGAGAACTCTCTCGCAACACGGCGACAAGAGCTATCAAAGACTCAGCAATGCTCGCTCAGCGATGCTCGCTCAGAGATGCTCGCTTGGCGGTCAGAACTCACGCCGAGAGGCCAGCCAGCGGTCAACTTACTCTACAGTGCGGATCTGAGTGCACGCATTTATTATGAATTAAGAACAATCATTTAGAACTATCTTTGTTGTTTAGTGTAGTGGCAGCGGTAGTTCTGAAAAAACGGAAGTAAAAAGGGATATTTTGAAAAGAAAATATGAAGAATTTGGAGGCAAAATATTTATTATTTCAGAAGAGAATACACTGAGTTCAAACTACGAGTTGCCAAATGATCACATTCATTTATTTTACTTATAACACCCCTCTTCTTTCGTCGGGAATACATGTGTCGCGCGCGCACTTGCGGGTTTGCTTGTCTCGGCCGCCCCGAGCGAGTGGTGCGAGTGATCGCCCGTCGCACTCGAACACTCGCTTATAGCCCAGCGACAAAACTATCGGAACTAAGTACACACTCGCTCCTCGCTGCTCGCCAACTCGTTTCTAGTTAGGGACAAGTGCCTAGGGATATGTTGTCACGTGATGATAAAAAAATTCCGATTTTTTGTGAACAGCTTAATTTTATTGAACTATGCTCTCAAGTTAGTAACCTGGACCTCAGAGTTATTTAATCACATAAATTAGACATTTTACAGGTATAATAAACGGGTGCCGACGTTTATAGTTTCAGTACAGAACCTTTTGTATTTTATTATGTATACCTGCGGCCTTATTGTAGGACACATTCTTAAGGTCCTTACCTTACTAACCTTTTTTTATTTCCAATTTAAAAGTAATAATAGGTCTCTATTCTTGACGTAGTTTTTAATGAGGTATTGATGTTTTTTTTAATGTGATTAATGTGTCCATATTTTGTAGTCAATAATTAAAGCAAGAATACTTTTTTATATTGTTTTAAGATACGTATAAATGTCCGGTTCGAGTAATTGTCTAGAAACATAGTTCATTTTAGTTTATTTTACTGCTGCTGTGTTCCCTCCCTCCCAATTTTATACTTATTTTGTAACGCATCTTGTCTCGTCTAACAATATGTATAACGCACAGTGGTCCCGAATTGAGAAAAATGGGACAAAGGTTATTTTGAGTCACTAAATGCATTGAATAAGATTTAAAAACCTAATTGGTGTTTTTTTTGTCGTATAAATAGGATTTTCTTTGAAGGCCTAACCCCTAAAATGTATTAATAAAAATACACTGGTCATTTTTATTACAATGCTTAATTGTTGCTCTATAAGGATGAGTATAAAAACATTTCAGTAAGAAGATTTAGCATAATTTTTAGCTATTTACATCCTATATTTTTTACCTAAGTTACTGACGTTACGTATACCTTTTATATACCTATTATATTTATATATGTGCTATTTTATGCTGGCAACCGTGGTAGTCCACGTAAGATTATACTCTAGTATGGCGTGATCTGATCTGATCACTTACCATTGTGTCGTTGTGACCTGCTTGTTCGTTAACCGAATCTTACAAAAAGAAAAATAACAACGAATCTAAACCTTCGTATAATCTTTACAACTGTTATGTATGAGAAAATTATAGGCTATAGTTATCTATTGTCTTGCTAGCGTGGGGAAATCAGCTGGGAGCTCTTCTTGTAGTGCGAATACCATGAATCATGTTATTCTGTCGCAATCCCAATTAAAATGGTTTATCTAACTGTAAGATGTATGGAAGTTGTTTCCGTTACTTTCAAGTCTTTATTAGATTTTTTCACTCATTTGGTAACTTTTTAGTATATTTAACATGTGTAAACATGCTTTTAAAAGTAAAACTATTATCAAAACGTGTATTTTGAGTTTTGCTTATAAGGTGATTTTTTTTCTGTTTGCATATAATTATACAAAATAATGTTGTTGAATTTTATAATCATAACATAACTCTCAAATGTATGTTTGTTTTACTTTATTTGTAGTTGACAAAATACTAATTGATTGACTTGACTATATATATTTAGTACAAGGATGTAAAAATAAAAACATATTTCAACCAGCCTTATTAATATTATGGCATATTTTTTTTTTTTTAGGATAAAATAAGCAAATAAAACCTTTAAATACCCATAAACTTCAAAGGACTTCGAACTCGAATGAAGCCTCCAAATTAAGTGAAGCCAAAACACCATTTAGATGTATCTCGGGATAGCACTTGCCAAGGTCAGCGGCGCGGGCGCCGGCTACAGGGTTGTTTTTGTAACCACAACAATAAAAAAATAAAATAATAATAATTGAAGAAATATAATAATAATGTAATGTAATAAATGAGAAATTTTGTGATTTTTGGATGTTTTTTTAATAAATGACGTCTTAATGTCTGGGGAATTAAATTTATTTAATTATTTATTCAGACAAAATGTACTTTATTTTGAAGTGGGATTGGTGAAAAACGACATAGCGATGGCAGACAAAGCCAATGGCAAAACCAGTTTTAATAAAGATCCCAAAAAGAAAACATATTTAACTATTTAAATTGTTTAAGTCATTATAAATTTAATAAAGCGCTTCCTTTTTCGGGTCCTGTATTATTTTTAATTCGACGAAATTTGTATCTACTTTTCAACACTATGTTTGATCGTTCATTATTCGTTTTAATATATTACAGATTAGCTTCAAATTACTCATTTCAGGATAATTTGTAGTTTTAGGTACTATGAAAGGGATCTTGACCTATAAAATAATTAGGTCAAGATTAATGCTAATTATTAGAACAAACGTTGTCATACAAGTTCCATTTAAATTTAAAGTGTTAATTCCAATTTATTATTTTTAAAATGAATTTGTACGAAAGGTTGAATTTCTAAATAAAGAAAATATCTCCTAATAATTATTGATAATATGGATATTTGCAGAAAAAAAAGAGTAGGTAGGCAGCTATTTAAGAATTTTATGATATTTGTTTGTAAATATTTAATTACATTGATCTACGTAATTTATTACATCATTTCAAAAAAAAAACCCCGTGGAGCTCTCTGAACTCTTCTTAAAATTAAATGACATTAATAACAATCTTTTGGCTAGCCCTTGGGAGGCAACCCTGTGTCACGCTGCGTCCGCGCCGCGCCGGCGTCCACTGTCGCACACGCAGTCCTCAGTCAACTCGCGACATCCGCGGCGGACTTACGTCTCTCGATCCCCCGAACACTCGCGAATATCGAAATAAAAACAGTGACAGTGGTGCGCGGTTAAAAGGATATTTTTTGTGACTTGGACCCGTGGGACTCTTTTTATTTTTTAAGGTAGGCTTTTTTAGTTGTTATTTATTTCTCGGAAATAATTTGCGGCATTCGCCGGATTATGAACGGTTAATTTAGCGGCATTTGTAGGACGATGGCCTAAAACTAAAATAAAATAAAAAATAAGATCGACATTAATATTAGTCCTTAATAACATTGATTTCCTAAACACTTACAGAAAAAAACATGAATAGTTTTATAAATACAAACGCACCCAAATATTTCCGGTCGCACAGTGGTTCCGCTACAGGACAAAAAGAATGAATGACAAAGAAGTAAATTTATCATTAATTATAAATGATAGCTTATCATTATCATTGACGTCATAATATTTAATCTTTTTAATCCACGCCGGACTTCAATTTGCACTTTACGGTATTTAAAATTTTCTGATAAGGGTGTAGATTATCAGGAGTGAATTAAAAGCCATTTATTATATTTATTAATTAATTTCAATTTTACATGCTGGAGTACGGCAATCTTTAAGTCTTATAAAGTTATAGTAAACTCCTCACGCCTTCTCATCATCTTGGTATTTTGAGATAAGTTTTAAATTCCTAAAAAATAATACCAGCTGTTTATTATAACAAAATGGTTAAATAATTTACGCAATTTGCAGTATTATTTTAATATTTATTCGATGTGTTTGATTTGTCTGCTGAGGACGAAAATCGCTAATTATTGAGATTCATCCTTTAGTTTTACGATTGTAATTATAGTTAGCATTTTCCTCCACGTTTCTATGTCATAAATTGTAAATAAACAATGAACAATTTCATTGTTTATTGATATGTTCAAGATTTCTTGGATCTTCATAGCTCCCAGTTGCTTGTTATTATTTAAAAAAAATAATGTAACCTGTAAGCTGCATTCAACACTTTATGGGAAAATCGCACCAAAATGTTAGTCATAAATAGGTTTGTGCCAACCAATGTGTGCGTTTTAAATCGTGAAGTTAGGATTGATTCAGTAAATATACCTCAAGGCCACTTCAACAATATTTATTCAAATCCTACTACGATATCAAAATTGAAGTTTTTCTTACATTAAGTAAGCAAGTTGTTTAAACGATTTATCTAAGCGTGCCTAATCTTCTTGCTAGAAAAAACCTATCAACGTCTGCATGTTAAAATTAATTTTAAAAGCAGAACGTCCCTTTTTTTGAAGTCGTGTAAAGAGTTACACGTTACAAAAACTAGCAGCGCATCTTATTGGCTAATAAACAACTTTGGAAACTGAAATATTTTAAGAAATCTAAAATAAATATATATAATTATCTATGTATTTAGGTATTTATTTCTCTTTATAAGTATGTTTATCGTCACCTAGTACATTAGTAGTACAAGCCTAGCGTTTACTTTGGGACTAGGACAGTTTGTGAGATTGTCCCCTGATATTTAGCACCTTTTGAATGAAGGTGACCTAATACAAAATGCTAAGTTTTCTAATTCGAGTCATAAAATTATTATAGATAACTAATTCAAAATCTAAACATTTTGGAATTAGGTCACTTTCATTCTAAAGGTGCGATTTGTTTACTCGTATCTCGCATTCTGAATGAAAATGTTGAACATATAACTGCAGCGGAGAGCTGGTTAATATGGGCCATGTCTCCGAGCGACAACTATGCAGTCTAAAACGGGACCATTAGTGGGTTTATAATTAGGCATAGGATCCCACAGGAAGTGTTATTAAGTTGACTAGTCCACTGTTTGACGGATTAATAAATATTTCGCATTAAACATTTATGGTACTTAAATCAAATAAAATAACAATGCGTTTTTTATTATAATGAGGTGGAAATTTTAAAATTACCTAATACTAGTTTTTGCTCGCGACTTCATCCACGTAGAAGTCGCTTATCGCTACTCCCTCGGGAACTGTCAATTTTTTCGGAATAAAAAGTAGCCTATGTGCTATTAACTAAAGATATGAAAATAGATAAGATATAGGACAAGATGAGTAAAATTTCTAAAAGCTACAAGTAACTTAAAATCTAGGTTTCCTCATATGGGAATATTTCATCGATACTGTAGAAACATCCTAAATATAAAATAAATATCTTTTTAATTGTATACATATATTCCAGACCATAATCTGTGGCAAATTTCATCCAGATCCGTTCAGCCGTTCACCATCCATCCAAACTTTCGTATTTATAATAGTAGTAAGATATCTTCTTTGAGACAAAATTATCATTACCGTCTTGTTACGTAATTTTTGTACTGATGTTCACATAAACTATAACATATTATTATTTGAAATTAATATAAACCATTATTATAAACACTACTAGGTACTATTCAAGCATATTTTCCCACAAGTTTTTTATTTACAACGCAACTCATAGTCGTCCTTCATTGGTTACATGAAATGGTACTGAATTAAATAGGAAACTAGTTTGAAGGATCATTTAAATAATCCGCTAAGCAGTTTAAAGGAAAGGGTCACGGTGTTTAATTTAATTTTGGAGATTATTTATCGACAATTTGTGTCAATAGCAGCGGGCCTATATGGTCGTGTTAAACAACTGTCACTTTCTAACCAGTATGTAAGAGCGATAGTGACGGATACTTTATCCATACTTGTACACCGCGATAAATGCGACCATAATATGGGTACTGGCCACAAAAAACTAACTTGTGACACCATTCTAAATGTAGTAGCTTTGTAGTTTAAGTTCGAGTAATTATAATGACTGATTTATAATTTACTAGGAATAATAATGGGCCTATTATAAAAAAATATAACATGCCTTGAGGAAATATGCATTTTGTCCTGTACTGTAGTTACGTGACGCGGACAATAATGCTTAATTAATTACATATTGGATTTTCTACTATAGTCATGTTATTAATTGTATGAAAGAGTAAACTTTTTAATAATGTAATTGAAAAAGTAAATTTGGCCTTAAAATTACTTACATGTTAGCCAAAATACGTTTAAACCCAGTCACACAATAATTAATCATGTTTACAGTACTTCCACATATTGAAAGTCCAAATAAAAATTATAAACATCAATGTTAAAAATCTAGTATTGCTTATTTAATGTTTTTATAACGTATTATTGCAAGTATTTCATCATATAAATGTTATGCACTAGACACTAGATAAATATTCATTGGTAAGATATTATTATTATTGTTATTAGAATAAGAATAAGAATAATTTATTAACAGTTACATAATTCAGAAACAGTATCCGGTGAGTGCCAAACTAGGCTGAGCCTGTATCTTGGGACCCACTGAGTCGGTTTACAAATTCGACAGATAACACGTTGGATACACTAAGCTAGTACTTATTAGCTGTTATCTTTTTGGTTCACAAAATTACCCCGATTTCTAGGAAACACATCTGTTTATCAATGTCGATGATTAATATATCGTAGCTCTTTAGCATGGTGACAAACGTGGACAATTGTTCACTAACCTTCAGAGAGCCACGTGTTGAGAAGATGGACCTTCATTCTGTTATGCTTTTACGTAATTTAACATATGCATATGTTAGGATAACTGGATTAATATTTATAAGAGCGTTAACCCATATCTTTATATTTTTACAAGAAAGGTTTTTTTAGGGATTTATAAAATTAATAAATGTGTTTAAATGTATTTCAATTTCATTGTAAATTACTAGCGACCCGCCCTGCTTCGCTCCAGGTTCTATTATTTGACGACGACCAGGTTTGACGACGTGGTTAGCCTAGTTAGTAGTGACCCTGCCTACGAAGCTAGCGGTTCCGGGTTCGAATCCCGGTATGGGCAAATATTTGTGTGATGAGCGCGAGTATTTGTTCCTGAGTCATGGATGTTTTCTATGTATTTAAGTATGTATTTCTCTATATAAGTATGTTTATTGTTGCCTAGTACCCATAGTACAAGCCTAGCTTAGTTTGGGACTAGGTCAATTTGTGTGAGATTGTCTCCTGATATTCTCCTGATATTATACACATAATCCTTCTGTAAAAATATCTAACTGATGGTGAAAACTGCATTAAAACCCGTTGCGTAGTTTGAAAGATCTAAGCGTACATACAAAAGGACAGACGGCGGGAAGCGACTTTGTTTTGTAGTGAAGTTAAATTGCGAGCATGGCTTAAAAGAGTTTAAGGTTTGTAGCTCGTCAAAGGTAAACGTCATTTAACTTGTAATGCACCACGTTTTGGTTGGTTTTTATATAAAATTCATTGCAAATTCCTATAAAAAAAAAACAGTATTTTTGTCGACGTTGGTAAGTTTTGATGTATATAAGAATTGAAATAATCATAGTTTTGCTATCGCTTAAGAAATAGGACGCCATCGTCATAAAAACCAACATTTCCAATGCATGAATTACGGAATTTGCATTTATCGATAACGTTATTTATAGATTTTACGGCTTCTGATAAGACTTTGGCCAGCAGCGTGTCGTTGATAAGATGAAAGAAGTATTGTTCTTGCATTTCTGATGTATGCAGGCCGTGCAGGATTTCCTGCGGATTAAAGAGTCTTTAATTCAAATTCAAGATCAATTGATTAATTTGCCGCCAGTTTAGAGTTAAATGAAGGTCAGATAACTATCACTGAAGCAGAATTATTACTTTTAATAAGTATATTTAGGTGCATACGCAAACTACGAGAGAATCTTGTTTTATGTATCTTTTTGGTTAATTTGGAGTCTAAATGCAACAAAAAGCAATATTTAATTTGAAAACATTAAATTAATATGAACGAGTCTGTTCAGTTATTACAATTTAAGTAAAGTTAGTTGTCTAGACTGTCACATCTACAATAAATACACAAAACGATTCTTTTATAAAAACATAATAATAATAATAATAGTATTGTTGACACAGCGGCGCTATCCTTACTTTGTTTTCGTATTGTCTCTTACCAACATAATTAATAGTGTAGATCCAACAATAAAACAGTAGATCCAACATTAAACAGCAGTTAAATCGAGAAACTAAGTATTTTAGCCGATACAGCCATATCTCAAATGTCACTGAACGAGGCTGTCACGCCTGTTACCCGCTTCCGGACCGCAAGGTCGCCGATGTACTCACCTGTACGAAATGTGGTTGATATTGCACGTTGTATTTACTACATTTCCGTCTAATGTGTTTATTAATGTCTATCGTTTTATTATCCCGCTAATATTATACACGTGAAATTGATGTTTGGATGTCTGTGCTTCCATCACACAGAACAGATTTCATAGACAGATATCCTGGATTGACACAGCACACTTTTTAGGCTATTTTCCACCAAAGTTGTGCTGAGCTATGTAGCTAAGGATCGTTTATTTTCATAGCTTAGCTTAACTTAGCATTGGTGGAAACAGGAAGCTTTGCCTTCACTCACCGTTTAGGTACCTCGCATATCTCGGATGGAAAGGCACCCTTATCGTGGAAAATTTGATAGCTTCCGATGGGAAAACGATTAACGACTTCTACTTGGACAGAGTCGCGCGCAAAAGCTAGTTGTTAATAAGTAGACACAGTTTCTAACAAAAACAACAATTGAAATATCAAGCTTCAAGTCATCATCAATAGTTTGTAAACTTTGACTAGAAAGATCAACAAAATAATAACTAAGAATGAAATTGACTCAAGTTTGTAAACGCAAGACTTAAGCGACTTACCTATTTGTTTTGGATTAGGTGAAATACCCCACTGATTGTCCATCTAAATTCCTACGCTTGATGCGTATAAACAGCCAAATGTTGACAATACTGAGATTGAGAAACAATTATAAGTGAATTTTATTTGTAAACTCATCAACGACGGTTTTGTTTGAAAATGTAAAATATTTAGTCTACGAATTAAATAAAAACATATTTATCATAAACTTATCGTTTAAAAATGTGATACTTCAGTGATAAATATTTTTTAATTTATCCTTATCCTTATATATCCTTATTAACTCCATTTTCTTAATTATTTGGCCGAAATGAAAGAATTTAGTTGAAATTATTTTTATTTAAGCTATCGATTTTTTTGGTATTCGAATAAAGATTAAATATCTAAATAAATGGACTTGAATCTCTCACAAATATACACAATTTAATAAACCAAAATCAAACACACACAGCTGTTAGACAAGTTCCTGACCCGGGCGTGGTTGCACCGGTGTTGTAGTCAAACATTACTTCGCCAACTGAAGGTTAAACCTAAATTTCACTGTCACATGTGTCACCATCCTTCTTAAACTATTTAACATACGTATGTTACAGTTAGCAACCTTATAAGTTGGTCAGTATAAACACATTGCTTATTTCAACCACACGCGTATATCAAGTTTTCTATATAAGGCGCGTTAGGTACGAGTATGCACATACGGAAGGGTAAATTGCTAATTCAATTTGACGGTTAGTACGGATATGTTAGGTTTTTAGCTGGTGATTTTTTGAAATGTTGCTATTTTTAGGATATTAAGAAATTCTTGCTTTGCTAGCGTTTGATTAAAGTATTCGAACATTGATAATCTCTTTTGTAATTTAAAATGAATGGGAGAATCGAAGAGCAAGACTGGGCTAAGTCTAAAGTAGTTTGCGAACGTATCTAAACTTTATTGAGAGTATGTTTATTTATATTACTCTATTTGGAAAGTAAACTTGAATTAAGAAATAGTAAATCTGTTATGAAATAAGACGTATAGTTTGTATGTCCATAGATGTGCCCGTAAAATTTGAATTTACTTGCATAAATCCTTAATGGACCATTAAGATTCACGGCGTTTTGTTAAACGCACGTCCCTAACCAAAGCAGGTTGCCATAAAACCATGATTTTGCATATAAATGTATTTTTAATGAGTTTACGCCCTTTTTGTCTGAATATTGGGGTGGGCGTTAACCACTGTGCACTTGCGATGTCAAATTTTGTGTTTTTTTTTTTATTTTGCCTGCGACATCAAGTATTTGCGTATAACTTAAGGAGGTTAAACGCGAAAATGGGTAACGATTTGTAACTGGATGTAAATGGCCCCACGAGACAGGGCCAGCCTAGTGTGGAGGTCACAGGTAATGTAGATGAAGTACCCTACAACTTTGTTTAATCATAATGGCAAATAAACATTTTTTTTAAACTTTCGAGTCCGACTCGCACTTGGCCGGGTTTTTTAAATATAAAAAATATTCTGCGAATATTGTTGTAATATATTATATATTTGGATCTATAGTAAAAATACAAAATGAAGTGAAGTAAGTCGACTGAATGTGAAGCGGGTCAGTATAACACGAGTAAGTAAGTAGCAGTGAGCGCTGAACTCAAATAGACGACGCGGGTGATGCGCTGTGAACAGATTAGCCTACTAATGGGGAGGTACGGTCGGCAGAGCAAGCAATTTGCGTGCAAAGTTTTAAAATAATATTTTGTTTTATTAATGAAGGGTGATCTGAAACTACCGAATCAATTTTAATAATTCTTATACCATTAGAAAGTTAAATTATTAGAAGTAACATAGGCTATATTTAAACTTAAATAAAATACAATTTATTTCGCAATTGAAGTTGTTACACAATGAGTTGGGTTTGGAACATCCTTCTAAGTATTGAAATACTTGTGTCAGAATGTACCGCTCCTCCATAACATTAGAAATAAATAGTCATTAACTAATACAAGTAATTTTAACTTAAGATAGGCTTAAATCTAGTGTGTGTGTGTGTGTGTGTGGTGTGTGTGTGTTCGCTGTAGTTTTACCTCATGTTCTTGTTCTTATATTTCAATCATCAATACAATTCACATTTTACAATTCAGATATTTGCTGTTACATGTTTTTAATTCATATTGTTAACATAGAAGTTTCCTCATAGCTTAGGTTTAGCAACCAATTGGTGATAGGTTTTTTGACATCATACAGTTTCAATGAGTACACGAACGAACTTATTTCACCGAAAACGAGAGCGGATCGCTAGTATTTTCTATTTATTAAACTATTTCGTGCTTATTATCAAAATATTGTTGTAAACACCAATCTAATACACGTTGTACTCGTTTTAGGTGCTATCACATTTTGTAACTTTATTTGACATTTTATTCCAGTAGTTAAGTCTGACCCATGTTTGGTGAACACGTTCATATTTTATGGCCCTTCGTTATGGCGGTTAGAGTTATTCAGAGGCACATCAGGGGGACTAGTTTTTAGGGGACGGCGTTTACGATATGGTGCATATGTCGCAGCTCTATTAAACTACTCGTAAGTGTTTCGTATGATTTATGACATTTTAGTTTTTTTTTTGTTGAGTCTCGAAATACACCAAACGTTGATTAAATTATTTTGCTTGAGAGCTTACTGTTGCACTCAGAGACGCCAATTAAGATTTAAGTTTCATTAAAGTAGCTGCTGTCACTTTCTTTGCTATAGCAATAGAATAAGACGCAGCAACTTTAATGAAACTTAAAACTTAATTGACGTCTCTGAGTGCGGCAGTTAGTTATTTTACTTAACTATAGTACTAGTTAACTAGTTTGACGACGCGGTTAGCCTAGTTGGTAGTGCGAACGAAGTTAGCGGTCCTGGGTTCGAAGCCCGGTATGGGCAAATATTGTGAGATTGTCCCCTAATACTTATTTATTTATTTATAGCTATTAAACTGAGACTTAGGGCCGTATTAATAAACTGATCTTGGTTGTCCGTCACATGATGCGTCAAAAATGTCAGTTTTCTATGGAATGACGTTTTTTTGACGTATGTTGGGAAGGGGATCACAGTTGAGATGAGTTTATTAATACTCGTACGGCCCTGAGTTTGATGTTTTGGTAATTTTTTTAGAGGATTGTTTAAAATTAACCATCTTTAGCAGCTACATCGACGTAGAATAGTGTTTCCTTATGGACTTTTCTATTATTTTTATTTTATTAAAAAGTAAAGTCTTTTAGCTGTCACAAATGTAAATTTAACTAAAATTAGCTACACCATAAAAATACTGCAAATTAATTAACTTTGCATTTATCTAGGTAATTAGTTACAGAGCTGGACCTATTCATAACTCGGGTCTTTATCACAATGTCCAATGTCTGGCATGTCCATTTATGTCTTGCGTGTGAGTCTCATATAGGTATTTATACATTTTAGTGACCTTTGACGCAATAGTCTTATCTGTATGCTCAGGCCAATTTCTACATTACTCATACTTAATATAGATAGTACTTCAATGTTTAATATTTTTGTTAAGATATGCAAGCCAAGTTATAGAAGGTAAACTAAATAGGTACCTACTATAAATTAAAACGAAATTATATTTAAAACCGTTTAATAGTGCGAGTCGGACTCGCGCACTGAGGGTTCCGTACAAATTTGTCCGGTTTTTAGTATTTGTTGTTTTTCAACAGGGTTTGTTCTATAATTATACCAAATTTGACGCTTAATGTATCACCGTTTTTAAGATAGAAAAAATACAAAGAAACGTTGAAAAAAACCTTTCTTGTATGGGGACCCCGTTTATTATTTTACATTTTGACTTTTTTTTTATTACTTGTTGGCTGTCTTTGACGGCTTAAAAGTACAGCTCTTTTAAGTTAGGACAGACGGACGGACGGACGGACAGCGTAGACTTTTAGTAATAGGGTCCCGTTAGGCACCCTTTGGGTACGGAACCCTAAAAAGGGCGCTAATAGCATTTATTGTACAGTCGAGAACAGAAATATGTTTACACTTTTTCACCTTATTCCATTGCAATAAGGTCCAAAAGTGTACATCTTTCTGTCCTCGACTGTACCAAAGATGCTGGTTTGCATTTTATTGCTGACCATTCTAATACGTTGAGCGAGGAAGCTCCCAGCTCTTCGGTCACCTGTTTTGTCCACCAAGTCATACGGCCGCACTCAGAGACGTCAATCAATTTTTAAGTTTGATTAAACTTAATCTATTGCTAGCAAAGAAGGTGACAGCAGGAACTTTAATCAAACATATAAGTTGATTGACGTTCTAAGTGCGGCCGTTAGAAATATTCTTTAAAATCTTCTGTCATATATTGGCTAAGACATGGTAATGAATGATCTTGTCTTTTACTTAAAATCTGATGATAAAGTAAGACGGTGTAAATTGGTCTCCTTTTCATACATAAATTACACGTATTTAAACTTTACTTAGTCTACTTTATCCACCATCAAATAAAACAATATTCAAGTTAACAAAATAAAAATATTGTAACATTTTGCCAACATTTTCGAATAAACTGCTTAATTTTTCTCCTGTCCGTACCGCAGGCGACAACGGAAGTCAGCCAAGCGTAACGTTACGCAACCGCCCATTGTCTTGCAGACCCTACCGCGTCTGTCAACACATACATAATAACACTCATAATATACCCATGCTATTATACTAGCTATTATGAGATTATAACAAACAATCATATTGCAGAATATTTTGGTGATTGACCCGCGTATTGAGGTTCTATGCCCACAAGAGGGAAAATTTAAGCGTGGCGTTTTCTCTTGAATAACACTTGTATAAATATAACGAATATTATATTCTGTATGTTGACCACACTGGCCTTTTTAGGGTTTCGTAACCGAAGGGTGCCTTTCGGGACTCTATTTTAGTAATAGCCTAAGCTGTCTGTCCGTCCGTCCGTCTGTCCTAATTTAAAAGAGCTGTATCTTTTTAACCGTAAACCGGCGGATTTCATAACAAATAATAATAAGGAGGGATAGACCATACAAGAAACGTTTTTTTTCAACGTTTTTCTGTATTTGTTTTATAGTAAGAACGATAATACAAACAAACGTCAAATTTGGTATGATTATAGAACAAACCCTATAAAAAACAACAAATACCTACTAAAAACCACGCAAATGCGTACGGAACCCTCAATGCGCGAGTCTAAATCACATTTAACCGGTTTTTTACAAGTTAGTGTCTACAGGCGCTTTCCAGAAGACCACTGTTGAGAAGAAACTCCGCAAAAAAACGTGGTGAGCCAAACTTGACTTGAGAATGTAAATAAATCAAGTGGTGGTGGAACTGCCCATCATGTAGGTACCTGACGACGTATAATGTCCACGAGAGCAAGGACCAAGTACCTAATGGTGGTCGTTTGAGTGCTTTTTGAGTGCTATGTTTTTACGAAAATACTAAGGCTGATTTTACCCGATTGTGCAAAGCCAAAAAGAGAAGTTTGACAAACTATGTATGTAAGTATGTATGTGAAAAAAGAATCTGATGTTCCACGCTAGCTCCTGCACCATTGGACCGATTCGAATAGTTGTGGTACGTGAGTGTCAAAAGCTGTTTGATAATTATAAGGGCCCGTCATACCTACTACTTAGGGCCGTATTAATAAACTCATCTCAACTATAATCCCCGTTTCAAGATACGTCAAAGTCAACGTCAATCCATAGAAAACTGTCACTTTTGACACATCTTGTGACGGGGATCAGAGTTGAGATTAGTTTATTAATACGGCCCTTAGTCATCAATTTCATTTTGTAAGTTTTGAATTATTCTGGAAGGTTTATTGTAGTGTAAAATTCTTTAGAACTCATTGGTATGTAATATAATTATGTTTATAATTAACGCTGAAAATATTTGCCGCCTTAGTGATTCTAGTTGTGTCATTTATTCAGTGAAATTGACACGTCACGTCTACCTCGATGGTCTACCTACATTCCTTTTGCTTACGTCAAGTTGGCAATACAATGCCACTCGTGTTCAGACAGTAATAACAGCGTTATAAAATACAAAATACAACAGCGTAATAAAAGTAACGTAATTGGGAATGCCTAGTGATGTGCCGTTGACAGTTTTCTAAATTCTCGGAATACTGCTATACCGGCAATACTGCCGGTAACATAGGGAATTTACCGGCAACATCACCGAGGCTTATTTTTATATTGCCGGCATTTGCCGGAAACGTTGACGGCAATGTCCTCAGTCTGGGCAATTACTGCCGGCAACGGCACATAATTAAGAATGCCAATGATTTCATCGGTAAGCATCACCTCGATTTTCTGCTGAGTTTCTTGCGGCTTCCCTTAAAAATGTAGTGGAATGTAGTGGAAACAGTGCAATATTGACCTTTCAATACATAGTATTAGATGGTAACAGAGTACCAGTTTCTCTTGAGATTTCATACATTCTTTAAGGGTTTTGGACGGCGGGCCTTTTGGAAAGTCTGACGTACCCATGACGTACCTAAGTGTGCGTGGTAACTCGAGCTCCTAAAGAACCGGAGCTGAATTACTTTTCTCTATATACGCTGGTGATGGCCAGGCCGTCGCGTTTTCCAAGCGTGCTCAAGTGAAATGATAATTGCCACCATTGTAATCAAAACGTAATTGCCACCGGCAGCGAGACGCGAATGCGCCGTCACGCACGGCCTGCGCGGTTCGACGACCGATGATTTATCGGCTCCGATGGGTTTTCGAGGGTCTTCCTCGTCAACGTGACAGGCTTATTGGTTTCCTGACAAGGCGACAGGCCAGCAGCCCTAGACGAGTTGCATTCGATGAACGTTACCGTTTACGAGTACGTTACGTTAGAAAAATGTATGGAATCGACATTAGCGGCCGACGCGATGGATTTGCAGCTTACATCAATAATTTTGACAGTTTTCGAACATCGTTATCGTTAGCGTTGTGTATCTTGTCTAGTGCCGCAGCCGTTGGCCGCCTTTATCGCGGTGGATAAACTTGGATAAAGCTGTCACCCTCGCACTTGCTAGTGGTCAGAAAGTGACGGATGCTTTACCACATCAACATGACCATACTTTATTCTAAGTACTTTGGTTTAGCCATCTTGCTCCGACATCGTAATCATAATGTTGACGTTATGACAATTCTTATTCAATTTGGTTACTTGTTAATCCAAAGAAAAGTGTTTTGCATGTGAGGTACAATGAGTTTTCATAGTTATACAGGCATTATGAGGGATGATTTGGTTGTTTGTATTTGTATAGTGGAACAGTGTTACACAGCCATGTTACTTTTTTATATGTATTTTATATGCCTTTTATTCTTGGTCTGTCTTTATTAAGCTATTTTTATTATTATTACTTATATGAATCGTATGAATCGTCAGATACTACGAAATCTAGCTTCTCAATTATATTAAAGTCCATGAAGCGTCGTTGTCTTCTGGTAACACAATAGCATCACTATTATTACTTGACGATACCAGTCATTCTGTTCTTGAAATATTTTACTGCGCTGAAAAAAACCCCGTTCATAGGTAAATATGGGAAAGTCTAGTGTTACTCCATTAGTCATTTACACCGCACACTCCCAACCAAACATTAGTTTAAGCCAACTGGGGATTAGCCGGTAACATGATAACCGCACGGTGTCACAGGTGATAAACAATCAGTGAGTCAATGTTGATGGAGATGACATTATGGAGATGTATGTCGGCTTCAAGGACTTGATAAGAATTTTTAAGGGTGTCGTTTAGGCACCTCCAAAACTTCTTTCCTTTTGCAACTAAGTACAACGTATTTGATCGATTTGACGAAATAGAGACCAAGAAATTCATGTTTTTTGACTGATGACAGGCTTAAATAATGGACTCTTTTACAATATAACACTATTTTCGATACAGTTAGAGACTATTCGCACCACCTCCGTTTCTGATTAAGAAACGAAATACGTCCAAGAACTTTATGTGGCGAAGACAGTTCAGACTAAGATCTGGACTGTCTTAGGCCGCGTTAAAGTAAACGTCAACTTATAGAATCCTGTCATTCCTCACGCGTCTTGGGGAGGGTATCTCGGTCAAGAACTATTAATACAGCGCTAAGTGTTGTTTGATGCTTGTATAATTATCTCATAACCTAAAAATCTTTCCTGACTTGTATGACTTGCAACTCGTAGGGTTTAAACTCGTTTTCTAAACTAAAATGCAGCCATTTGAAATCGTGTCAGTGACCAGTGCTGAATACGGTGGCGACTGCTCGCCCGAAACAGGCGCGTGCGTCACCCATTGTGCCTGCGAAAGTTCATATGTGACGTTCTCAATATAAAGGGACTTTATGGAGGAAGGCAGTTACGCTCTTCTTATTTTTGTAACAATACGAATACTATGGTAACAGTTCTAAAAACGGCGTAACCGCCTGCCTCCATAAGGTCCCTTTATATTGAGAACATCACATATGGGGCATTTGGACGGGTTGTGGTGAAGGTTGAGTGAGGTAGAGATGGATGGTGAAATAGAGGGTTATTGCTGAAAGATAAGGATCAAAACTAATCAATGGAGTTTGTTATCCAGAAGGATATCTGATGTCAAGCTCAAACATCATCAAAATATTAGTAAACATCCACTGTTTCCTACTCATAAAGCTGTTATAAAAATGGTGCCTGACCATTAATTCTGCGAATAATCACGGTGTAGAACGGTGATATTAATTAATGGTTAATTGCTTGTTAAACTTCTAAACGATACCCTTGAGAATCTCGACGGGGCTTGATTTGACGAATGCGCCAATTGATCCTGTCATCCTGAAAATTATTTTGACAACAGCCGTAAGCTAATTGCCATAAAATTACTCGTTTGTGAACGCTTTTTATAGCTGATTGCTTAGATGTAAGAGCTGTTCATAAATCAGTAATGACTTAGCAGCTAGAACCTCAAACCTGTTTTTAACACAGTTATATTAGTTTAACTTGTAACAAACTAACAATGTAATCAAATGGGAGTGGATCTACTAGGATTTTAATGGCCTCAAAAGCCAGTCTTCAAGTCAGAACATGTTTCTATTTTTAAGAGTTATCCCAGCTCTCCAGAAGCTTAGGGCCTGCGCAAACCGGCGGAGCGCAGCGCAGATCACTTTAAATGTATCAATGTATATTCTTTTCTATTTTAATTACAATAAGGTATAAATTTAGAGCCGCAGCCGCAGAGTAGAAATCCCCCGTGATGCTCCGAGGTCGGTCTCAGAGCATTCAAATTTATACCTTATTGTAATTAAAATAGGGAAGAATATACATTGATAAATTTAAAGTGATCTACGCTGCGCTCCGCCGGTTTGCGCAGGCCCTTACTGTCCCGTCCACCCTTGTTATTTTCCGTCTCATCAGTATCTTATTATTCTTTCTCTTGTTGCAGAGCCAATGTCCATCTAAGCATGTCGTCAGCAGGCGCAGTCCTCTTGGAGGCGCGGCCGTTCAGGCCGTTCAAGTCCTCTGAGGAGTACCTGTACGCCATGAAGGAGGACCTGGCCGAGTGGCTGACCCTCCTCTACCCCGAGCTAAGGATCAACGCGGACAACTTCCTGGACCGTTTGGACACTGGCGTTGCTTTGTGCAGGGTGAGTATTCTTGAACAAACTAGTGTGATTAGTCGAGGACTTTAATGGTTGAGTCACTAGATAATCCTGCCCTGAAAACTATTAATGTAGACGTAGTGTCCTTGTCGTGATTTGACGCTGTTATTGTGACAGGGTTAGTTCAACAGTATTAGGGTGTATGCATGAAACTCAAATAGGTATGTATGAAATATTTTTTTTGCAATCTTTCTATAAAGATTACAACAACAACAACTGTACAACTGTATACCTATGGTATACAGTATACATATGGTATACAGTTGTACGTCTACATCGTTATTTTTGTATTTTGTCGTCATAAATTTAATTTACGTCTGTGAAAAGGAAACGTTATGAAATAGGTATGAGGTAGATAAATAGGTACTTTGGGGTGATTTCATTTGAAGGAAAGCTTAATGACTTCATGTTTTGTAATTAATTAATGTCAAAACAATGTCACGGTTAAAATTAACATACAAAAGGAAAACCGTGTAATATTATTAACTTGGTCAATAATTTAGGTATCCATAACATTCCAGAATCAGAAATTACATCATTAAACATTATTTTTCCATACAAAGTAATAATATAACATCAAAGTTTATCCCAAATCCTATATGAAATTCGTTACAAATTCAAATTCAAAATTCAAAAACATTTATTTCGGACACAATCCGTAGTTTGTTAGTAGATAACACATACATTATAACTTAAATACTTGTTAAACCTTCAAGTAAGCCTCATTAAAGACCCGAGAGACTAGAATAGAATATTACGTAAAAATAAGCTAAATATTATTTATATATTATTTTCTGTGCTAATGGGATGTTACCAGAGATATTGCATCCACAGCCAGTTCGGCTTCTCTAATTGTGGGACACGTATTTTAGGAGACAATATTTTCGTCAGTAGGTAGGATGGACAGACAGTATGGACACGTAGTGTTATGAGAGGCCTCGTTTACCGTAATTTAGTAGAAAATATTTATACTCGAAGCTAGTAAATACAAGTTCTCGATTGAGAAAGCTGTTAGTAAATAAATAAATAGTTTTATATCAACGATAAAAGATATCAAATCGATAAGGACGCGATATCGCGTATTGTAATCTAACAGTGTATAGATAATATTTTCTTGGCCTCTTTTTGAAGTGATACATTCAATGTCTACATATTTGTTCAAATATACTAGTGACTGCGTCATAATTATTTTTTTATTATATCAGAATTATAAGGATACAATTTGGTTGGGGCGGAATATTCTCATAAGGGTGAAGCCACACGAGCGTAAATTTGTGAGTTGTGTGTGATATCGAAATTCAGTATACCGTCGTGTTGATACTGTTTATTGAACCGAACATTTGTAAGGAATTTCCATATTTACGCGACTCATAAAATTACGCTCGTGTGACTTCACCCTAAGTCTCGCCTTTATTAACCCCCAACGCAAAAAGAGGGGTGTTATAAATTTAACGTGTGTATCTGTTTATCTGTGTCTGTACATCTGAGTGTTTGTGTATCTGTCTGTGGCACCATAGCTGCGAAACGGAACCGAGTTTGATTAAGTTATTTTTGTTTGAAAGGTGACTTAATTTAGTGTTTTAGCTCAATCTGGTGAAAATCCGTTTGGCTATTTAGAGTTATGAGCTCTGAAGGCAGGAGTCACCATTTTGTCGGGGGTGGTTGTCTATTTTATAGTTATATCTAACTGGCTTAATCTAATCATCCCCCCATTATTTTCATGTCCCAATTAATAAACTAATAATATCAATGCAAAAGCGTTTGTATGTTCTGTCGTCACGGCTCAACACCTCAACAGATCCATGTAAACTTTACTAATTTTTATCTCAACTTTTTCTCCAAATAGCGATCTTTGCGTCACTACGCGTAGTCGCGGGAAAAAGTTAGTTAATTATAAATTTATATTCCTAAATTTCTGCCATAATAAGAACGGGTTACGTGTGTCACCGGATTAGTGAACCGTTTGCGCTAATCCGACAGGCGTTTAGCGAAACGTCACCTAGTCGCAGCGCTGACGAAACGGCGGTGTGCGGACCGGGAATGTACCTGTCACCGCTCAGTGCCTGATAAGGTTATGTTGACCAACACATTAAACGATATGAGGAAAATAGAATTTGTGTTACGCCAATTTATAATTTGGCAAACCGTATAATTTTACAATTTTTCGTTTTCGTGTAGACTCCATAAAAAAGTGTCTGATCAAATACATTAATATTCACTTAAAAATCAATAAATGAATCATTTATTAAAATCGGTCCAATAGTTTAGGAGCTACAGTGGAACATCCAATTTTAAGTCACATACATATACATACCACACATTGACTGTTAAAACCTTTTGGCTTCGCTAAGTTCGGGTGAAAGAAGGTATTTTTCTACAAACTACGAGTATTGACATTGCGAATATGTTCGTTGCGCAGGCGCTTGCGACAGAAGGCCGATGCGGCAGATGCTTAGATACCGTCTTTGTTTTGTAACGTCGGATATTGTAAGGTCGCCGCTTCAATTCGCGCTGTCACTTTTTCGGCAATTTAGTTGAATGTATCAACATGCATTAAAATTCGATTAAAAATTAATGATGACAAGCTTCTTTTGTTAAGTTTAAATAAAATATAAATTTAAGTACCTGCAGCAAAGATCTGTGACCGCCTTTCGAGTTCATCGTCGAATTAGCTCTTAGGGTCTCATTAATAAAGCTGATTTTAGCTAAGATGCCCGTCTCAGGATGCGTCAAAGTAAACGTCAAGTCTAAGGGCCGTATTAATAAACTGATCTTGAGATGCCCCCAAGTAGCACTCAAGCTGTATAAGAGCTTATACAGCCCTTAAAATGCTGAAACTAGACTTATAATGGCTGTATAAGCTCTTATACAGCTTTTGTGCTACTTGGGCCGTCACAAGATGCGTCAGAAATTACAGATTCCTATGGATTGACTTTTACTTCGACGTGTCTTGAGACGGGGATCACAGTCGAGATGAGTTCATTAATACGGCCCTTAGGCTGCCTTTCCATAGAAGCAGAGACGAGCGGAAACAGTCAAGCGGAGATGAGATGTGGATTACAACCAATGTGATTGGTCGATTCCTACACAGCTTCTGTCCGCACCGCTCGTCTCCGCTTCTACGGAAAGGCAGCCTTAGTCAGTATAGGTATTATTGAATTGTCATTGAGTGTGTTTAGAATTCCCTATCCAGTAACGCGAGCTGGTTCAAAACTTGCAAGATTTGAACAACATAAGCATACTGTCATGGGAAGTTAAACATTACCATACAATAACTATGCCTTTCTCGCAAGGGAGTCCGTTGACATTGACACGCATAAAATTGTTTGCCCTAATGTAGGTAGTATTGTTTGGTCGAAAATCTTTTTGCCCAACCCTTTTAGGTTGAAATTTCAGGATTTAATAAATATATGTTGTGTAGATTAGGTAAGTTAGGTTAGAATTTGTGATTGTTGACATTTAGTATGTATTGTTAATTTTATTAATTCTATTTGTTTCTCTTTGTAATTCGGCATGTATTTTATGATTTATTAATTTTTATTGACATATTTTATTTTATAATTTGACATACTATTGTACCGATAAATATTTGCATGCTTGCTTGCAAGCTGAACACACTGAACATTATTTATTTTTCAATTCTTCTTCTCAGCAGTGGTCTCCTCTTGGGAAGCGCTGATAGATTTTGACGTGTAAAAGTGCCCGTGCGGCCTACTTACTGAATAAATATCTTTTATCTTTTTAATTTGATTGTAACATCTTGTAAACTGTATTCTGTAAATAAATTATATTGATTGATTGAAAAAACTCTTTCAATTGAAAAAACAAATTATTTTCGACCCTTCGCGCAAATGTTATAAATATAAGCTGAATACGCATTCCTCAGTTGTTTGAGCTGTGAATCAGTTAGCATATCATTGTTTCGGTGTAATATGAGTCAGGGAGTTATCTTACAAACAGACAGACGCGCCTTTCTTCCGTCGGAATGTCTCGTAGGTATCGACATTCTAGGTTTATCCTGCGGGTTTTTGGAAGATTTTTTTTTGTAGGCAAACATTTGACCTCGATCTCGATGGAAAGACGGTGAAGCCGAAGATGCAGCATGCTTACCTAGATAGTGCCTATTCGCTCTCGATTTGAAAAGACCCAAGTTATACTTTTCAGGGAAAAGGTCAGCTGGAAGAGATGTATGACGAAGAGATGGATGTGTTAAAAGAGATTAAATTGATCTATGTACAGTCACGAACGTATGGGACCCATTTCAAAAAGATATTGCTTGAAGTTGTCAATGTCATTAGAGATGCCAAGTCATTTGTAACTTAAAGGAAACTCCACCTTATTGCTGTAGAATGTCAGATTGATTTTGGACCTAAAGTGGGTCCCAAATTAAATTTCGTGACTGTACAGTCGAGGACAGAAAGATGTTTACACTTTTGGACCTTATTACAATGGAATAAGGTGAAAAAGTGTAAACTTCTTCAGGTTCAAGTACTACGAAAGCAGAAATTTAATGATTTTTATCCCCCTCCTCCCCCTTGTCCGCCAAAGTAAGTTAGTTACCTACTTACATCCAACAATATTAAAATACAAAAAAATAAGTGATATAAAAATTCCGTTACATTTTTTTTAAAACCTTTACAATTTTATATAAAATCAGAAAATGTGTAAAAAAAACTTTGAAATGTGTTACAAAATTGTTATTATATTTAGTAACATAAAGCCTTCGGATCGGGTTTAGCCTGACGCATTAGCACACCGCGCATATGATTAGCGCACTCTATAATTATCACGATTTTGTTGCGCCCGCGCCGGTGCGCCGCAACCCGCAACCGCAACATAGTGCACTTGCAGATGGTCTACTTTAATAATAAGTCATGAAATTGTTTATTTTAAAAGAAAGAATCAAAGAAGTGCATGCACAAAATAGGTATAGGTATATGTATTTCTTAACACAAGCCTAAGTGGGTCTATTGTGTAAAGATAGGTGCTATTATGTGTTATATTCATTCTGTACCTACCTTCTTACTTAGCAGTATTTTTATTTATTGATAATACACATAACATTGAAATTAATTTAACTATTGACTAGCTTTTCATTTATAAACATTCCCTTTTAATATTTTATAATAAATAAGTATTCTTAATTAGCGATGCAGACGACTACTGCATTTTAAATAAATTTTTATGGACTTTTGAAATGGAACGTTAAATGGACAGTCAAATTTCTGTGTCTAAATGCGCTGTAGCACTGGCGCCGGCGCACTGCATTGATTTATTCAATTATTTGAATAAAATCGTAGTTGTCGATGATGGATTTATTTCTAGGGTATTATTATACGTAGACCTTGTTTAAAAGTGCACTTTAATAAATATATTTAATATATTATATAATTAACACGTTTACAACCAATAAGGGTTTATTACTTGACACATTATTTTCTTGTTTTGTTTTTTGTTGCAATTTCGTGAAAAATTTTTTTTATTCGCGTTTCACATTTTCTCCATTTTGAATGTCCCGCATTATCGAATAACCAGATGGTATTTATGTCTAAAATGCTTCGTTGATATTTGCTTGATCTGTATCAGGCCGTTTTACACATAAATAAACCCAAGAGGGAAGTTATTATAAAATGAAAAATCATAACAGAAAAAAAAAACAAAACTGTAAAACGATGAAGATAAACTTCTTCCTACAAATACCGAATTTATGAACCTATAACTTATAATGAATGAGGTTTGGAACTTTTGCAGACTCTTAAAAGTTCCAAGCGTTATTAATTGTTAAGTACAATTGACCACTCTTGTAAGGGCTTACACTCTAATGGCCGCGGCTACATCAAATTTGGTAAAACCCCACTATTTACTCAGGCCAAGCTTTTCACATCAATTAGACCATATCAAAAGCCCAGGACTCGAACCAACGACCTTCCAATCGCTCCATATTGCACTCGCCACCTGCCCTGGCGCCTCCGCCCACGAGCGCGCCCGATAATTGCCGAACGCCCCCGATCCGTTCCGATCTCTGCCGATAGACTCCGATCAAGGACGATTGCAGAACTGGTGTTCGTACAAACTTAACTTTGCTGCTAGTGAGGGCGTCACTGTCTTTGAAAATGTACTTAATAAAATTTTATGAAGTTGTTTAATTTAAAGGCCAAAGAGGGATTTATTGTGACTGGTATTTATGCTTTTTTGATTATAAGTAATACCTATGTATATGTTATTTGGAAACATTATTTAATGTTGACATAAGCGCTGCAGCTATTATGCTAAATAAAGGAATATTAATGAAGGACGAAAGAAAAGAAAAAATAAACAAGAAACAGCACAACAACTGCAGCAGCAGCAACAGCAGCAGTATTAAACAACTTTCGGACAGAAAATAAATGACAGATAATCAAAATATTTATTTATATAAACATAGGTTATAAATTATAAAATCGGTGTTGTATACAGTTTGGTGCACTATGTTTCGCCTTAAGTTAAGGCATACAAATAGCTACCATATTGGCATGCAGCTAGCTACCTAGCATGAAATAAAAAAGAACTAAACATTTCTATGAAGTTATGAATAAAATTAAAGCAATAAGTATATAACGATACAGATGACAAATGATGGGAATCGGTTCCATCTACAAGAGTCTTCCGTTGGGACCGCTCAGTGAAAACACAAGATGCGACACTATCCGCGTTCCCATATTCAAACCGCGGATAGATAAGGTTACTCCAAATTTAAGTAATATATACCCACCGGTAAAACTATGTTTGTAACGCTATGCAAAGTTTATCTGTATATTTATCTATGTAAATGTGTAGGCTGATACGGTTTTTATCGATTGGTTATGATTTATGATAAATGAATGTGTTTAGGCCCGAGTGACACTAGTAGTTAATTTCACAAGATACTCGTTGGGAATAGATCAAATGCGTGGGAAGTAAGTGTTTGCTAACGTCACATTAAGGGCACCGGACTAACAGCCCGCCGGCCGATACCGGCGCCGGCGCAACGGTCGTCGTATTAGAACACAGACCGTCCAGTTTCTGTTAAGTACGATTTCATACATTTTTAACCCCCGACGCAAAAAAGGTGTTATAAGTTTGACGCGTGTATCTGTGTGTGCATCTGTGTATCTGCCTGTGGCATTGTAGCTCCTAAACAGATACACCGATTTTGATTTAGTTATTTTTAGGGTTCCGTACCTCAAAAGAAAAAACGGAACCCTTATAGGATCACTTTGTTGTCCGTCTGTCTGTCTGTCTGTGTGTCTGTCAAGACCCTTTTTCTCAGGAACGCGTGAAGGTATCAAGTTGAAATTCATATCAAATACCCGTCTGCAATCGCTTGGATCAGTGAAAAAATCAGACATCTAAGTCAGCGCAATAAAAAGATACGGCCGTTTATGCCGCATATTGAAGGGAATTGAGAGAATCATAACCTATAGGGTACTTCCCGTTGACTTAAAATCATGAAATTTGGCAAGAAGCAATGTCTTATAGCACAAGTAAAGGAAAAAATCCGAAAACCGTTAATTTGTAAGTACCTACTTAGTGTTGGGTCATTGACGTAAAGCAGTATTCATTTTGTACAACGAAAATCCTTCTGCTAGGTCAAATTAAAAACGGAAATCCGCCTTTGAATTTTAAAATTCGAACCTGCGAAAGTCAAACTGCGAAGTTGGCAACTCCGTCATGTGTGAAAACGCACCATGGAGCGTCATCACTGTTAGCGTGGAAGAGTTTTAGTTTGCCGGCGAGCCTTTCAGTTTTGACCCTTTTTTTGGTGAAGCAAAAGGACTCAATTGGTACAGCTGCTATTATTTTTTGTTTATTTTTTTATTTGGTAGGCGCCATCTGGTATACGCCGCCACTTCGACTATCCGTAACCGTAGTAACTCTTGTTTAATCTGTGCCGAAACGACTAGTCCGAAGTAATCATATAGATTCATTTTCTCATGTTTTCTGTTTATAAAGCGCATCGTGTTGCGCGGGAGTGTTTTGTGAATCGATTGATTTATTTATGATTCGTGGATCGATGTCGATCCTGAATGACAATCGGCGCGTGATTCGGTTCGGAATTACTTTGTTGTTTATTGAGTTTTACCGAGGAATATTGTTCGCAATTTGTTCACGTGATGTTCTTGTGGGAACTTTTAAAGTTAAAAGAATGCGTACAGTTGGCCAATATAAATGTTGAGAGTGTTTGAACCGTCACTTTAAACCGCCGAAGCAAAATAAAGGGGTGTTATAAGTTTAACGTGTGTATCTGAGTATCTGTTTGTGGCGTCGTAGCTCCCAAACGGATGACCCGATTTTGATTTCGTTTTTTTTGTTTGAAAGGTGATTTGATCTTGAGTGTTCTTAGCTAAGTTTGGTGAAAATCCGTTGGGCTGTTTAAGAGTTATAAGCTCTGGAAGTAGGGTCCCAAATTTGTCGGAGGTTTTTAATTTTTATCTCTGTAATAGTGGTAAATATCATGATTAAAAATTCTATATTGGTTATTTCATACTTACTCCTTTCGAATATTACAACTGCGAAACTGTTGTTTGTTTTGTTTGTCTGTTCTGTTTTAACGGTTAAACTGCTCAATAGATTTCCACAAAAATCGGCATCTATGTAGTATGTTATACAGGATGTTACAAAAACACCCGTAAAACAGAAAGGGGGTTAAATGGTCCCATGTAAACAGTCCATAGGCAATATATGACAACCTTAGCATGACATTATGAGATGACAGCTTACTACGGTTACGTTAATTTTGGCTTTAATTATTTACGGGTTACGTTGTATAGAGACGGACTTTTTAACCCGATATTACACAAGAATTATCTGAAATCTTATGAAACCCGGATAACAGATGGCGCTTTCTTTTACCCTATTATCCGTTAGATGTCGCTGTTCAAATCAAAAGCGTGCTAGAGCTTTTCTTTCGTAGATTTGATTAAGTCATAAGTTTTGAAAGCTATCCTAATATATTATAAATGTGTATGGATGTCTGTGTTTCACGCCATAACGGCTGAACGGATTTAGATGAAATTTGGCACACAGATAGTGCTTATCCTGGATTGACACAGGATATTTTTTTATTTCGGAAATTTTCATAGTTTCCAAAGGAAAACCGATGACTTCTACGCGGACGGAGTCGGATAAAACGGATTTTTTTGAAATGTATGAATAATGCTCTACCCCTCTTTTCTCATACATGGGTCATTATCAAATTTTGTGCAGGTAAACTTGTCCCAACCTAAAATAAGTTATTTCCGTTTACACTATCCATTTTCTGTGGTTATTTGTGTGAAATGATGAATGATTTGCAGTCAGCTATACCTATAGATACCACAGATAATTAGCTATTATAGGAATCGAAAAAAGATGCTTAGTATTTATAAATACTAAGCATCTTTTTTCGATTCCGATAATAGATGCATGGTAACAGAGTGGTAGCTCCATGCACATAGTAACAGAGTGTTCTGCGCAAGATTTGATATTGATAATGACCCATGTTTGTGTGGAAGCATTGAGTTGTTTTTAATCGTGGCACTAATTGCACCGTTGACATTTTAACTGCAAATTTAATTAAAATTAAACGGCTACTTCCTGCCGGTTATTTATGAGATTTTTATTATAATTTTGAACCGTGTTAATTATGTTAATTATGTTTTTGCGTTACGTTATTAATTTATTAAATATTTTAGTACTCGAAATGATCAAATTTAACGGCTCTATATATTTTTAATAAAATATACTTAGGTATTTTTTTATTAACAATTATATTTGTCTAAGCATCATCAGCAGCATTTCAATGAAGCAGTAAATTATTTAAAAATCCACTAAAACACGTACTAAGCCTGATAAGTAGTATATACTAGCGACCCGCCCCGATGTCGCACGGGAAGCATTCAATTGATAAATTATAGCCTATAACCTTCCTAGATAAGCCCTCTTTCTATTGGTGAAAATCGTATTAAAATCCGCACAGTACTTTCTGAGATTATCCCGGACAAGCTCGGCGCGGCGGGACTTTAATTTATAATATGTAATGATTTCATTAAACTAAGTAAATCCGCGCACTTAAACTAGTTTGTTGTGTGTATACTTGAGAATGATTTATGGTTTAATTTCTGCGCACGGGCATTCATTATTCGCCTTTGAACTTTACGTTTAAGTTTAAAACGAAACCACTTAATAAAGTACCAAATCATACGAAAATAAACTTTGTTACTGAGACTTAAGAGCGTTGGTTAATGATTTATTTTTAAGCGCAGGAGTAACTTGTTAAGATTTAGTTTAAATTGATAATATTTTAATAATATCACTTAATTATCTCTTGAAGTTGCTTTTTACGCGTTAACAGGTTTATTGGACTTAATATATTTGACTGTATTTTGAAGTATATTACTTTTTTTATAATTAACTGCTATCTGCTCGCAACTTTGTCTGCGGGGAGGCAATACTTTCGTAAGTTAAAATATAGTCTATGTCCACCCTGAAAGTCCATTCTAAATGTTGGTTTTTGAAATCGGATGATTAGTTCCGGAGATTACCCCCTACATCCAAACAAACAAACAAATTTACAGACTTTACCTCTTTATAATACGAGTATTAGTGTAGATTTATGATGAAAATAGTGTTTACTTAAATAACCTTAACTAACTTCTTACATTTAAAAATATAATAATGTCGTCTTACTGCGGTGTTAAAGAAGAGATGGGTACCGCACGATATCAAAATGTTGATATTTTTAACTGAGTTTGTAAAGTGATATGGAATAATTTCTTGGATCACCATAAAAGCCTGTCAAAAAAACTGTCACATTTTACACATGGTGTCTCCCCAGTGTCACCTCACCCTTATGGCAGTACACGCGCGAACTTGACATTACCCGCCCGCCACCTTTTCACATTGTTTATTATTATTACTGAAACGATGTTTAATTAAATATTATGATTAAAGAAAAAACACACCAGATTAAAAATACTTAAAAAATAAATAATAAATATCAGGGGACAATCTTACACAAATTGACCTAGTCCCAAACTAAGCTCTAGGCTTGTACAGTCACCACACGGGATTGTTGAGCCACTATAGAACCCTCTCACAGAAAGTCGACGGAAAATTTTGACGTAATTTCTTTTGAGTGACTTGACGTTGTCATTATGACAGGGTTCTATGGTGGCTCAACAATCCCGTGTGGTGACTGTACTATGGGTACTAGACAACGATAAACATACTTATATAGAGAAATACATACTTAAATACATAGAAAACATCCATGACTCAGGAACAAATACTCGCGCTCATCACACAAATATTTGTCCATACCGCACTGAAAAAAATACCTCGTACTAGGAACCAGAATCTGGTTATCAGTACCGTATTGTCTTGCTGTATATGTGACGACAAAACTCTTTGTATACATAACCAGACTGTTCTAGTTATAACACACGATAAAACATAATACCCGCAGCTAGTTGATGTGTTCACATTACAATGCGCACAATACAAATAACAGACATTTTGTATCAATTACACTTGCATCTTTATTAATACATTGCAATTGTTCGTATTACGATGCATAATCATAAAAATACAAAACATTTTGTATTTATTACACTTGGATCTTTATTAAAGCAATGCAATTGTTAATTACTACAAAACTGCGATTAACTAGACTCGTGCAGTGGCGTTTACAAACAACATAATACACGATACAACATTTTTGATGAACGCTACCAGATTTTAGTTGAGATAACTACATATTTCACAACTACACGTTCTTGTAGTATTGTAGTAAAATATTTTTTTCGGTGCGGGATTCGAACCCGGGACCGCTAGCTTCGTAGGCAGGTTCACTACCAACTAGGCTAACCGCGTCGTCAATGGTGACGATTTTCTCCTTTTTCGAAGGAGGGATGGGTCTTGCTCTCAATATCAATTGGTAACAGATCATTTTCAACTAAGTTTGTAGATATAGTGATATGCAATCTCTTTATTCACCTTCTAAACCCTGCTAAAATTGTCACATTCTACTCATTGTTTCTCCCGGTGTGCCCGCGCCCTTACGCCAGTAAACGCGCGAACTTGACATTAATGCCCGCCGACTGTCAACTTGGCCGATCTTTTTGACACACTCGCCATTTAGTCGTGTAAATTGGTCATTAAGACCGTTACAAGTGCATCTGTCAGTGTCAGGTCGTTTAAGAGCAATGATTCTTGGTTTTTTTACGTTATAAGGGTTATGGTTTTTGAGTATCTGGGCAGTAGTGAGTATGGATAAAACGTGTCGCCTAGCACTGGCACAAGTTGTCCGTTACTTTGTCGCTCGGATATCCCTTTCTAAGGAGTCTGTAAGGATAGAGACGCTAGACGATAGACAAGCGAGAAAACCCATGTGTTAGCTGCTCAAGAGCCCTAGCCGAGATGCATTAACGATTTTCGAAAATCGACGAAATGTATGAAATTGACATGAGCGGCTGTCGTGACTGATCGTTATGTAAATAATTTTACTTTTTTTCATTCTTTTTATTTATATAAAAAAAAAAATTACCTGACAGACTAAAAGAAGAAGAAAAAGATTTTTTATTAATAAACTCAAAGTTCTATTAAAAGATAAATTACGATAATTAATAATTATCATAATAATTAAACTAATATAAAGTCATGCTGAAACAATAATAATATTGCTGTGCCCTCTAGGGTTCATAGTGTTAGTTATTTCTTTCTTAGATTATTTCTTAGATTAAGTTATGCCATTGTGAAAAAGCAATAAAATTGAATTGAATTGAATTTTAACAGTTTTCGAAAAGCGCTAAAGTCATCCCAGTCATTTGATATAATGTTCTCACACATCTGACATTCAAATCTCCAAACATCCAAGTGCCAGTGGCGAGCTGGTGGCATGGCGCAACCCGCCGCCCTTGCCGCCTATCGCGAGTGCCACTTTTTGCCATTATTATGACACAGCAACTCTCATAACGCAATTACGAGAAACCTCTACCGCCATAACAATTAATATTAAAACTTAAATACGTGATAAATCAAAATTATGTTCGTTTTTGTTGGGGACTTGAGTCGAGAGCACACTGAGCTCTATTCCGCTTCGTTTTGATATAATAATAATATGGAAACCATATTTTTTTTGACGATACAGCCAGCCACCTCTATTTTCGTGAATTAATTAATTAATTCATTATTTAAGTGAATGCCTGAATAATGTATATCTATACTGAATATTATACAGAGTTAAATAATTGTTTGCTTGTAAGTGATAAACTCTGAAACGACTGAACCTGATATTTTATTTCTTTGGCTATATTTTAATTTATTTTACCGAAACGAAGCCAGGGCGGGTCGGTAGTATTATATGTCAATAACTTGAGGACACCCGCGACTTTGTACGCGTAGATTTAGTTTCCCATTACTCCCCCTATTTCTTCCCGTTTGGGGTAAGTTTTCCCCTTCTTATTGTCCCTCTAGGGTATCCAGGGAATATTTCCGCCAAATTCCAAGTCTCTAGATTCAGTGGTTTAGTTAGGCTGTGCGTTGCCTGTCAATCAGTCAGTCACAGAGGATTTTATATGTATATATAACGTTATGGATTCAGTTAAAGTTGTATTGATAAAAACTTGGCAAAACATACATCTTTAAACTTGAAACTGCAGAGCACAAGCACCAACCGCAATGTTACGATATATTTAAATATTTATTTGACTGAAATGCTACTAGATTACTTATTTTTAAGAAAATAAATATGAATATAAATATAACACCCGTCCCGTCATTGTAATATGAATTGTTTTATTTTAGTTTTCTTCGAGTCCTTTTATACCTCTTAAATATTACAGCTACCTTCATCTCAGGCTCCAGCTGAAAACTAGCGCTGAGGCTCTGCCCAGCAACAAACTGAGTTGGTCAGCCTTTTCGGCTATAGTATTTCTTATTGATTTTTATATGTTTTTAGTTCTGTTGTTTAGTCCATAGTTTCAGTTAATTTTAGAAGTTATTTGATTTATTATAATTGTATGAGTTTATAGCAGAATTAATGTTTCTCTCTCTCTCTAATATAATTAACTCTATTTTTATTTATATAAAATTGTAACATATATTTTTGTGATGAGTGCGAGTATTTGTTTCTGAGTCTTGGATGTTTTCTATGTATGTAACGTACGTTTTTATTTACCTATTAGTAGTTTGTTGTTGCCTAGTACCCATACCTAGTAAAACTAACCTTAACCTTAGTTTAATACAAGTAAGGTAAATTTTAATAAGATTGTTCCGTAATATATTTATTTATCAACCTTTTATCAACTAATGTCGCAATAATAAAAAAGAAATTAATTTCTTCCGCCAGTGTGTCCGCACCTTTACTCCACACATCACAATAACCGAGTCGACTCCCGATAGGGACGTCTCACTCAATTAAGGGGTGGTTACAATTTTAAAAGGGCAATTAAAACCTTATATTGACGTCATTAAGGTTCATTAGCCCAATTATCATTGTTCTTGGCGAAATTGATTGGTACTTGACGCTGTGACGAGAATATGCGGGTGTTTTTATTGGTCCTTGGTATAATATAACATATGGTGAATGGTGAAGAAGTGGATACTGGTGGTAGAGGGTGTTTCGTAAAATGTATCACATTTTTTTATAGAAAATAATAAATAAAAATATTTTCTTCTGTTCACATTTAAATGTGTTTGTTTAGTTGTTATTGAAGATCCTTTAACCTGCCACCAAGCAGTGTTCGCATTCTTGTGCTCCGGTGCGGGGATAAGATAACCGGTGAAGTGACTAGCGTAGAGGGGCAATTCTTGGAGCGTTTCAACCGCTCTCATTCCCCTGGTCGCATTAATGTCGAATTTCCTGTAGATTGGAATAGCATTTTCAGTTATTTTGTAGAAGTCAGGGCACTCTACAGGATAACCGAAAATAGCATCCAGAGCTACAGGAATTTCGACATTAAAGCGACCAGAGCGGTTGATCTCCAACCTTGAACAACTGACAATCTGTATGAGATCAAGATATGGTGGCCGTGGTTTGCTTACTGTGTAAATTCTGCTGGGCAGAAATTTCTTGAGATCGTAGTCTTATATTGCATTGTAAATGTCAGATTCCACACGCCATCAGGCCTGCGAGCTCGTTTGCCTTCTCCATCACCATTTATACAGGGTATCCCAATATCGGTAGACCACATTGACACAGGAGGTATACCAGCCTAAGACGGACCGAACCAGCCTAACATGACCTAAGTAAATGTCGCATGGTTTCCGAGATATGTCAGTTTAAACTTTGTACTGGAAAAGAACTTTAAACTGGCAAATCTTGAGAAACTTGCGATTTTTACTAAAGTCACGTTAGGCTGGTTCGGGGACAATGCGTAACGCACTTCCACTCCGTTAAAAAAAAAAAAAAACAAGAAAAAAGTGTCTGGTTCGGTTCGTCTTAGGCTGGTCCAGTGTTAATGTGGCCTACCGATATGGGACACCCTGTATAAGAGCTACTCATGTCGATGGAGTAATTTCCATTCTATCCTATTCTGGTCTACATAACATATTATATTCTTGTCCACGTTAAATTGAAGCCATAAACACAACGTATCCCAACAAGTATGATCATCTGATTATAGATAATCGTCAGTGAGTCCGTTTGGCGCATGCGTACAGGATGCCCACTTGCGCACGCGACGCGAATAACTGCCGAGGATTCAATATTTATACAATATTGATGAAACATTAGCTAAGCCTACAACCTTAAAGCCTCAGGAAGGCAGAACCAGTATTTCATTGTTATTTTACGGTAAAAAGAGGCATGGTTAAGGTGAAAAATACAAGAAAATGGCATGTCAAACATGACACTAATAAAAGGATTCTATATGTACAGTAGGTACATTAAAAATCAAAGTAAATTTCAATAATCAAACAATTCAACCTATAATGGGTTAATTGGCAAGCTCCTGCCTGATATTATATTATTAGTGTCTTTACTTAAATAAACGTGAATAGGGAACTATCAAACTTTTTTTTTAATTTTTTGGATTTGGATACACTAAGAAGCGACCATGGCATCCTCTAACTTCCAAACGACTACTTACTTAAGTTACTTTCTAATTTGCAAACCATAACCATGAAATATTTGTCACAAGTGTCACCTCTACAGTCAAGTGATCTGTGTCACCGTGACGTGACATTTGAATACTGACATAATGCCACCCATACATGCAATTATAAAGTTATGTATGAGCCATATATGTCAACGGCGTCATCATACTGTATCGGTGATCATTGTCAGTTTGTCATGGATACATTCAAAGTGTTATTTTACTGGACAAATTGAGATTAAAATATTAATGTGTTGATGCAAATTAATAAAAATATGTTCGCGGTAGATTTAGTTTAATTGAAAGTTATTTTTTAAACCCCGCCGTAAAAAGTGTGTATCTGTCTGTGGTATCGTAACTCCTAAACGGATGGACCGATTTTGATTTAGTTTCTTTTGTTAGAAAGGTGATTTAATTGAGAGTGTTTTTAGCTTGGTTTGATGAAAATCAGTTAAGCCATTTAAGAGATATGAGCTAAAAGTAGAGGTTTGATTTTGTTGGGGTTTTTAACTCGGTTAATATGCAGACTGTTGTTTCCTCATGGCGTATTTTTTCACCAAAAAGCATAAAAATTACAGTTTATTTTGAAACTTTAATCCTACTACTTACTAGTTTACTGAACCCGTTTTTGGAGTACCGTACACTCAATAAAAATGTATTCCGCTGTTGATCTCTCAAACAGATGTCACAGCCTATTTTTCCGAATCTACGGAAAGGAAAGCGTTGACATTCGGTACAACTATAGACTTATCCATTAATGATATGAGTCCGTATTTTGCTGTTAACTATGGGCTGGTTTTGTGAAAAAAAAAACAAGCTTTTGTACAAATAACTGACACTCACTAAGTACGAGAGTGCATACTTAGTGCGTGTCAGTTTATACTGGAGTTTGTCTCTATTGTATTCCCGTGATTTACGAACTATTTACATACCTGCAAGATTGTACTACCCTCGGTGCGCGAGTCCGACTCGCACTTGACCGGCTTTTTTTGTTGTGTTCGTAGTTGTCAGACCAGCTATGGTTATTCTGTTAACACAAACGTCAACCAGTTCTACTCAGTCGATGAATAGCCGGCGAATTTACATCGTCCGTCAAAGTAGGTAAATGACATTCAACTGCCCGCACATTCATTTAGTCGCTGGTTTCACAGACGACCAGCTGTCAAACTAGCGACTAAATGAAAGTGCAGGCAGTTGAATGTCATTTACCCACCTTGACGGACGATGTAAATTCGCCGGATATTCATCGACTGAGTAGAACTGAATGACGTTGTTTTAACAGAATAACATAGCAGGTTCGAATGAAAGATTTTTTTTGAAAATTGCACCCGTGCGAGCTGATTGCTAGTTTTATAAAAAAAGCTTCATGCTGCCTTTGAAAAAAAAAACGAAATTTTTAGGTTTTCTGATTCGGAACCCCATAAGTCTGTTTCGCACTTGGCCGGTCTCAAACCGCGTAAACACTAACTGCCTCACTCAGAGACGTCAATTAAGTTTTAAGTTTCATTAAAGTTGCTGCGTCTTATTCTATTGCTATAGCAAAGAAAGTGACAGCAGCTACTTTAATGAAACTTAAATCTTAATTGACGTCTCTGAGTGCGGCAGTTAATAAGTAAACGGCGGGTTGTCCACGTCGCCTGTCACCTGTCACCCGGTGACAGCTACAAGCGCCTGCGCGGAATGACGCGGAAGTGCCCTGCGTCTGCGCACCTTAATGGACATATTCGGCAGTGTGAGCTTGGGTTTTATTGGAGTTTTAAATGTAAAGTTTTGAGAAACCGCGGGTTTAAGGGAAGGCAGTATGGCCAGTTCAAACGTTATCCTGTTTAGTATTCTGTATTTTTGAATAGGTCTAGCGAATTAATCTACTATTATATTATAAAGTTTGTATTTGTTCGTCTGTTTGTTAGTAATTGATAAAGTCTGAAACTACTGAACCAATTTTAATAATTCTTTTATCATTAGAAAGCTAACTATTTACATTATGCAAAAGTAAAATACCTAGGCTATATTTCATTTTATCGGCTTTATTTGAACTTATTTTACCAAAGCGAAGCGAGGGCGGCTCGAAATTAAGGCATATTCTCAAAATCGAATTAAAATTGTCTCGTCCTGACTATTATTTCCTTTTATTACTGAGCGACTATAGCGATTTTCACATTTTATAGCGATTTAATCAAGACGGGACACTATTATTTTAAACCTTAAGCGTTAAGTCTTAGGTTAGAAAATGATAGATGTTTTAATTTTTCTAGCACCTGTTAAATTTTATCTCGTGCATGCATGCTAAGCCCTCAGTTGCATCAGTCAATTCTGCACTGCACCCTACCTCGTTTAACTGCATTTTAGGGGTACGCACCTAAAAACTGACTTGTATCTTGAACTTATGTAGTAATTTAATTAACGTGCTTCAAACAAATCACGCCATTGTTCAAGTTTTTATTCAAAATTAATTACCGATAGCCCAAATGTGCTTTTCAACATGTTCTAATGTTGATTGACACCATAATGCTTAAAAACATGTTATTGCCAGCCTTAAACCAACATTAAAAAAAAACGTAGTCATAACAATTAATTTACTTGTCGAATCTGTTCGTGGTTTTTGCTCGTGAGGTCATCAGTAATTGTTTAGCTTTGGGCGTTGATTGAAAAAACTCGTCCCGTATATCTGCATTACATGTGACGTTTATTTTTTTAATGAAATAATTTGATAATTAAAAAAATATTTGAGAATAATATTTTGCAAATAGTGTTTTAAATTAGCTTCATTTTAATATCATAAAAGTTTATCAGGTGATTAAAATGTTTGGATTTTAGAATGCTCTTGGCTTAGTAGCATGGGAAGCTAAAAATAAGAAATTGGATGGAAATGGATGGAATGGGTACAAGGGTATAATATAATACATACTTAAATATACAGAAAACATCCAAGACTCAGGAATTAATACTCATGTCACACTAACTGTGATAAGGAATTTGAACCCAGGACCGCTAGCTTCGTAGACAGGGCCACTACCAACTAGGCTAACCATTAGGTACATTACTTTGGATGATGCAATACTTTTTTTGATAGAGACAAAAGCCTTACATACACCCTTATGTGGCGATGAACATTATTAAAACACGAGAAAGTAGAGTAGCTGTCACGTTTCAGAGACAATACAATATAAACTGTAGATGGAGGTGCGCCCTGGGCGATGCCATAAACCTAGCTAAGTATAGATATAATCACTTTCTTTATTTCACTGTAGGATGAGAAAGTCTCCGCATTTGGCCACCTTGTTTTGCGTTGCAATGGTGACTGTTCCGCGAACTAATAGATACGTGTTGGGAATCAAATACCGACCGAAATATTTGCCCTTATATGGAATTGAACCCGGGATGGTTAGCTTTTTAGGCGGCGTCACCACCACCACCAATTACGCGACACTCACAGTTCAGTGTAAGACAATAATAGACGATAGACGCTGCACGCAGTATAAAAATAACAGACCAGCGAGCCTTACATGCATTACAAGAATAAAGTGACAGCACGAATAATAAGTTGCTAGAGTAATTAAATATCATGCTTACCTTAGAGCCTGTGCACACTAGCGTTTTTAGCCCTTAGACCCCCGGTCAAAAACGCTAGGTGTGCACAGGCTCTTAATATGAACGATTTATTTAATTACTCTAGCAATACCGGATAAAAAATAAAATAAAAGTGTCCTGTCTTGATACAATTGCTATAAAATGTGAAAATCGCTATAATCGCTTATTAATTAAAGGTAATAAAAGTCAGCACAATACTTGAGTTTTACGTTAGAATATGGAATAGATGTATTAATTTCCCAGCACCTGTCAAATTTTATCTCGTGCATTCATGTTAAGCCCGCTGTAGAAAATCTTTAAACAAAGGTACATGGTGAGGTTTGTGTGTTTGCGCGCTTTACACGTACGCACCACGCCACCACAAGCTTGTAGGCGTGATCTAACACTGATAATATACGGCCGCACTAAGGGACTGATTAAAGTTGCTGCAGTCACTTTCTTTGCTATAGCAATAGAATAAGACAACACGTCACAAACTGCCGCACTCAGAGACGTAAATTAAGTTTTAAGTTTCATTAAAGTAGCTGCTGTCACTTTCTTTGCTATAGCAATAGAATAAGACGCAGCAACTTTAATGAAACTTAAAACTTAATTGACGTCTCTGAGTGCGGCAGTTAAGCACTTTCTGCCGCACTCAGAGACATCAATTAAGTTTTAAGTTTCATTAAAGTAGCTGCTGTCACTTTATTTGCTATAGCGATAGAATAAGACGCAGCAACTTTAATGAAACTTAAAACTTAATTGACTTCTCTGAGTGCGGCAGTAAGACAAGTATAAAATTTAATTGACGTCTCTGAGTGCGGCGCATAGTCGACGCTGCGCCGCCTGCCATACAACCTTACTCAATTGCCTATTAAATAGGACTAGAGATGTGTTACTTGTCTGTATATAAGTATGTACCTACTTTGGTAAAGTTCTACCACCATGTAGATAACTAAACTAACTTTGTAAATTGTTAATGATGCGACTAGATTGTTCCAAAACATTGCTGAGTCATTCGCGCAAAAGCTTGCATACTTTTCTATTCATGATGTTATCTCAAGTACAATGACTTTTCCATTCCGTGTGTTCATCAAGTCGTAATGATTTTGAGTCATTCCACAATTTAGGGTTCTGTAATGGATAATAAAAAGCCCTGAATCTTGGTCCCAATATATAAAAGGGGTTTCTACTGAAGTTCTGTTGTTTTCAAGAGAAATAATAATAACTTTAATTTTAATTTAATTAAACTAATCACAAATATTTTCCCTTGCCGGGGATCGACCCCGGGACCCCTAGCTCCGTAGGGTTACTACCAACTACTCTAACCGCAAAACCAGACCAATAAATAATCTATCGTGGAACAATCGATTTTTAAAGGGTTATAAAAAAATTGTAGGTGGACATTTCGCCACTGGCTAGACTTAAATTTGCCTCTAGTGAAAAAGGGCATAAGTCTTCTGAGGTTTAACTGAAAGAAAGGTATGAGTCTAGTACAGTCACCACACGGGATTGTTGAGCCACTATAGAACCCTCTCACAGAAAGTCGACGGAAAATTTTGACGTAATTTCTTTTGAATGACTTGACGTTGTCATTATGACAGGGTTCTATGGTGGCTCAACAATCCCGTGTGGTGACTGTACTTATGATTAGATTACTTATGATTAATGCCCTTTTTTATTTTGAGCTAAGTCCAGTTTTACAATGGAGTCACAGAATTGTAAGGAACCCGTTTTTCATTAATTTGACATTATAATCTTGAGTAATCTTGATTATTTAAGCCCCGAACTGAATAATTATTAGGAACGATAGCCCATTGTTGCGAATTCTCACCGTTACAGGTTTAAGTGCTTATAATTTGATTTTAGAGTTAAGTGCTCGTCTGAAAAATTAATATTCAAGTTAATAATTAAAAGCAAAGATTAGAAAGTAGTATCGTAATCAACATTTGACTATTTTTATGCATTTAAATAAGTTAGCGACTGGATGGTAATAGTCTGCAATATTGAAAACGTATTTTGTACCCACAATAAATAATTACATAATATTGAGGATTAAGTATTGTAACTATAGGCATTTTTACCCTCCGACAAAAAAAGTATGTTATATGTTTTACCCCTCCGTCTGTCTGCCTGTCAAATAAGTTTCTAAACGGAAGATGGTGGTTTCTACAGATATAAAATCATATACATACATATCTGTGTTTGTATTTTCTTCGATAAATTGTTAGAAAAAGCACCCTGTACTCATACAATTTCAAGGCAGATCAATACAAGCATAATCTTTATGGTCATCCTCTCTCGAAAACTTTAGCTTACAGCATACCTGAGATCAAGCGCAATCCAAATCAAAATGCATCAAGCCATTTCTACAGAGGGTTACAAAAAGCCAGACACACAAGAAATAACGTCAATAATCATTGCATAAAACATGACCATGTCTTGATGCGATTAGATTTGGTTTACAATTAATTACGAAACGGTATTAAAACAATGATCATTACCTACTTGCGGTCGCAGTCGTCAAGCCTTGACTAAGTAGTTTTTACAAAAATCCCTCAAAGGTCACTGCAATTTTATTATTATGAAATAATGCCAAAAACGGTTTGGCCTTAAACTTAAATTACATCCGCTGGACTCAAGTTAAAGTTTGTCTTAAAGTTATTTTCAACAGCCTGTTAGACATAACCTGGTTTAATTACACTTAACGATGCCCTAATTGTCCTTAATGTCTTTAATTATCTTTTGTGTGAAAGCCTGTACAACCTTAACAAGGTTTTATTAAATTCATAAGAATTACATGCTCACACCTTAAAACTTCTTTGCCTAAAAGTTAACAATTATTTTAGATATTGGGTGCTATTCGAAATTAATTCCTTATCTCTTTTATTCCTTATGTTTCAATCGTTTGAAAGTATTTATCAATTTAATTTAGCTCTCTTCTTTACCCGAGTACGGCAAAGCCAAAAGGAATAGCTATTTTGTTTCATGAGTTTCGTGACGGAAAAGGAGACAGCTAAAATCTGTCAGAAATTATTTTCTGGGGATAAAAAAGTGGAAAAAGAGATTATAAGACACCCTTCAGAGTGTAAAAATATTCGTTTTAGTAACCATTCATTCGATTTTGACGTTTCTAAACGTGTATTTTTATTGTAATTGTAATTTAAGATTGTAGCTTCGATGAATCTATTTGGATCATACACAGTCACAGAAACAAAAGTTGTCTCTCCTGTTCCAGAAGGTTAAGGATTTGAAACCAAATTTTTCGGGTTAGTATATGTCCGCGTAATGGGAGTCTGGTGTAGTTTTGGCCTGTATCAAAATTATACGAGTTAACAACCCCCACGTCGTTAAATTTTAGGAACAGAAGGGACAATTTTGAACCTAACTTCGTGTATGACACATTTACTCTAACTAAGTTATCAAGGATTATAATTAAAATATAACAGTAAACTAATCCAATAGGCCATCGAATTGTCCAAATATGTATTACATGCTGAGTGCCCAGCTTTCAAATTTCTATTGAACATTGACGCAATTTGGAGTTATTAGTACTGAATGTGTTTAGGAAGTGCGGTGGGTATTCAGAGCATGTGCGGGCGCATCCGTAGAGAATCGCGAACCGGTGAAATTGGCTTGGGGACTCGTGCGCAGGTTTTAACGTAGCCGTGGACCGTTTTATGTTGATCCTTAGAGCACTAGCAGACGTTTGATACCGGAGGTCAGGCATGCTAGAGCTGAAATTGGAATATGTCTACAAGAATATGGTTCAAATCGTTTAGTTTTATTGTTCCTTTATTGATTGTGAACTGTTATTTGAAATTCAGTAATAATAAATCTATACTAATACTAGCTTTTCCCCGCAACTCCGTCCGCGTAGTATTAATTTTTCGCTTATCCCTCGAGAACGATAAAAGTTACCGAGATAAAAAGTATTTTTTATATTAATCCAGGTAATAAACTATCTGTGTGCCGAATTTCATAAAAATCGGTCGAGCCGTTCTCGAGCTATAAATGGTGTAGGTAACTAACCCGACTTTGTTTTATATATGTATTATTACGGATTATAAAGAGGAAAGATTAGACTGTTTGTTTGTTTGTAATGGACTCGAAAACTGCTTAACTGATTTTAAACATTCTTTCTACATTATCACCGAGTAGTATGGGCTGTATTTGTATTTTATTTTTAATAAAATTAGAGATCCCTACGAAAATTATAATAATGTAACCCAAGGTATTTGGCGTGCGCTGCGAAAACTATTGACGATGAAAATAGTGTACTACCTACATGTATAGCACTCATCATTACCCACAAAACAATTCATGAGGTTATATGTCTTACTGCACTGGCCCGCAAAACTAACTATCACACTTTTAAAAAAAAAAATTTTCTAATCTATAGAAGTTAGAGATTTAAAATAAAAAACGTTTTATAGCAAATTTTATCAGCTTTCTTTCCAACTATAACTAAAATAAACAGTAACATTTTCAACTTAAAAAAAAGATAAACCAATAACATAGCCATTTTTAGTTATTGCAATTTTAAAAGTGTGATACTTAGTTTTGCGGGCCAGTGTATTATTGTTAAGTCACAATAACCGTTTCTTGTAATTGATACACTCTGAATCTACTGAACCGAATTTAATAACTATTTCACAGAAAGCTACATTCTCCAGAAGTAACATAGGCTATATTTTAACTTACTTTATGGAAGCGAAGCGAGGGCGGAAAGCTGGTCTTTAATAAATATATACCTACTACCCAAAGTCTGTGATATCTAGAGAGTTCCTACATTCGTTAGTATTGCTCGTTTCCAATATTAAAAAATGCATGCCGAGATAAAATTTGACAGGTGCTAAGGAAATGAATACATCTATATTCCATATTCTACCGTAAGACTTAACGCTTAAGGTTTAAAATAAGTGTCCCGTCTTGATAAAATCGTTATAAAAATGTGAAAATCAATATAGTCGCTTAGTAATAAAAGGTAATAATAATAAGTCAGGACGAGACACTTTTATTTTAAACCTTAAGCGTTAAGTCTTACGTTAGAATATGGAATAGATGTATTCATTTCCCTAGCGTCTGTCAAAATGTTATCTCATGCTTGCGTGCTCGCTGACAGATTTGGTTACTTCGTGTTAAAATTTAACGAAAAGACCATTAGAAGGCAAAATTTACAATAAATACATTGTTTGTTCAATAAGGCTTAGCAAGAGATAGACTGAATATTGATAGGGAAGATTAACTCGTAACAAAAAGTTTAAATTATTCAAGTACAAAAATAAAGTTGCAGAATTGACCGTCATTCACCACTCCACCGATTATGACATCAGTCCGTGGGCTGATTGATGATGGCAGCCAATTGATTAATCATGCTGACCATCCGTTTGAAATCGATCTAGGAACCGGCGGATCAAAGGGCGACCTTGACCCGAGGGATCATATTGATTGGATCATCGATTTCGGTTGTTTTAGAAAAAAAGTATATTGTTTGGAATTATTGATTGATTTAAATATATTTATAAATTTATGTGGTATAAGCTTTTTTAATTGTAGATGGACAGTTATATCGCGCCGTTGACTATGGGCACTTTAACTTTTTCAACTCGGTCCTTTTGGATTATCCAAATAAAAATGAAATTAAAATGAAAATTTATTGAAAATTTTGAAAAAATGTTTGTTTATTTCGGTATATAGATAATTATGGTATTTAAAATAAAAATATTAACGCCATACGAAAAACCCACAGTTAATGGGTAATTCTTCGAGCGTTTCAACCGCCGTCATTCCCGTGGCCGCATTAACGTCGACATTCCTGTAGCTTTGGATGTTATTTTCGGTTATCTTGTAGAGTGCCTTGACTTCTACAAAATTTAACTGAAAATGCTTCCAAAGCTACAAGAATTTCGACATCAATGCGGTCACGGGTATGACGGCGATTGAAACGCTCGAAGAATTGCCCTAATAATTCCGATTTTCAGGCCAATCACATAACGGAAACCAAACGGAACTTGTACTTGTATTTTAACTAAGTAAATAACAAACAAACATGGTAAAGTGAAATTAAAGTTGTGAATAACACAAACACGTACCAGCACTGACTAATTACAAAAGGCTAATGCGGCGAAAGTGTGGACAGTTGATTATACGATTGCGTAGAATCGATTCGAGCATCGATTCGTCGCGGGTCGTAATAACCGATTGGCCACAACCGATGGTTATCGGACGTCAAATACCCATGAAAGTTTCGCTTCAGGCGAAAAAAACACGTGTTAAATTATAGTGTTATATAAGAACATTATTTTTATTTTATCGCCTATTTTTGTGTAATATTTAGTGTCTTTGAACTGAATATCTAATTTGGGGAAAAATGATAATCGTCGGATTCTGTTGCTAGCAGAAAATTTCAAATTTCATCATAACAAATAACATAAATAATACTTTTAAAAATAATTTCATTTAGATCTCTTTTTAAAATGAAAATATTTTCTGAAATGAAAAATTTCCATTTAAATATGGAAGTTAAAGCAGTCTCAAAAATTACTTATTTATTACAGCCAAAACATAAGAATATTGCTTCTTTAGCAAAGCCAGGGCCCTTAAATACATAATATAATGTGTATTATAAAAATTCCCAACAATAAAAATAAACACAAACCATAAAGTTCCTTGTACAAATCGACGTAACCGCAAGGGCGCGCCCGCGCAGAATGGATGCCGCACAATTAGCTGCGCGCGCGACGCCGATCGATATAGATCGCATTATGCACAGTTGTGTAATGTTACTTACTTATTGTGTACTTATTGTTCAAGATCGGATAAAACCACTTGTTTTGTGAAATTCTCATTTGCGTAAAGTTTGCGTAGGCTCACTCTCAATAAAAGTGCTTGTTTTTGGGGTTCCTTAGTCAAACTAGGAACCCTTATAATTTCGCCATGTCCGATCTGTCCGTCCGCAGACGAGTAATATAAGATATTTACTGAGTAAATATTTAATATTCATTATTATTTGCTTCGTTTAGTGGGCGTTAGATCACTTTTTTCTGTGACAAAAATATTTTCCATGTACCTTATTTGTGGTTCTACTATATACATAGGTAACTAGGGTAAACTCATCGAATTCCGTGACTCGCTCTATTCCGTGGCAGCAGTTCTATAATCCGCCACAGAACCCTGCTAATAGAATTTAGGAACTGAAATACGACCTTAGACTTTTAAATAGGCTAAGGCAAATGAATAAAGGGTGTATTTTAGGTCCCAGATCCGATGGCGGATTATAAAACTGCTAGCACGGAATTGAGCGAGTCACGGAATTCGATGAGTATATGATTAAAACCGTTAACCTTAAAATCAGTAGCATAGCGGCTATTAAAACACGAAGGACTAACAAGACGTTTATGATCACATCATAAATAAGTCGATAACGTGTACAGCAGGCTCGCTGTACACCCGTGTTTACGACTTTCACATTCAATTTGCTGTTTTGATCGTTTGCAGCTTCTTGATTTATCGATCGACATATCGCTAAACGTTCGCTTATTAAGTGATGTAACGGAGCTGTTGAAAATAGTTGCGTGGTTTTAGTTGCCAATTAAAAAACCAAATTGATATTGTAAATGTTTTAAGAGTACCAAATTAATGACTGGATCAGATGATTTTTTCTTAAATAACCTTAGGATATAAAGGATATGTTGTTATTTGCAATAAACTGTATTGAATATATATTTTACAATAAAAGCCGATTTTTCAATCTTCAGTAAACATTATTCTTTGATAAAAATTAATAAATCGGTTAGGTAGTGCTCGAGCCAAGTTCAAAAGGGTTTACGTAATCTTGTAAATTGCTATACTTAGGCGTTCCTTGAGATCACGAGTAACCCAAAGCTACCGAAGCTCTTGGTAGTTTTTTTTTTTTTTTTTAAATATTTGTGATAAAATCAAACAACTTGAACTGTATCGTTGCGACACACCGCCCACCTGCCCACTCCCACTCCCGACCTTCAGACAGCCTTATGATTTTATTATTACTTATATGGATTCGCGTATTTATGATTAAATGAGTTTTTATTGTAGGAATTGAATCTGTTGCGTATTTTAATAGTGTTATGCAAAAGTAAAATGTCGTCGTTACATTACTTATTTTCTTTACTATGATAACTTTACCTATTACAAGAGAAAACACATTTATTTGGCTTTAACAATTTAAAATAAAACAACGAACTTAACACATTAGGACTAACAAAAATGAAGTAAAAAAATATATATTTAACCAACGCCGATAACGTTGCTAGGTTGCTACTTATAATGATTATGAGCCTGGGCCACACCGGATGCGTTGCGTAGACGTGCACGTGCGCGTTCGCGTTCCACTGCGTTGTATAGTATGAATCCTCACTTGAGGACGCAGCTATACAACGCAGTGGAACGCGAACGCGCACGTGCACGTCTACGCAACGCATCCGGTGTGGCCCAGGCAAAAGGGCTCCTTCATTCACAACTTCCCCGGTCCCGGTCCGTCCGTCCGTCCGTCAGTCTTATAACTTTAAAACGTGAAATAACGGCGGATTTCCTAACAAATAATAGAAAAGTAAAAAATAATAATAGGGGAGTCCCCATACAAGAAAAGCCTTTTTTCAACGTTTTTTTTTATTTGTTATATCGTAAAAACGGTAATACGTCAAATTTGGTATGTTTATAGAACAAACTCTAAAAAAAACAACAAATAAGTACTTACTAAAAACTGGCCAAAATATACGAAATCCTCAGTGCGCGAGTCGGACTCGCACTGGACCGGTTTTTTATGACGTGAAGAAGGCACATGTGCTCATACAACCTGACGGTAATCTGAGGATTCAGGTACCAATAGACATTTGCAATCTCAAGACATCAGTTAGAAACATTGACCATAATTATTATTATCGTCATATTTTTTTCTAGTATGATCAATGAGACAACAACAGAACTCGGAAACACAATGTTTTTCAATATATCTACATTTAATCGAATGATAAACTCGTTTCCGTGGTGAGTAATCGATGCGACCTTATCGATTAAGGATCGAGAATCGATTCGGTCGCTAATTGAAGTGGTTTCGCTGCACACTTTATATTGAGTTAATTAATAAGTCATGAGTTTCTGTTTTTAGATTGTTTTGTGTTTACACATTCGGTACCGAGAGCTTGATTCTCAGTAAATTTTGAATGGGAATCTAGAATCTGGGCTTTGAAAGATTCAAGTAGCTTTTGCCCGCGACTCCATCCGCGTTGGCGTCTTTTATCGCTGATCCCTTGGGAACTGTTCGATTTTCCGGGATAACAAGTACCCTATGTTCGTCTCCTGGCTATCATCTACATATCTCTGTACCACGTTATATGCCGATCCGTTCAGGAGCTGAACCGTAAGACAGAACAAACTAACGAACAAACTAAACACACTTTCGAATTTATTATACACATGCTTTCCGCCCGCGACTTCGCCTGCGGAGAGTCAGTACTTTCGTAAGTTAAAATATAGCCTATGTCCACCCTGAAAATTCTAAATGTTGTTGAAAGAATTTTTGAAATCGGTGCAGTAGTTTTTGAGTTTATTCGATACATGTGATTATTTTAGTTATAAGGATTACTGAGATGGTAAAAAATATAAAATTAAAGACTGTTAGTATATTAGTTGCATTAATTATAAATTAATTTTTATAATTATAATTTTCGTTGACAGACCTAGATGGCGCTTCTTTATCCTTTTGTACAAATTATACACTGTGATATTAAACCAGTTTATGTTGAAGTTTTTTTCAATCAAACCTATCATTTTGTTTCAGGTAAGTTCACTTGACATTTCCCAACGGCTGATGAAGCCACATAATGCTGCCATTAAATAAGACATCAAGTAAGTACCACCTACGATAAAAACCATTAATCCACGGCCAAAATAACTTCTTAATTACGAAAAAAATTACGCAATTCAGGCCACAACCATAAAGAGTATATTTCCATAAAAACCTTATTGTTTTTCTCGGATGCGTGACAACTGGCAATCGGCGAGCATCTGAACACGCATGGTTTAAAAAAGTCAATGTTTTTGGCGTATCTGCTCAGAAGAGTGTGACATTGGATTTAATTAAAACAATGATAAATCCAGCGATAGTAATCATTGAATTAAATATTAAGTTTGTCTAAAGGGCATCTCTGTATTGGCTTCGGCACCATGTACCTACACCTTTAATAAATATCAAAACGTGTATGAATTGTAACATTCGACCTCCTTACACAAAGCTTGTACATAGTATCTTTGAATCGACCTTTCAATCGATTTTTTTCCGTTAAGGTACATAGAAAAAAGCAGGCCAAGTTCGAAAGAAGTTTTGTTTCTTTTTTGCGGGGTAGGCATGATTAATTATTTTTTTTACTTAATAAATATTTATCATGCAGGAATTCAAGTGGATTTAATTTTATTTTGTATTTTTGCTGTTCTTTCAAAATGTAATAATAAAAGTAATCAAAAGGCATCGTATAAATTAACAACTAGTGGCTCTGTGAGCCTATAGACCTCGCGACAAACTTTGTCGTCGGATAACTGTTTATCCCCGTACATCAATATAGCATAGGTCGCGCTCGGTCAGTTCACCAACACCGCAAATAAGTTGGTAATCGCAAAAACCCCTCATATCTCCGCTATTTTGAAAAACTGGAGCGACAAAAAAAAACCATATACGATCGAACCTGCTTACAACATTTTACAAGATTCGGTTGAGAAATGCGACAGAGGAGAACAGCCAGCCGGACGGACATACGAAAGCATTTTTGCCCAAGCTGAAACGGAGACGCTTCGCTCGCTTGGTCAGTAACACGGTTGTCTTCCATGAGAAGTTCTTAAACTTAAAAATGCATTCCATGTTTCTGTCATTATTTTCCTTTATATGAATCACATAATTTCATATGATATCACCGAATTTTTGCCCAAAATAACAATCGCAGAGATTGAAGTAGTCACTGTTGTGGAATCCGTCCTTGCTGTCAACGACCGACCACTGGCGCTTAATATGGATATCAGAGAAGGAACGTTGCATTTTACTTGTAGTTATTTCGATGATTTGGCTTCGAGGCTATCAGGTATGACGATAAAGTAATATGAAAACTTCTGCGAAGAAACTAAACTTGCCTCTCTCTCCAGCGTTTGCCAATCTCTGAGTCTAGCCTTCTACATTGCTTGCTCTTTAAGTCTTGGTTATTTTATCCCTCTACAAATAATTTACATATAAATACTTAAAGCTAAAAATCCAACTGGTCCATTGCATAAATTAAGCTTTTGTAATTCTAGGAACTTATCTATTGAGAAGATCAACAATAAATTAATGTCATCTTGTAAAATCAACGCGTATACTTCCGAAAACTCGATACTGTGAAATTGTTTGCAAGGATTTAATAGGTGAAGCGTTGGTATATTATAAGTACAATAACCTTTAGTTTTCTATACCCAATTAAATACTTTCTAAATAATGAAATACTTCAAATATATCGGAGATTCCTTGAGATCAAAGAGTTTTTTTAATTCATTATCTATTACAATCTTCTAAACAATGTTCATAATTAATGTCAATAAAAATCTCATCGCTGACTTGCGCAAACGCATCGTCAAGGAAAAATATACCTTATTGCTTTGACTATGCATTTTTTTTATAAAGTTGAACTTTGATAGCTTAGATTTAATCGCGCAGTTATATTCATTATTAATGATTAAGGAAATTATTTTATAATTTATTAAGTCCTGTGTGCATTGTTAATAAAAGCCAAGTTCTAAAATATTTCTAAAAAAATCGTATGTAACTATTTTTTAACAAGTGGCAGTCTTTGCATATTTTTTGATGTGTCGATTAAATATCGAATTATATGAATTACTTAATTATTCCAAGCATGATTTTATACTAATTTCTAGGAGAACTGACTTATACTATATATATTATGGTAACATTACATTAATACCCACTACATTACATAAAATAACCACTACCAGCTTCTAGTGAACCTTTGACAAATAAAGCCTGTAGTATTCTCAGCAAACCAGAGCAGCAGACCCATCTCGCCGCACATTTCCTAGGCATACATAAGTCAGTTTAGATCGGTTCGCCATCGCTGTACGAACAGTACTGACTGACTCACCGTCACCGGCCTCGCTCGGCCTCCCGCAGGCACATTGTTAACATTGTCTTACCAATTACAGTAATTGTCCTACGGCCTTAACACGTCCAGTGCCAAACGACGTGGTTCCATCCAAAATGTCAACGCAGGTGGAGCCAGTGGCGGGGAACGGGATGTGTGGAGGCTTATTAGATATTAAGATAGGCAATGGATTTGTGGTTCAAATTTTAAGGGGCTGCTAAGTAAAAGGTAGATAGGAACCCTGTTAATACTACGGATGCAATACTTGAACATGAATATAATAATAAATATCAGGACAATCTCACACAAATTGACCTAGTCCCAAACTAAGCTCTAGGCTTCTATTATGGGTACTAGACAACGATTTATGCATACTTATATAAATAAATATATACTTAAATACAAAGAAGCCATCCATTACTCAGGAACAAATACCCATGCTCATCACACAAATATAGCTATGTTAATCACTTGTTGATCCTAAAACTTTAATGACACTTGGTTACAGTCTTGACTCTTAACACTAATATTGTGTTATTTTTGTGAAGTTTTATAAGCTTCTTAAATAGCATGTCATTATTGAATATGTTTAGAAAAATAAGAAATAGCGTATAATAAACTTCTTCCATTACAACTTTAGCAACTAGGTATATTTCTTTAGGTAGGTACTTCTTTTTTAATAGCCTGTAATATTGTCCCACTGCTTGTCAAAGTTACTTCATTATAATTTGTATTGTTAATTATTGTGTTAATCAATTGTTACTACGCTCTAATATATAATTAGGTACATCATTTTTATGTATAACATAAAATGACTCTCAATTATGTTTAAGTAAATAAATGTTGCCTATGCTCGTGACTTCTATCTGCCAAATTTGACACGCTGCCGGCATCTTTCAAAGTTTCTAACGGGGTGAGATCATCTCCGTTGATAATATTATACAGTTAATTCAATTAAACTATTGCTATTGTTTTTTGTGTAGCATGTAAAACTTGGCAAAAAGTGTTACGAAAAAAATAGTGCTCTGTTGGAAGTGAAATAAACAATTTTTTCCTAAAAACTAGTGCTGCTGTGGTGTTTGCCACTTGAGAATACTGCAGTTTTATTTGTTACCGTGTTTAACTATTTGTTGCTTAGTTATAACAAGGTATTACGCTAATTTAATCATTTTTAACTCACAGCATGTATGGAATTGAAAGCGGCTGACGCGATAAATCGTCAGCTCATGTCAATTCTGTAAATTTTCTTTGATTTCGAAAATCGTTAAGTTAGCTTTATCAATATTGTGTAGGCTCCCTGATGTTGTTTGCAATCGATATTAAATCTCACGAGCACCGTGTCGTGTGTGTATCAACATATGAATCAAAGTTGTGTAAACTTAACTTGTAAGTGCTTAGTGGACTTTGTTCAGACAATAAAATAATATCTATGTGGTTTTCTCGCACGTCACTACTTTGTAATGTTACATTTTATATTTATCAATATTATCATTTCAATATAAAAAATTGGTTCAGGAAGACTTTACTTTTCTAAGAGTACATTTAAGGGAAGCGCTGGAAGACCCAGACTTGTAAAAGTGCCCGTACTTAGCCAAATAATTACATTATTATCTACACTCAAAGGCACAAAGTGATTGATCTACGCAAGGTGACGCGTGCGGAAGAATCGGCGTGACTGCGCCGGCGCCGGTTGCGTCATGTGAGCCTTATATTACTTAATAAGGTAATCTGGTGGATAAACGATATACTTAGTTTTGGGTCAGATTATGTTATTTTATACGAGAAGGTCGCGATTTTTTCCGCGAATAATTTGTATGGGCTTGTTTATCTTTTTTGAGTTGAGAAGTTTTATATTCACTTATGTCATTGTTTATTCATTTAATGGCAAACAAAATTTGATCATCAGTGTTACTGAGAGTCTAGTTTCTATTAAGAGAAGAAAATATCCGAATTATAAAATATTTGTTAAAACGGCGCGCGGTGGTTGTTAACCGCAACTTAAAAATACTGCAGTTATGTTTTTAAAATATCAATTTTTTATTGATACGTTTAATCAATTTATTTTATTTTTACATAAAAAGTTTACTTAGGTACTTAATTTTAAAGTTTTTTCTCTAACCACATCTATTTTTTTTATTATTAATTATTCCCATTTTAAATAACCTCTAAAACGATGATTTTATGAATTTACGCAGCGCAGCGAGCAAGCATTTGTTATGCTGATACTCAGTTAGTACAAATGACTCTATTCCCTTTTTACAGCAGTATAGCCTGTTAATAAACTTGTTAATGACTAATCTATAAAAAACTGACAGTTTTAGAACAATGTCCTAAAAGCATGTCAGTGTGGCCGTCAAACTTCCAAGTCATAAGTAAAACTCTTAAATAATTCCGCCTTTGTTGGTAGTGGTTAAACCTACACATCAATCTTTTGGAACAAAATTGACGCACACATGGTACAGTGTGCTTGTGTGAGATCGAACGTCTATTGCGATTGTCATCTGTTGAAACATATACACACACATATGCAGACGCAGGGCTGATGTGGTGTATACGTTGTATAACTGTCTTCGCCCACGGCCCTTGTCTATTCGATGTTTGCCGATACAGATTGTCTGGTGTGGGTGTTAATTCGTCCAGTGGAGCATTAGCTACCGTTATGATTATGACAGTTGATGATTCTTTGTTACAAGCAATTTGTACGAGTTCATTAGTTACTAGCAACCTGCCTTCACTTCGCTTCAATAAGTTTAATATATAGCCTATGCCCACCCTGAAACTCCATTCTAAATATTGGTGAAAGACTTTTTGAAATCGCATGAGTAGCTTCGGAGCTTACCCCCTACATCTAAACTTATAAACTTACATTCTTACAAACTATACCTCGTTATAATATTACTGTAGATCACATTCACTGGTGGATACAAGTAGCTAGCACAAAACCGGGCTTCATGGAGATCTTCGGGGTAGAGCTAAGTTCAGCAGTGGACGTGTTTCGGCTGAAATGAGCATGATGAATATGATGATGAATGCCGGCAACGCAAATTTGGTGAGATGCTCAGCCTATTGGTAATGACCGAAGAGAAATGGTAAAATATCCTCAAATAAAAAAAAATGAATCAGAACCCGACAGGGCAATTGTCATACACAATTGCCCTGTCGCATGTCGGTCGGGTTCTGATTCAATTTTTTTTATAACTACTTCATAAAGTATCCTTCTAATATCAAGATATATCCAGTTTAAACTGGTAAAACACTTTAACTGGCAAATCTTGAAAACCATGCGACTTTTACTGAGGTCATGTTAGGCTAGTTCGGTGCTTCTTAGGCTGGTCTATCTCCGGTGTCAATGTGACGTACCATTTTTGGGACATCCTGTATAATCAAACTCACGATACAAACTCAATACTATATGGAAATTATTTTATTTATGCAGTCGTTAAATATAAAAAAATACATAATGCTTTAAGTCTAGGGCATAGGAGCTAAAGTACAACATACATTCTTGGCCACATACATAAATAACTTGTTAAATAGATTCGCCCATTCTTTCAGTCGGAATCCAGAAACCAAAGTTAAACGCATAGGTAGTAAGTGTCTTGAAGTTGTTAGTTTTAGGTAGTTCAAATTACTCAATAATATTGTAATATTATTTTAATATTGAATTTGAATGATATTGTGTTGATATTCAAAAGGTAAGGGCCCGACACCTGACAACCGTCAACTTACAAAATGGCGCGCCTATGCCGTCTTCCTGCGAGTGTTATGCAAGCTGCGACAATAGCGCTTCCTCCGTTTGTCCGTCTGTCACAGCCTGGCTGGCAACTGGGTCGCTATGGGTCAAGGAGCTGTGGTATTAGAAAATTGTTTACGGGTGTTATACAGGATAAATAAAATTTTAAACGCCGTTAATAAGAGTGGAGTGGTTTAGGAATAACAGTCGGTTACCGTCTGAGTATTTGGCAAGAATCTGAAGAAGCGAGGCTAGCTTTTTCTCGCGACTCCGTCCACGTCGAAGTCCTTTATCGGTTTTTTTCGAGATAAACCTATATCCATCTCCAGACCATGAACTATCTCTGCATCAAATTTCACATCGATCGGTTAAGCCGCTGAACTGGGATAATATTTATTATTAGTAAGGTTTTCATCTTCTATTTGTATAGACATATTAGCGAGAGCTCGGAATGGCGCATGTGGTGGTGTAGGTACTAAACCAAAATAAGAAATTAATATTTCATTTGACTTAGATTGTTGGTTTATTTATTTCGTTGGATTGTTGGTTGTCTAATTTTTCAAGTCTATTATTTCTATTCCTATTACTTCATCAAAACATTACAAATCTCGTTTATTGCTGATAGTACAAGGAAAATGAAAATGAACATTTGAATTCCTATAAACTTACAAACACCACTACCATTCCGAACTCTCGCTGATATAAGTATACATGTTACATCAAATCAAAGAATGGTGGTAACCATTAAATTCAAAATCATTTCATAATGGCCGCATCATTCCTAGTGCTCCGGTCGTATCATTTGTCAAACAGCATACCTTGTTCACGTCGATCTATCCGAGGGCCACGATAACTCAATGGACGTGGCGGCATTAATATTGGAAACAGTTTCGCAACGGAATAAGGGCCCGGGGCGTCTGATAGATTGTCGCGGAATTCGTGGTGGGATATCAATTTTGCGAACTTGGCGGTGTTGCGCCGTGCACGTTTCGATGCAGAGTTTTGCAGTGCTTTGTTATGGTTACATCGTTTTAGTAAGTCAACTTTGTTATTGTGTTTCTCTTTTGTCTTGTCTATTACGTATCTAGTTTGAATTAAAGAAGGTAACTACTAATAGACAATAGATTGCGCGATTGGTTGTTTTTGTACGAATTCAATTTACTGATTTTGCGTAAACATCTTTCCTCGAGTAGGAATGTTCTGCAACTGTTTTGATTATTGTTAATCAGATAATCTTTAAATCGAAACATAAACATCAACGTGAATTAAATTATACCTATTTACTTTAAATGAACGGTTACAATTGTCAAATAATAACATTATAATTAATCAACAAATTCTATTTGACAAATTTACTTAATCAGCAAAATCAGCGTCGTACCAGTTTTTCGCTAAAATAAATTACACCTGCAACTGACAGACAGACAGACTGGTTACGCAAAATTGTTAATATTAAACTAAATAGTTCGCCTACACTGCCTGGACTGGTTTTCGACTATATATAGCTAAATGGTGTTATTCAATGGTAGAAAATGGTTCTATACATTGCGGTATTTGGTTGTAGTTTAAAGCCAACGCAGAAAACCAAAGTATATACAACCAAGTAGGTAATTCAACTCAAGCCCTTTTTAACCCCCGACGTTAAAAGATGGGTGTTATTAATTTAACGTGTGTATATGTGTATTGATTCGCTTATCACCAGCTGTAACTGCTATCAATGTAGGCTACGTAGTGATCCCAATTTGCAACCAATCACTATCTGTTGAAGTCAGGATGTGAAATGAGGTCGGTTGTAACAAGGACGCTCCTAATCCCAAGCTAGAGGCATCCGTTAATAAGAATGTATTGACTGATGTATCGTCAAACAAAAATATTGTAAAGATTATACACAACAGTGAATACCTGTAAGATTAATAGTTTTAGTAATCCTACTAATATTCATTAGAAAGTTTTTATGGATGTTTGGGTGTTTGTGCTCCAATCACGCCGAAACGGCTGAACGGTTTTTAATGAAATTTAGCACAATGATAATCCTTGTCCTGGATTAACACATAGAATACATTTTGTCCCGGAAAATGGGATAGTTCCCTAGGTAAAAGCGATTAATGATTTTTACGCAGATGTACAGTGAATGAGTCACAGGCAAAAGTTATGATTAAAATAAGCCAATTCATAACAAGCATATACTCATAAAGTTAAAGGTAGGTTTAGTTTAACATGATGCTACGAACGGTGCAGATGATGAATAGTGTTTAAATGATGCAAGACGTCATAGGTCGTGCCCGGAGTTGATCTCAGGTACCGGCATCTTGGTCAACCTAGCCTAGAGGCTATGTTGTCAAGAAACTAGATGATGAAAATCATAACTGATACTTTGTTGCAACATAATGTTAACTTTAACCCTTACTGAGGAGACTGAGTCCATTTCCAATACTGATAAGTTAATTGCCTGTTTTAGGATGACTTGCACGAAATAGATAAATTAAGATTTAGTTTGAAATCCGGATTTAAGATTATTTTCATGTATTTTGACAGAATTCAACTGTACTTTAGACTAATAATTGATGATCTTTATGCTAATAGTTAATGGAAACGAGTTTGAGTTCATTATTGTAAGGCTGATTCAAAACTTAGTAAGCAATTGTTAGTTTTCGTTCGGTCAACAATTTTAATTGTTGAGCTACTGTCCTTAGAACTCTGTCGCGGAAAGCTTTGACTTTGACGTTATTCCTTTTCCGTAACTTGAAACCGTCATGATGACAGGGTCCTACCTATGGTGGCCCAACAATTTAAGTTATTGCCTGTACTTATAGTGCTATAATTTCTTTAAAATTGTAGCTCTTCTGACTCTTAGATCTGTGTTGCGACACAAACCACTAAATCACTTTAATACGACAAATGGCGTCTTATAAATCTGATATCCTCAGAATTTGTTAGTATTTCTAACATCGCGATAGCTTCGAGCGTTCGGAATATTGCAACATTGAACTTAGGGTTCGAATTACATAGTATATTGTATATCTTTAGTTCCATAAATCCGGGTAAAAATTAAAATATGAGGTAATAATTGTGATATATGGTCAAGTTAAATGCGTTTATCGTTGCCGTGTAGCCATCGTACAAGTTTAGAGCTTAGTGGGTCTAGATAAATTTGTGTGAGATTATCCACTGATATTTATAATTATTACTATTATTTGATATCCAATATACCTCTAGGAAAAACTACGGGTGAAACAAAGTGTTAAGAGTTAAGGTAAAGTGTAAAGTCGCAAGACCTTAGCGCACACTGATTTGTCCGCGAAGCTGCGCGTGAGTCGCGGTCGTGCACCGGCCAATTACGACGGGTGACGTCGCGACAAACGCCTCGGGAGCCCATGGGTTACGTCCGTTGCAGGACATCGTTATAAATAAATACAAACCATACACATTTTGTAAAGTAATTAATAAATAATGCTCGCCATATTAGATTAAGTGTAGGACACTGTGGGTAGGTAACACAAGATGGTGACTATCAGTGTCAAGCTTAAAACGGTTACTTGGATAGTCTACAAAGCCTGGGTTCACTGGTTGTTCAGGCATAATGCCTTCGAGCACGGAGGTCAAGTTATCCATTTATTTAAGCTTTGTTGCACAAAACATGTCAAACTTTTTATTTTCTATCATTAAACATACACATTAGTACAAATGACATACTTAATGCCTAATGCATTCTCTAGTTATGCTTGTAAGGTTAAATTACGAACAAAAGTAACGATATTTACTAATACCCGTCCCAATATTAAAACCGCGGATAGATTTGGTTACTAACGGTTAAAATTTGACAAATGTCCAACTCTTTATTTTGACATCACAAAATTAAGCATGGTGACATTTTATAAGTGAAAAAATGACACATTTTTAACCCGAAGTATGATTTAAAGGAGCATAAGTCCGTCAAATTGTCACAGCATGGTCTCCCTACGTATGTCCGATCACGATCCACCGGCGGCGCAAGCGCACTACAACATTGTTTACTTCGTTAATTGAACTTACCTAGTGGTTACGACCGACAAATACGGTCCTTTGTCTATAGTAAAAGGTCATCTTACTACTTAAAATTGTCATAGATGGCGCTTGTCACTATCTCGTTAAATGTAGAAATTATTTGGAAACATTTCACGGTGCAATTATCTCAATAACTTGTGGTCCAATTAACAATGGCGGGAAAATATCTTTGGCGAGATAAATAGTAGGGTAAATTTTTAGCACTATATATTTTATTCGAGGAATATGAAATCTGTATAAAATATTGTAAAGTAAGTAACTGATTTTTTGACACCAATGTTAAGTTTGTTATGTAAGATTTTGTGTGTTTTATGTTAAGTAGCGACATATTTATAATGTAATTCGTGGTAAATATCTCGCAGTAAATATTTATTTAGAAATATAGTTATTTAAAAAAATAAATGCTATTTTAACTGAAAACAATTTGAACGTAGTTTCTTTTACGGGCGACAAATGTCGCGATAGCATAAACTTAACGAACTTGACGTGATCACTACAGATCACGTTCTTTAAGCGGCTGCTGTGGGGAGTAAGATGTTCTACTTTTTTTTACTTGCTATAATTATTCTTTGATAGAATATATTTTTATTTATTATTTTATTTACTTGTGGTTATGTTAAGTATGTGTTTATATTTATTGCATTTTGCTTATCTGAAAACATATAACTAATTAATTTTTCATGGTTGTTTATACACTTATACATAATTCATGGACAACATTTTTATTATAATGACGCAATAAAAAATCATTTAATGATAAATTTTGCCCATTTGCGTTTTAAATCTTATCAATTCTTTTATTGGAGAGTCATTAGAATACATCGACCTTTGAGCAGAGCGTCAGCTGATTAGATATTTCGTCGCCTACATCAGATGCGATGGTGGTGTAATGGTCAGCATAGTTGCCTTCCAAGCAGTTGATCCGGGTTCGATTCCCGGCCATCGCACACTTTTTATATGTTTCCTTAAAGACATAGTAAATTAAAAATAAAGAGTTCGTAAAAATATAGGCTCTTTTTTCTTTTCTTTTAAACCACTTGTGGTTTTTAACATATTTTGGCATTTTATAATATTTTTGTATGTTTAACAGGCGTTCTACCAAGAGCTGTTCTGTTATCTCTTAGTATAAACAAGTTTGTCAGTCTTTGTGTCAACTTCAGCAGTAATACAAGTAGGTACCTACAGTCGGCTGAGTCAGCATACAAGTAACTATTGTCTAATTACATTATTAGCTATAACACAAGTTGTACATTTTCTCAGGGAGGTCGTCATCCGCTAACACAATGGCATTATTGTAATCCCTAGGAGATTGTCCACTTAGATGCACTGATTCATACACACATAATACTAAAAAATTATTTTCACCTAATTATAGGTAAAAAATAAACATACGTGATATAAATCCCATCAAAAACATAAATGTGAAATGAGAGCCAAGTTCAATATGATGATATGTGACGTTCTCAATATAAAGGGACGTTATGGAGGAAGGCTGTTACGCTCTTCTTATTCTTGTAACTATACGAATACTACTTATGGTAACAGTTTTAACAACGGCGTAACCGCCTGCCTCCATAAGGTCCCTTTATATTGAGAACGTCACGAGAATTAGCTTTTGATTTATGAGGGGGTCAAAAGTGGCTCCAAATGGTTCGTGTAATATTATATTACACACTGTGCTGCTCGTCAGTTCTGTTAGCTTGAACTTGGCTTGACACGCTACCGCGTGTCTAGATAGCAGGTTCATGTTGTCCTGTTTCATTGTACAAAGTGACACGTTTTGTACAGTCAGTGTATCATTGATAGAGTTATGTATCTTTTGTAAAAAGCGATTCTTACTTTTGATATTTCTTTGTGTTAGAGCGACCCGAGCGATACTAACCGCTAGTCAGATTTTAGCGTCGAACTTTAGAATTATTTCGTTACGGAACCAGTACACCAGAATTAGTCAACCTGTCGCGGAGCGATGCCTCGTTTCTTTTCCTGCTAATCAGGCGCGCGCGCCGGCGGCGGTTCTCATTGACTTGTCGCCGTGATCGATTATGTGCTAATTAAATAAACTGTCAGAGCCGAATCGATCGCAACTGGACCTGCGTGAAAGTAACGTGTGAAACGATTAAGATTATGTATCTATCCAGTTATTTCGATTGGTAATATTAATATTATAAATGCGAAAGTAAGGCTGCTTTTCCACCGGAAATGAGCGAAGTAGCTTAACGGTGAGGGAGGTCAAAGCGTCCCGTTTCCACTAGTGCTAAGCTAAGCTAAGCTAAGCTATGAAAATAAACGATCCTAATTGGTGGATATAAACACATCCTTAGCTACACAACTTAGCCCATCTCCGGTGTAAACGCAGCCTAAGTCTGTGTGTTTGTTTGTTACCTTTTCACGACAAAACGGCTGAATTTATTTGGATGACATTTGGCACACAGATAGCCTTTAGCCTGGATGCATTGGATACATATTTTCATTAAAATTATAGTTACTAAGAGCAAAGCGATAAACGTCTTCAACGCGGACAGAGTCGCGGGCATAAAATAGTATAGTATGATTTCACATTTGTAATATGCAGGATGATAAAAAAAGTTAAACTTTAACAAGGAACTCGCTTATTTGAGGTCACATTTCAAAAGCAATCTCACTATACTTTTAAGGGTTTATCAGCTTCAACTTAAGGTCGGAAGTCACCTAAAACCTCACGACCTCACTCTTAAACCTTCACAAAACGATCTCACTATTACCCTAAAAGCGTATAGCAATACAAAGGACATGCCACTTTGGAGCGGAACTGATTTGAAAATGGACAAGGCTGTTGTAACAATACTGATAATTGACGGGCCAAGATTGAACCTGCACCTTGACCGCTGGCATCCTTGCCTTGCCCACAGAGCCTTTGAGTTATATCACGAATGTTCCATATGTAGGAGTTTTCGTGTCGGACGCTAACGTTGCTTTTAGATCTATTATATACCTACTAGCTTTTCGCCGCGACTTCGTCTGCGGAGAGTCAATACTTTTGTAAGTTAAAATATAACCTATGTCCACCCTGAAAGTCCATTCTAAATGTTGGTTAAAGATTTTTTGAAATCAGATGTGTAGTTCCGGAGATCACCCCCTACATACAAACGAAAAATCAAATTTACAAACTTTACCTCTTTATAATATAATATTAGATGACAAAAAGTGGTTCTTTAACTTTTTGAATATATTTTACTGATAGGAGAACCTGAAAAAAATCAAACTTTTTTGTTAGTTTTTATCAATAAATAGCGACCTGCCTTCGCTTCGCATCAGCGAGATAAGTTAAATATAGCCAATGAAATAAAATACAGCCTATCTTACTTATGGATAAAGTAGCTTTTTAATGGTGAAAGAATTATTAAAATCTGTTCTGTACTGTTAGAGTTTATCGATTACGAACGAACGAACAAATCCAACGGGTAGCGCTGGACTGGTCGTTGTAGCTATTTACCTGTGGAAAGTTTTATGACTTTTAAAGCACTCTAACAATCGGCAGAAAACGCATTTCTTTATCAGACAGCCATTGAGAACTCTCTCTTTTTCTTTGTCCAGTCAGCATCAAATAGGAGCAGTCAAAATGGCCAAATATATCGCAACACATTCTTATTCCTATAGTAATAAAGATGTGTTCTGTGTCTGCTCCTATCTATTTGATGCTGACTGTCCATTTAATTTAAATTGCCATCAGTTCCTTGCCTTTATACAGGGTGTTTTTTTATTCGTCTTAAACATTTTGGGGGTTAAATCAGTAAATCATACTGACCAACTTTCACTATGGGACCAACCCCGAAATCGCGAAAAAAAATTTGACAAGAGTCAAATTTTATTATCAATGCCTTTGAATGTTATATATAATAGATATAATTTGTATTATTAATGAAAATTATAATCCTTAACATTATGGATTATTCACGTTAGCATTGTTAAGCGTTATGCTTTACAATTTTTATGACTGTCGATAGTTATGAGCATAAATAGTATGAGAATTGATTTCTGACTTTCAAAATTCGATACAACAACTTTATAGGTGACAAAGGGATCCCCAAGTAGATTAAAACATCTATATAAGTACGTGAATCACACAATTGATCACACAAAAATGTCCGTATTGACAGCTGCTATTCACATGCATTCCCCGCCAAACTCATCCATCAACGAACTGAATATGTAACAACCTCATCAGCCCCCTTTAGCATTAAAAGCATTTTTTTCTTCCGTATTAACCCCTTTTAGGGTTATCTCGGTAATAAATCTACTGTGTAGTGTGAATTGTTATACATAAGAGAAAGGTCTTAAATGCCTTAGCGGTTGGTAGGGGGTTACGCTCGTTTGTTGTTGTTTGTGCGCCTGAGTCAGTCACCCTGCGGCCTTGCGTGCGCGCCGAGGTCTCGCGCCGGCTCCGCGCCTTATATGGGACAGGTCCCCAGTGCGAAGCTTCCCGGTGTCATAATTGCATCTAAATTAGCACATATTGATACGTTGTATAAGGTATTTTAGATTGAAAGGTGCGTCTTTATTAAGACCATTTGACTGAATTTTGTTAATAAGCAGGGTTAGGTGATCCATGTATTAACCTTAATTATTGGGTATATACCTCTATATATTAAGGTTAAAAAAGTTGGATCCAATTAGCAAATAGTTAAGCGTAGTCAACCAACCATACAAACAACGAAGGCGTAAAAGTTTCCTTACAATTGTATGGTCAATTTTCGTTGCACAACGGAAAGTTTCATAGAAAATTTAATTCCTTTGAACTTCATCCATTTACCTTTACTCTGTTTTGTCGGTTTTTTGTCGGCTTCGCCATTTAATCATCTTATGTAGGTATCCTGGTTTTGATGCATAACGGAGTTTTATCGTGTTAGGGCTGTGTGCTTTATCTTTGTTTTCTCTTTGCCCATTTTGTGTCCCATAATCATTGCTGGGCAAAGGTTGCCTCTCTTTTTCTCCACTCTTTTCTGTCCAGGGCCCGCTTCTGCCAGTTTCAACTTGGGCAAAAATGCTTTCGTATGTCTGGTCTGGCAGCCGAAGTAACTGTCTTCTGGCTGTTCTCTACAGGTCGTATTTTTCAACCCAGTCTCGTGAAATTTTGTGAGCAGGTTCGATAAGTATATGGAATTTTTTTGTCGATTTAGTTTTTCAAAATTTTTCAAAATGGCGGAGTTATGGGGTTTTTTGCGATCACCAACTTATTTTCAGTGTTGGTAAACTGACCGCGACCTATGTCGATGTATGAGGATAACCGTTATCTAACGGCGAGGTTAAGTTTGTCGCGAGGTCTGCAGCTCACAGAGCCACTAGTCTATCGCATGAACGACGCCAGATAGGCCAAAGATACCACCGATTGGCATCCACGCGGTTGACATGGAAGCAGAGGTAGACCCAAAATCAGATGGCGGGATGACCTGGGGTTTGCGAGGGACGCTTCGCTCGTTCGGTCAATAATGTTAAATTACAACTAAAATATAAAACATTCGATTATATGTAATAATGCAGTAATTTTAAACCTGCGAACGACCCTATAAATATATCAAAGCCATTGTTATCGCAAATTTCGTAATGCCACGTAATTTGGCGTGAAGCGTGAATCAGTTGCAAAACGTATCAAATTTGAATTTTAGTTCACTGGGTTACAATTATACTGGTGTTCCCAGCACTTGACATTTAATATCAAGTTGTTCTCAATCAGTTGATAAGACATGAGAATTGTAGGAACAATGTAGACTAGCGTTTTAAATAATTGTTGTTTTACTAACGGATTTCGATATACTTAACGGGGCTCAGAAATGCTTTGGCATATTATATTACCGTTACATTCACAGTTTCACACAAGGGCAAAGGAATCACATATCTATTTAACGATTTGATGATTTTATTTGATACTAGCTGTCTGCTTTACCCGATTTACTAAACTTTGTTTAGCCTGACCGAATTAAAAAAAATGCTGGAAGAAAAAGATCTTAAATAATTAAAGTTTTACGCAGGCAGCGGCCTTAACATGCATGCACGAGATAACATTTGACCTGTTTTTGTCGCCGGGAAAGCCTTTACGCATACCACCCAGGTCCAGGTTATGTTTTGTTTTTATTTTTGGCTAAAGACACAGCTGTTACAAAACAAACCTTGTGACAGCCGGAAGTGTTTATCATCGTACGATCACCGCGGATCGATCAATGGGTCATGAACGTGCGCACGAGTGAGCTCCTGGAATTGATCTGCTAGTTTTTTCCGCCGCACTCAGAGACGTCAATTAACTTTTAAGTTTGATTAAAGTTGCTGTTATCACTTTCTTTGCTATGTAAATAAAATAAGACGCAGCAACTTTATTGAACGTCAATCAGATACGTCAATTAATGACGTATCTGAGTGCGGCAGTAAGTCTCAAACGACCAGGGTTAATTCTAAAGCTTATACAATAATTCAATTTAACTTTATTAAGTTTTATGTTACCTTATTTGGGACTTTAGCACTTAAGCGTAGGGCAAATAATGACTTATACTATTAGTTCTTGAAAAAATTTATCACTGATCAGATAGTGGTAACTGATCAGTTAAAAAGCCGTGGTAGCCAAATGGTTTGACCTGCCGACTCTTAAGCAGAGGGTCGTATATTTACCACGAGCTTTTCGGTGAAGGAAAACATCGTGAGGAAACCTGCACACACCTGCAAAGCAATTTGACGGTGTGTGCGAAAGTTCCCAATCCGCACTGGGCCCGCGTGGGAAATATAGCCCAAACCCCCTAATTGTGAGTGGAGGCCTGTGCCCAGCAGTGGGATGTATATAGGCTGGATTATTATTATTTATTATATAGATAGTGGTAAGACTGAGTAAGTTTAACGGACATCTTAGATTTTTTTTTCCTGCTGGGCAAAGGCTTCCCCTCTTTTCCGCCATTCGTCCGTATTGAGCGCATACTCCCGCCACATATAAATAATAGAAAATTTAAAAGCAATACATTATTTTTATTCGGACAAATTGCGGGCAAAACGCTATTCCATAACGATCAATTATAGATTTGTGATATGATTGACTGTCTCGCAAATCGCGAGGCTGCTTGATGCAAACAATGCTCTTGATAAGTTTATCAATTGATCTAGAGTATTAGTGATCAATAACATTGGACAATTGACTAATGATAGCGGAGGCAGAAATACGCAAGACAATATAGGTTTAGACATAGGCTTAGTAATTTATCCTGTAGGTACTATTGAACGAGAAATATTTTTATATATTTTTTTGCAGTATAGAGGCTTACGGGGGCGAAATCTCATATCTGGGAAGATTCATTTTAGGGGCCGGCGGCAGCCACCCCGAATTTACGAACCTTATTGCGTGCGAAATCTTTTTGCGTGAAAATACACGAATTTTTTCCAGATATGAAACTTAGCTAGGTCGAGTTTTCGCCCCCGTAAACCCCCATACTGCAAATTTCATCGAAATCGTCAGAGCCGTTTTCGAGAGCGTGAGTACAAATACGAGTAGGTATACTGCCCTGCTAAGCTAAAATGCGATATCTCAGACAAAACTGCTGTAGCAATTGCTACTTCATTACTAACGAGATAGGACTGAATCTGCTTTGGCTATTGAATTTGAGATATCGCCTTTTAGCTTAGGACGGCAGTATATACTCGTATACAAATGTTTCTCGTTTAATAAGTAAGATTTAAGTGACACTTAAATGCCGCCTTTACATACCTACACTTATTTTGAGAAATACTCTTATACTCGTACTACTCGGCTGTCTATCGCTGTCACACTCTGACATGACAAATATACTGACAGATGCCAGAGAGTGCGACAGCGATAGAAAGAAATCGCAAGAGAGACAAACATCTTGATACTTGCACGCCTGTCCTTGAGCGCGAGAGCGGCCTTGACCGGCGAAGGTCGCGCGTTCCGGTTTGACACGGCGCCGGCGCACGCGATAATGATAACAGAAAAGGCTTTCTTTGTGTCCAGCTCGCAAAGAAGTGCAGCAGTGTACTTATAAATTCTTAAATTTTGAACCTTATATACTGTTAATAAAACACGAGTGGTTAATTTACCAATTTCATTACTTTGGATGGTTATTATGGTATCCATAGACTGTCAAGTGGAACTGTCGAAATACCATAATGTAAACGCTGTATCTTGTCTAGGGGACACGGTTTATGTAGGAAGACATGTCAAAACTGTTTTGTGTGATATATATATATGTCATATTTCTCGTAGTCATTCTGACATGTTTTCCTGTAAAACTACGCAGATATTTAATATTATTTTAACAGTTTTATATAATGCTAGAATAAGTAGTGACATTGTTATATTTTTATTAAAAAAATGACTAACTGTTGAGTTTCTTGCGGCGCTTCTTCTCAGCAGTGGTCTCCTCTTGGGAAGCGCTGGTAGATTTTGTCGTGTAAAAGTGCCCGTGCGGCCTACTTACTGAATAAATATCTTTTATCTTTTTATCTTTACCATTCGTTCGCACGACGCGTTTCGCTGCTTTCGCTTAAATAATTTCACTAACCATTTGTATATTAACGTGGTTTCTCTTAAATCATATGAACTAAAGCCAAATGAGTCATAAAAATATGAACAAGCGAAATATTAAGAAGATGAATCAATAGATCAATCCACTGAGAAGCGCAAGTGTTGCAAGCGCACTTCAGTGTTACCATTGAAACTCACTTTATGTTTTCTCCATACAGGATGGCTGCAGTAATTATGGGGTCTATATTGTAAATCCTAATTGTCATTTGTTCTAATGCATCGCTAGTCCAAATAATCGTTTATCATAAAGCCATATTCATCTAAATTATATTTTTAGTGTTGTTATAATACAACCCTAATCTAATCTAACCGCAGGAATTTATAAAAACTTAAAACGTTGTTTGACTCTGCTGAAACCTGTTTAGGATAAATGAAAATTAGTACTCACGATGCGTTAGGCCAAAGTATGTTAGGACTAGGACAAACGAGGACCTCCCGTTATGATGAAGAGAGCATAAGCAAACACAAGTCACAGAAACTAAGGCACGCAATTTTTTTCCGTTTTCTTTTGTTTAAAAAATAAAAATTGTGTGCATCTAAAACATTTTTTTTAACCTTTGACGTTACAATCAAGCTGAATTGTATGTAACATGTATTTTGGTTTGTGTCAAGTTACCTATCAAGACAAAAACTGTCGTAAATTCGAATAATGAAACTCTATAAATAAATTACTGATTCCTAAAAACATTAAAAGTTTAAGCGGCTTTATTTAATCTTACTAAGTCACGTGATCTTTACACGTCAAATATTTTAATAACATCATACCCTACAAACGCGGTATATCGTGAATAATCTAAAAATCTTAATCAATATCAATATAATCTTATAGCTCAACATCCTCAAAAACCCCACATTGATTTTTATTTTTATTTGAGTGTCACAGGATTTAAGTTGTGGCGAGATTATTAAGTGATTTAATTTCGAGTTTCGAAAGTAACGCACCGCCGCGTACGCATGAATCATCGCGGATTAGTATTTTAACAGTTATTAATGACTTCATACGTTATGTGGGCCCACTAGAGGGGGCGTGGGCTTACAACACTTAACGTGTAGATTTGGGTCTGGAATCACAAATATTTTTGGTGGTGGAAACATAGCTTCAGATTTGGGTGCCTATGCTAATATAATCAATTATTTGTGACGTTCTCAATATAAAGGGACCTTATGGAGGCAGGCGGTTACGCCGTTCTTAGAACTGTTACCGTAGTATTCGTATAGTTACAAGAACAAGAAGAGCGTAACTGCCTTCCTCCACAAGGTCCCGCTTTATATTGAGAAAGTCACATTTTTCAAATGCTTTTAAATACTCGTGAAATATTTATTTAATTCATAATTCATTATTTATTGGTAATATTCATTATTGGTAATATCATTTTCTTACTATCCCTACTTCCTTACTAATATAAATGCGAAAGTTTGTGTGTGTGTGTTCGTTTGTTACTCTTTCACGCTGCAACGGCTGGACGGATTTGGGTGAAATTTGTAATAGAGATAGCTCAAACCCTCGATTAACACATAGGCTACTTTCATTCCGAAAAATTTAAAAGTTGTCGAGGGAGCAGCGATAAACGACTTCTACGTGGACGGAGTCGCGGGAAAAGCTAGTTCTAAAATATAATAATAATAGTAATCCAGCCTATATACGTCCCACTGCTGGGCACAGGCATCCACTCACATTGAGAGGGTTTGGGCTATAGTTCCCACGCGGGCCCAGTGCGGATTGGGAACTTCGCACACACCATCAAATTGCTTTGCAGGTGTGTGCAGGTTTCTTCACGATGTTTTCCTTCACCGAAAAGCTCATGGTAAATTACAAATTATATTTCGCACATAAATTCCGAAAAACTTAGAGGTGCGAGCCCAGGTTCGAACCCACGACCCTCTGCTTGAGAGTCGGCAGGTCAAACCATTAGGCTACCACGGCTTTATTTTCATTTTATTTTTTTATAATGATCAATTCCGTTAAATACAATTCGATATTGTGCAACAATTATGCAAAGTAATAAAATAGCCGATACTCATAAATGCGACTTAACACTTACGCCACATTCTATCTCGACAGGCGAGAAACTTCATAGATAGAATGACCGCTCCACGAGCCTACTGTTGCTGCTGCTGCCGACTGTATTAGTTTATTTTTAAAGATCAAAATACTTTTGGCTTTGACTATATTCGTCGGTAATTTATTTATTCATATTTATATCCATTTATTGCTTGCAACCACGGTATTTACAACAAAATGTTATTTTTCTTAACCAGTACAAGACATCGAACCTTCTTTTCTTAACCAGTACCTAGTAGGTACTAGGGTGTAGCAACAAATTTAAGGTTTTACAGAATTTTAGATTAATATAACATAATATATAATTTATACAACATAACAAGGTAATCATTATTTCAAACGCTTAGCTAAGTTAACAATTTTAAATTTACATGAGTATTACAACATTGGTATTAAATTATTGTGATTAAAATAATTAAGGAATGAAGCCTTCTGACCACTGTGGTCGGAATTAAAGCAATTAAATATTTGCTTATCCAAACATTCGCAATTACAAAAAATATTATCTAAGCAAGTTGCACACTAACACCAACCCGTGTGGTTCAAAAAACAAATTAACTAAGTTAAAATTTTGAAATAAACTTAATAACATAACAGTATTATTTCCTAATTGTAATTAAATGTAGTTATTTACTGAGACCAGTGATAGAAGTACTCCGGGAACTCGCTTTTTTCGCTTTGTCCGTTTCAAAATTTGCACGCAAGATTTGAACCAATTTCTGATTGAGTCGAAATTTGGAATACATGTATAAATCCAATGACGATGCAATATTATGGTGTCAAAGAGCTGATCTGATGAGGTTGGAGGGTGGCAACATGATCTCTGCTGCACTCGACGTAGACCCACCGAGCGGGACTCGTTAGTCTGGCCTTGATAAGCAGATGGTTACTGTGGATACAAGTACAATCGGCAAAGAAAGCTTGTCACAAAAATGTTTCTTTTGACAGAAACTTATTTTAGGAATAGTCTATGAGCAAGCAGTATTTATTCGTTCGTTTACTTTATTTTAATAATAAAAATCGCACGAACCTCAGAATTTATGCCGGTATTTATGTAATATAATACATTGTGCGGACTTGACATGATCCACATAGTTTATTGTAGTGTTATTTCTCACGTTCTCAATGCCAATAAAATACAGGCCATTAGACGCCTGTCGCAACACACAGACAGTAATTATGTAAAATATGCGATGTGTACTAAAGGGCTTGCTAAGATGTTCGTGGGTATTCACATCCGCGTACAAAATTAACTGAAGTGTATAGAATTAAATTTAATACGCTTAAAAGATAAAAGATATTTATTCAGTAAGTAGGCCGCACGGGCACTTTTACACGTCAAAATCTACCAGCGCTTCCCAAGAGGAGACCACTGCTGAGAAGAAGCGCCGCAAGAAACTCAACAGTTAGTCATTTTTTAATAAAAAATATAACAATGTCACTACTTATTCTAGCATTATATAAAACTGTAAAAATAATATTAAATATCTGCGTAGTTTTGCAGGAAAACATGTCAGAATGACTACGAGAAAATTTATATATATATATATCACACAAAACAGTTTTGACATGTCTTCCTACATAAACCGTGTCCCCTAGACAAGATACAGCGTTTACATGATTTTTATGAGGTATGTACGAGTAGTAGGTAAGCTATTGAACATTAAACATTAGTTAATTTTCTGGTTTAGGCCAAGCATTTTTGTCCGTTAGATAGTCCTCGACCCTATAGTACGCCTTTGACATCAACGACTTTTTCAAGTAATTTTTAAGTGCTGGAAGGGGTAACTCTAAAACTACGTCGGGTAATTTATTATAAAAATGAATACATTGACCTACAAATGATTTATATACTTTACGGACACGAAACTTTTTTATGGCAATTTTATTTTTATTCCTAGTATTTATATTATGTATATCAGAATTTTTAACGAAATAGTCTAGGTTCTTAATAACATACATAATATTTTCATAAATATATTGGGATACTACTGTTAAAATATTAATTTGTTTAAAAAGTTCTCTTAATGAATCACGGGAATTTAAGTTATATATAGAGCGAATGGCCCTTTTTTGTAACACAAATATAGTTTGTATGTCAGCTGCTTGCTTGTGCTTGTGCGAGTTAATAAAAATACATGTTATATATACCTACAACTACATTAATATTATAAATGTCTGTGTGTATGTGTGTGTGCGTGCGTGCGTGCGTGCGTGTGTGTGTGTGTGTGTGGTTTGGCGTGGTGTCAGCATGGAGTAATAATATTCTCAACTGGCAACCACTAAGCACCTGACCTGATTAGGTAATTGGATCATGTTGCCACTTTCATTCCGAACAGCAGCGCCATTATTTTTTTCCGATTTTTTATTCAATAGAGTATTAGTAGGAATGTTTCTTTATTTAAGAGCCAAGCTCTTGTCGGTGGAGTAACCGCCAACCACTCCGGTCCTCTGTCTACTGCTACCATTTTCTGGTACGACACAACCTTAACCTTCTCTTTTTAATTGCTCAATGTAATTTCTCCTTGGTCTTCCTCTGCCTCTATTTCCTTATATATTTCCTTCTTTGATGGTTTTAAAGAAAATGTTGTGTTTATATGGTGTGTTGGAATAAATGGTGTGTTGGAAAGTAGGGCTATGTAGCCTACATGTCGCATAAGAAGTGTTGTCGCAACGGCCGGCGGTCGCAAGTCGCAACGGTAAAACATTAAAACAACTAAAATGGGTTTATGAATTTCAACGACCAAAGGGTAAATCTTTATGAGCTAAAATTACTTAAGCATTGCACTTTGCGGCAGTTTACTGCAATTTATGGTAATTGAGTCAAGTGTCAAGCTCATTTGCAATGTTAGCTGTTTGCAGAAATTTCCTTAGCCTAAGTTACGGCATCGACGTGCCTGGCATTCAGCCTATTGAATCTTTGCAGTAAAATGTCGCATTCAGACTGCAGTATACATTCTTGCGTCCCTTTAACACACAAGTAGAAGTAATTTTGCAAGGAAAACTGGGTACAATAATGTAAAATGGAATTTAAAATTCGAGTTTCTATTTCTTGGTCATTTGTGCTTTAAAAAAAACGGAGTCAAACTAGATTAATACAACTAAAGTCTAAACCTTATGACTAAAACTGAATTTATCTTTTTAGGGAAAAGTATTTTTTTTAAATCTATCTGTGTTATCCTTTATTTTCTTCCTTTCTTTTGAAATAATCATTTAGCTACATTTTCTGGAGTTAAGATTTATGATGCCTTCAAATCTAGTGAAAATAATTGCGCGTGCGGCACCGTATTCGTAATAGATGGGAAACTTCTTAAATGTATAGCTCTCTTTCTCTATCTCTTTACGTCATATATTTCTTCTCTCTGTGCCTTAACGTGACGCGTCCTTAAAATTTTACCCACAATTCCATCGAAATATAATAAGTTATATTTCGATGCTCAATTCTCGTGCACTTATCAATTACCGAATCGCCGCCTAAGAAGTCACTTCAAATGTAAGTTAATACATAACATAACTAATAAGTATAGGTATACCAACGTACACAAAAGAATAAACAGAAATTGACAAAAACGTTGGATATGTACATTTTATCATTACGATCGCAATATTCGCAACTCAATCACAATTTTTCTCTATTTATAGCAGATTACAATCCATTATCTGCACATAGTTTCCAGTCTGCCGAACAACAATTACCGCGCCTGCGTGCGTGTGGCGACGATTCGTCCACATTTCCCGATAGAAACTGGTTCAATACTGTATAAACATAAGGACGAACTCACACAAACTGACTGAGATCTAAACTATGCTTTGGACTTGTACTATGGGTACTAGACAATGATAAACACAATGATATGCGTAAATGAATAAACACTTAAATACACGAAGAATATATTTGGGAGCAAATAATCATGCCCATCACAAAAATATTTGCTCGTGACAGGGTTCGATTCTGGGACTGCAAGGTTCGTAGACAAGTAATGTAATGTTTGGTTGCGAGATAGCGAAAAATACCTAATTTTGAAGATGACAGAGAAAAGACTTTTTATTCCTAATCAAAAACTTTCGGTTGCCTATGCCCATCACATCAGACACTCAATGACACCTGTCAGTTAGATAAGCATTAAAATTGTGATAATAAATTGCTGAAAGATATTATAAAGTAACTGTTCAAGAGCCATAACACAAGAAAAAAAAAGTAACTGTTTAGCTATCGCAATACCGAAAACTGACCAAAATTTTTGTTTTGTTGCAGCACGCCAACGCTGTTCGAGAATCTGCTCGCCTGATCCTCGAGTCTCTATCAGAATCCGAAGATGCCCTCACCCTGGCCAAAGCCCTTCGCTCCAGAGCTCCAGTCAACATGCTACCAGCCGCTAAAGCAGGCACATTCTTCGCAAGAGACAACCTCTCCAACTTCATAGAATGGTGCCGCCGCGCTCTGGGAATACTAGAGTGTCTCCTATTTGAAACTGATGATCTTTGCCTCAGAAAGAACGAAAAACATGTAGTTTTATGCCTTCTAGAAGTTGCTAGAAAGGGTGCAGTGTTGGGAATGCCAGCACCTTTGCTGGTTCAGATGGAGAAACAGATTGAAAGGGAACTAGCAGGAGAAGAGCTGATGCCTGATGCTCCGACTCTTGGACTGGTGCCGGCCGGTCCTCAGCCCCAGCTGGTGACTAATGACTTGAGGAGTTTGGATGAGAGAGTCAGGGATTTGGTGGAGAGGTGCTCTTGCCCCACGCAGTTCCCTATGGTCAGGGTTTCGGAGGGGAAGTACAGGATCGGTGACACGAAGCTGCTTATTTTTGTCAGGGTAAGTTGGCTTTTTAATAAGTATTTATAATTAAAAGTCACGGTTGAATAAAAATTTGCGTGTACGTTTTGAAATTAGAAATTACTATTTTTTTAGCTCTTTTAAGGTATCTCTGGCCTTATTATCGAAGCATATATTAGGCTATAAAGGCTTCCCTTTGAAATAGGTAGCCCAGTGAATTTGATCACCCATTGCAATTGGCAACCCATACGATTGACTTTCCCTTATCGAATGAAGAACCCAACGATAAGGGTAGCCGTCAGTAAGGCGTAATACGTGTATATTAATAAGGGTTTTATAAGGGTATTGGGTTAGCGCTTAGTTTAATGGGCTGTCGTTTACTTGCTTCGAACGGGACGCAAGGTAACGCATGTTTAATGAAGTGTACAAAAGGTCTAAAATTGCGTATATACTAGTAACCTTTTTTAAAGGGTTAGTAAGGGTATTGGTTAGCGCGTAATAGAATGGGCTATCGTTTGGAAATAGCGCTCTAAAAGCACATTTAAAGGGTTTTGACGTGCAGAGGGTTTGGTAAGTTAATCCTTACGAAAAACCCATACGAAACCCATTGAAAGGGTTAGCGGGCCGGTCCCTGATTTACAATCATGACGTTATTAGAGAGACGCGGTAAAAACACGGTCAGAAAAGGAAAACTATCACGACTAATTAGACTTAAGAGTTAAAGACGATTAAAATGTTTATACCTACCGAAAATCATATAAAGTAACTTACTACAAATTTTGCTAATATTTGTGTTTTTTTGGAGATTGTGGTTTGTGTTTGTAGGATTAGCGACGGCACCCTACATTTTGCATGGTCCGACATGCTCTTGCCCAGTTTTATTAAATTAGCTGACTTCAGATCTAACTTAACTAATACGATGCTAAGTTAAACAGTTCCTCGGCCATCTACGGTTGCTCTCGCAATCATAATATTTATGCCATATGTATCACCGAGTGCTTGAAGTCAATACCTACAGTGGCATACTCGACGGATTACTCATCTAAATATTTACTTAACGCTTTGCATTTCCTGGTTCAGCCCAAGCTGATGAAACATTGGGTTTACAGTGATCTAGATGCCGATTATGAACTGTCCAAACATGCCAAGTTTAAGAGAGCGAAAGGGATAGCGAAGCTGTTGCATATTTCCGTCCTGTCTCCTAAAATTTGGCACTTCTTGACACATAATTTCATAATGTTGCATTATTGCGGACGATGCGGTTAGCCTAGTTGGTAGTGACCCTGCCTACGAAGCTAGCGGTCCCAGGTTCGAATCTCGGTATGGGCGAATATTTGTGTGATGAGCGCGGGTATTTGTTCCTGAGACATGGATGTTTTCTATGTATTTAAGTATGTATTTGTCTATATACGTAGCTTAGTTTGGGACTAGGTCAATTTGTGTGAGATTGTCCCTTTATTATTATTATTTATTATTATCTTGTTTGAGACTAATTATAAAGGAAAACGGCAAAATTTAAATAAAATACAATAAAGTTTATTTCATTTAACAACGTGCTAATTGCAAGGTTGTTGAGACTTCCTATTAAGTATATTAATACCTGTGTCAGGAGACCTCGGCAAAAACTCACAATTGGACGTAGTTACGCGAAAAGGATCCAATCCATCCATTTCACACTTGTAGAATTCGACATTATATTGTCAGAAATATAATTCAAATTTAAATACATTTGCATTGTGGATTGGATCCTTTTCGCGTAACTACGTCCAATTATAAGAAGTCAGATACGTTTTTCTATTATAAAAATTCATGTCTCGCGTTAGTTCAGATAATAACTAACTATATGAGACTAGTCTAGAAAAAATTGTGTTCATTTTGACGGTGACCGTACTCTGCTCCTTCCCAAATAAGTCCCATCGTCTCCAATCACAATAGGGTCTACAACTTTTAGATCACCAGCTTTTCCCAAACAAGTCTATCTTCAACCTCGGGTCCCAACCTTGCTAACCTTAAATGGAGCGGCCAACGCCAGCGGCCAGAGTAGCCAGACCCTTGCATGTATCAATAAAGATCATAAATAAAAATAAATTTCCACAATGACCAGAACATTATAAACAGATGGCGAGTTCTGATAGGTCTTGATACACTGGTGTTTATCTAAGGTCGAATAGCTAACGTTTTTCTGTAAATAACTGGTGGGCATTTGATTTGACCAAACAAGGAATCGAACGGGTGATTCATCGGCGTGGTTTGGTCTGACCGGTGCGTGAGGTTAATTAAACACACGGCCAGTTATTTTTAACTCGGCGGTTAAATGCGTTTCTGAACGTACAATAAAATAAGTAAGGCGCGCAAAAATGGATGTTAAGTGTTTTTTTGATCGGAAATGTTCGTTACGAGTATAAAAATCAGAATCAGTATACTCGTAAGAATCAGTTAAACTCTGTCGTATTCCTTAAAGACTACTAAAAAAGTAAATCAGACACAAGTAGCTACTTATTTTTGCCTAAGTTTTCGCGGTTTCAACCTTTAAATATGTAAATTTCATACGTTTTATTGATTTTCGAAAATTGTAAATTTACCGTAATCCATCGCTGAGATATTGATTTTATTTAGTAATTTCGAATTTCAGGCATTCAACAAACATTACTGGGTAACAAATATCACCTAATCTCACGCAATATGCTTACAATTTACTTTTCATTACAGATCCTCCGCTCCCACGTGATGGTGCGCGTGGGGGGAGGCTGGGACACCCTGGCCCACTACCTGGACAAGCACGACCCCTGCCGCTGCCGCGCCCAGCACCGCACCTCCCTCTCCGCCCGCCTGGCCCGCCCCAAGCAGGACCTCGCTGGAGCCACCGTCACTTACGACCGCCCCGACGCCCCCGCCCCACTCCCTTACCAAACCCACCAGAAAGAACCCATGTCTCTACAATACAACAAGTTCTACGAAGATCCCAAGCCTCATTATCAGTCTAATAACAGACTTGATGCACCGACCAGCCTTCCTTACTTAGGAGATTTAGATAGAGAGAAGTCTCCGAGCAGAAGGCATTTAGCTCCAAGAGCTAACAGTCCAGGAAGGAAATCTTCCTCTCCGGATAGAAGGACTAAGCTGGTAGCGTCGAATCATTTGGTGCCTTCGCCTCATGCTGTCAGGAATAAGAGTCCAAGACCGGTGTCTCCTGCACCGGCGGCTGAGAGCGCTTCTGACAATGGGTCTGAGGTGTCTGACGAAGGGTACAGGAGCCTGGGAGTGGTGGCTGGATCCACGCAGGGCTCGCCATCGACGAAGACTACGAACCGGTACTCCATGCACAGCCAGAATTCGTATGATGACGCTGAATACAATGGTAAGTTTATTTTGGTCCACTTAAATTTACCAATAGCACTTCTGCTTCTGTGAAAGATGTTACAATTCATAAAGACCAAAGGGGAAATTAGTAACAGATTTATTCACTTCAATATTTTTTTATTTTATTAAAATTATTTTCTGCTTGGTTGCAAATAAATGTTGTTTTTAGGAAACAATGATTCTTCGTCAAGGGCTAGTATATACTAAAGTGTCAAAACTTGTTTGGCAAAATAGATAGTTGATCGACCTTCATCTTTTAAAAACAAATAAAACGTAAAAATAAAAGGAAGTTCGATAATACCATAAAATAATTTCCTCGTAAAATTGTACATTTAAATAACATGTTAATGACTTACTTAGTGTTTTTAATAAAAAAAAGCTATAATACCAATAATAACACTAAATGTGATGGAACCACTTCGCGGACGGAAGATTCAATGTTAATTGTAACATTATCATAAAAATGGCGACAGTAAAATGTGAGCGTAATAAATATTTAAATTTAAACGTGAAACATTTAGGAAGAATATTAAATTCAAGATCATCGTTTACTGTATTTAGTACAGGCTCCGTCAATTTGTAAGATGAAGGATTTGCAAGGCTTCCTCGCGGAGCTGGAGTATGATGAAATCCCCGTCAGAATTAGGATTTCAGAGCTCATGAGTTCATAACTCTTAATGGATCCAACGGATGTTCACCAAACTTAGCTAAAAACACTCGATTTCAACCTTTCAAACAAAAAAATTAATCAAAATCAGTTCATCCCTTTAGAAGCTATATACGATGCCACAGATACACGCGTTAAACTTATAACGCCTGCGGGCTTAACATGCATATACGAGATAAAATTTGACAGGTGCTAGTGAAATACATATATTCCATATTCTAATGTAAGATTTAAAGCTTAAGGTTTAAAATAAGTGTCTCGTCCTGAATTTTATTACCTACATTTTATTACTAAACGACTATTGCGATTTTCACATTTATCAAGACGGGACACTTATTTTAAACCTTAAGCGTTAAAAGTCTTACGTTAGTCATTCAGATCTATAAGCAGTTTTGGAGTTATTTTTCTTACAATATTAGTATGGATAGTGGGGGTAGCTATCACTTTATCGAAACTCCTTTCATCAAACGTATCATTTCATCGGAAGCTAATTTCCACGTGCAAGAGTTATAATTTTTTGGTGGTGTCAGGTCTAACCTAACCTAACCTAAGATAACCTTAAAACAATAAGGTTTCAGCAGAAATTAGCTTTCGATGAAATGAAATTCGATGAAATGATACGATCGATGAAAGGTGTTTCGATAAAGTGATGAAATACCGGATAGTGGAAAGTTTCGTCTTTCATATCAACAATATACTAAAGTACCGTTGTTAAGTTTGCAACATCCCAACAAAATGGTCGTTCTGTTGCAAAACTGCGCGAAATGAAAATGATTTCCGTCAACGCTTGCCTAAGCGACGCGCCGCCGCCCCTCCGGTATTTGTGTATGCACTAAACTTATTGAATACAGACTGAAATGCATTCATACGTGTACAACCAATGGGCCGTTGGATGGTCCAAGTTAAAAGCTCTACTCGTTTTTTTTTTCTAAATACTAATCTATTGATGTAACTTCTGGAGAGCTAAACAATTATTACCTCCGTAGTTATTACCAGACTACGGCGAAGCAAAGGAAGGGTGATTTTGACGGGTCCATATTGGCTCATACAAAATTCTTATTCCGATTTTTGGTTTTACTACCGATTTGTATTCCTAATAATCACTCTTCATAATTTTTTTCGTCATACTTTTTTTGTTCATAACTTATTATTACTACCAACGGAACTCATAACAGACAGTTATCATATTTTTTTTATTAATACTCATTTGTATTCATAATAATCACTCTTCATAATTTTTTTCCTTATACTTTTTTTGTTCATACATTTTTACTACTACCAACGTAGCAAGGACTTAGAAATAGAAGGGTGTTTCTTCGCTCATCGTCTACTATATGTAAGTAAGTATTAGTAAAAAATATGTTCATTTCTGGCGCTTCGCCGGCCGCTACCGCGGCACGCTCGCTACGCTCGCTCGGCTCGCGCGCTGTAGGGTCGCAATTCTACTTAACACTCCTCCTCGCTTCGCTCGTCGTCGTACCTAATGGAGACCTTCGTTATGAATTAGAATGATTAGGAGTTTCGATCGTTAGTATCAGAAATTATATGAAAACAAATATTAGTATAAACAAGGTGTATAATTAGTGATATTATGAAATCTGATGATTATGTGTTTCGATCGTTAGTAATAAAAAAAATTATGTACAATGATCATTAGGTTGTAAAATTGTATGAGATACATTTTCGGAGTTCCAATAATTTAATTTGCAATTTTATATGAACTTTGGCGTACCCCATTTTGACGCCCTATGTATGTATATGTATGTATGTAAATATGTTCCACTCTAGCGTCGTTCCTAATGAACCAATTTAGCAAATGAGTGGTGTCTATCGATTCGTTTTTATTGTGCGATGGCCATAGCCTATTTTGTTTTATTATAAATTAAACATGGCGGCTGGAAATAAAAAAACATTAGGTGTTTATTTATTTTTTGCAGTCGGGTATTAGTTTTTTATGCTTATTTACAGCTTAGAAAGAAAGAAAGAAAATACATTTATTGCACTTATTATCATCCATATTCTTTTGAGATTGCCTTTACTATAAACGTTTCAGAGCCACTTGCACATAAAAGTTAATTTATTTATTAATTAATTTTGACTAAAACTAAACTGTAAGTACCTAATATACTAGAAATATATTTACCTTTTTATACAAATGACTCTGAAATGATAGTGGCAAACAAAACATAACTAACATGTATAAGGCGTTGGCCACAATATCGCTTTTTAAATTCTCACAAAAGAACCGGAAAAATTCAATAGGCTATTTGACTAATATGTCAAAATAAATTATTTTTACACTACTTTCAAAAATAACACTGAAAAACTTGGCTATCGCTTATTTTTGGAATAAAATAATTTTTAATTCAACAAAAACTTTATAAAGGAACATTGAATGTTGTCACCGCACAGGTTACTATTTTCATACCAGCTTCATACTACCGGATCGTTAAGACGTTTCAATAAAAGTTGCTGATTTGACCAGCAGTCAAATAGCTTGCTGCGCATAATTTTCAAACAGCATTGTTTACCTTTTGTATTCTTCGTTGAATATATTTTGTAAATTTCCTCGTACGATTGATTAATAGAAACAATAACCTTATAACAGCAAAATAATAATCCTAATTAAATTTTACCGAACTTTGTAACCCATGTGCTCACATAACTTTCGCTCCGCCACATCTGCCGCGCCCGCTGCCGCTCGTCGCGAGCATATCCTTTTCGCAACAGCGCATCGACGCGTGCGCCGTTGCGTGTAATTGTCCATAGCGCATGCGCGGTAATTGAAAGTGAAAAGTTGTTGCCAAGCGCGACTGTCAACACGGACAAATCGAATGAGGTAGATTTTATGACGGTTGCCATACTTGGAAATATAAAAACTTAATAATAATCGGTTCATCCACACATATACACAAGTTAAACATAAAACACCCCTCTTAAAAATGATACCAAAGACAAAGACGACGCAGTTAGCCTTGTTGGTGTTACCCTGTCTACGAAGCTAGCCGTCCTGGGTTTGAATCCCGGTGTGAGCAAATATATCAGCGCGAGTGTTCCTGAGTCTTGGATGTTTTCTATGTGTTTATGTATTTCTCTGCATAAGTATCTTTATCGTTGCCTAGTACCCATAGTACAAGCCTAGCTTAGTTTGGGACTAAGTCAACTTGTGTGAGATTATTCCATGATATTTATTAACTAGCATTTGCCCGCGACTCTGTCCGCGTAGAAGTCGTTTGTCGCTGCTCACTCGGGAACTGTCAATTTTCGGAATAAAAAGTAGCCTATGTGCTATTCAAGGCTATAATCTACCTCTGTGCCCAAATTTCATCCAGAACCGTTCAGCCGTTCTTTCATGACTGAGTAACAAACATCCATCCGTCCATCCAAACTTTCGCATTTTATAATAGTAAGTAGTATGATTTCTTCGATCAACAATATTCAACTGGACAACCGGTCACAGAACAAATAACGGCCGAGCGAATAAGGGCTCACTTCAAAATGGGATCTTATTTTAATTAAGTAAAATTAAGCCTTGCGTTTATGAGATACGATTTAAATTAAAATGTTTTTGTTTGACAATGACTCTGACAAGTATCTAAGTTTGTATATGTTGCCCTAGGACACTTTTCTAAGAGAATTCTGTATTGAACCCGTCGTCTATTGGACGGTACAGTCGAGGACAGAAAGATGTTTACACTTTTTACCTTATGCCATTGTAATAAGGTCCAAAAGTGCCATCTTTCTGTCCTCGACTGTACGTATGATTTATTTAGATTACTGCTAGTAATAAAAACCTTACTCTGCACAGCAATAATCTACTACACTCGGAAAAGGAAACCATAAATGCGACGTGTACTTTTATGGTCAAAAGCAATAGCTCGCCGCCATTTATGGCAGTCCAGGAACCAAAGACAAATATGACGGGCGGCAGGACATAGATGGCGTTGTCGATGGTTTAATAGCGCCATTTGCTGGTAATGGTAATAATTGTTTAATTAGGTTAGGAATGTTAAAAGGTTAGGTTGTTATGAGCATCGTAAGCCTAGTTGGAAGTGACCCTGCGTGCGAAGCTAGCGGTCCCGGATTCGATTGACGGCAAGGGGAAATATTTTTTCACCTTTAAAGGCTTTATTTGTCGGTCAAAATCTGCGCGCAAAAGTCAATTTTAACAGCTAGCGTGGAAATTAATGTTGGTGCTGTGCGCGGAGGCGGCCGCTGCGCGAGGACAGCCACAGCTGATGTGACGGTCGCGTAACGCGCCAGGCTCGTGGTTCAATTTAAGAATCCTTCGCTAACTCGGGATGCAGCCTTGCATAACAAATAACTATTGTGACGAGCACGAGCATTTGTTCCTGAGTTTTGGATGTTTTATTTGTTGTTAAGTATGTATTTCTCTATCAGTATGTTTATCGCTCACATCGTGGAGGAGTGCCCCGGGAGACGCTTCGCAGGGGGACTTAAGGAATTGTACGCACTTACGTCGGGTGCCAGGGATTGGCTATCAAAATTAGATATAAGACTATGAACGGGACATTAAGCCATACGATAATAATAATAATAATAGTATGTTTATCGTTGTCAAAAGTAGGAAATAGTTGAATGTTGGGCCAATTTCACCTGGAACAGCGCCCTCATTTCCTCCAAAATATAATTTGTAAGCTATTTATGTCTTTCATCAAACCAATACCTAAATAAAAACGTTCACGCTCGCTCCATATCAGTGCCTTCAACATTCTTTGCACATAAAAGGAGTCTACAAGATCTGCACCACTTACGCCTCGCGTCTGTCAAACTTGGCCACCTTACAATACCTTATCTACTTCTAATAAAGTTAATAATCGTTTTAAACACGCGCCATTTTGTAAAGACGCCATCTTGAATGAAATCTCGATGCGTAGGCGCAAGTTAAATGGTAACAAGTATATTTGTAAATGATTGACAGTCGGGTGTATTAAGTTGATAATGGTCGGTTTTATAAGGACTTCATTGTGCAACAGTAGTGTTATTTGAAGGTTGAGCTTTTTATTTTCAAGGCTGTGTAGGTACGTGTTAATCATGTTGATATGTCGATTGCAATGTCGATGGGATTTGATCTCATGTATGTTGCTTTCGCAGATGTATTTATTAGTTTTAAAATGGTTTTTTGTGACGCTAGCTTAACTTATTTCATATATATTTATTGTATTTAATCCTTATTCTTACTAATATTATAAATGCAAATGTGAGTTTGTTTGTTACGCTTTCACGCCTAAACCACTAAACTGATTTCGATGAAACTTGGTATGGAGATAGTTTGAATCCCGGAAAATTGGACAGTTCCCGAGGGAGCAGCGATAAACGACTTCTACGCGGACAAAGCCGCGGGCAAAACCTAGTAAGAGATAAATTAAAAAAGACTGACTGTTGCGTTTTAGCAATGGTCTCCTCTTGGAGAGCGCTAGTGGTAGCCTCAGACCTCAGCCTGGTGGGCTTACAGAATCACCAGCTTACAAATACACTCGCGTAAATGACGTTTCCTCTTATTTTAAATTGCATAAAGTCGTAAATGGCTTGTTAAATAAATTATCCCACCCATTATTACCCCATGCATTGTCCTTACTCATCTACTTCAGGGTTAGCTGGAAGAGATCCCATTTAGGGATAAGTTCGCCTTTGTACTTTAAATTTACGATGTCAATGTATTATTTACTTATACTTTTTGTGCAATAAAGAGTTTACATACATACATACATACATTATGATAAAAGTGTTGTGGCAAATGACTTTAGGACAACCGACGTTATGGCAAAAAAAGGAACCCTGATTGATTGTTTGGGCGATTTATTATTGATTTGTGAGATGTGTCAGTTGCAAGTGTCACTTAAGAAAATGAAAGGTCGACGCGATTCAGTTATAAGTATCTTGTATGTTTAAAGTGGTACAAAGTACCTACGTGAGAGAATTTTAAACAGATGAGTCGTCGACCTTTTTAAGGGCATGCAAATATTTTGATTGTCGAGTGCTGGAATGTGACTTGATGATTTGTTATTGATGTGAATGATTCTTCAAGTTACACGGTGCTTGACGGTTGACGATGACATTTCGTCATCGCAATGTCTTGTAAGGACCGAGGCTTTTTTGTGTATTGCTATCTTTGAAAACATCAGCAAATGTTAAGAAATAACCTTGTGACATGGTAATGGCACCCACGGTTCTTAGAATTGTTGTATTTTTGCCTCATTGCTTGGTAATAAAGTTATTTGTAATTTGTTTATATCTTTATCTAAGTATACTAATATTATAGAGAGAAAAGATTTGTTTGTTTGTAATCTATGATCTCTGATTTTAATAATTCTTTCAGCTCGTATCCAGAAGTATTTTAAATTAACTAAACCGAAACGAGGGCGGGTCGTTAGTTAAAGTATATAGTAAAGCTTCATATGACAAATTCTTTCAAAATGAATTTGTGTGGACATCTTGCTCATAACTAAGTCACCTACAAACTTTTGAGCGGTCTACAAATATTAACAAAATTGCTAAACAATGAATAAGGAAGTAATTAGAACTCTTACAAACACGTGATCCAGGCCATTGACCCGGCAGACAACATGTGTTTGGACACATGGACTCTTCGCACAATGGGGTCTAAATATTAAATAATAGTTATCAGGGGACAATCTCACACAAATTGACCTAGTCCCAAACTAACCTCTAGCTTGTTATAAGAGTACTGGGACAATGATAAACATGTGTATAGACAAATACTTACTTAAATATATGGAAATCATTAAGACTCAGTAACAAGTACTCGCGCTGTACAAACTTTTGCCCATACCGGAAATTAAACCCGGGACAGCAGCAGCCTTTCGAAACCGGGATTCCTGATACGTTGTTTGTCTTTTTCTTGTTGGTTTGTTCGTCTTTCGACATGAATCAAAAGGAATGGGTATGCGAATGTTAAATATTGTACTTACTTCATAATATTCATCATTGTTTTTGACCTGCTTTTCTGTTATAAGTTAACGACTAGTTAACTATAATTAAATCGTTTAAAAAGTCTAGGTTCCTTTACGAACATATTTTCAGCAATTTTACCTAATATTTCGTTATTATCTCATTTCAGAGCGTCTCGAACAAGACGACGGCTGTCATATGGACCGGAACGACCGAGTGGACGACTACGTTAGCCTGAACACCGGCCTGCGCAAGACCGGGTACGCAGACACCTTCTACGGGGGCAAGAAACCCTCCTCCATCGAGGACAAGTCCAACCGGGCCAGTCCTGAACGGATCGTTGTCACAGAGAGCAATAACTCTCCAAGCATGAGCCTCAAAGCCAGCAGGGAACCAGAATCCCCCAAGAAGACACTACGCAGCCGCCCACCTACCAGGATCCCACATTCCCCAGTTCGCAACAGAACCCCAAGCCGTGGCAACACGCCCAGTCCAAAACACACCGCTAACCCTGTTCAGACTTCTCCAAAGCTAACGCCTAAACTGCCACCCACGGCTCGTAACACTTGGAGTGGACGCACTGCTCCCAACCAGACCAAGACCAAAGCCAGGCCCACCATCGGTGCTGAAACGTTCGACAACCCTAATAAATCTCCGAAGGCTAGACCAAAAGCTTCGCCTCAAACTGAGGCTTTTAAAAGGAACTCTCCGCTCAGGGCTAGCAGCGTTACGCTAAGATCCCCTCCAAACCAGAAGCCCTTGAGCCCCTTACTAGAGCACATCTTGAGGTCCACAGAATCCGCAAAAGACGACGCCACCGTTCTTGAGAAGATGAAGGAAATCATCAGGACCTATTCGAAAGGAGAGGACTCGTTGTCCAGAACGAGTTCTAAAGATTCTGATTACGCTGATTTTACTTCAGCTTGGGTTATGTCTGATGGTAAACTAGAGAGGTCCACGAGCACTAGGCAGCTTGCTGCGCCTCGCAAGGATCCCAGGAATGGAGCGTCCAGGATACCAGCGCCGGTGGCCCTTGGCTGCCGAAGGTCGACGTCGACCTCCCAATTTCAATGACAGGGAGACTCCCAGGACAGTGAGGAGTTCAGTGACAAGTAAGACTGAATATGCCGCTGTGAAGGAGGAGTGAAGTGCTGAGCGAGTTTCGAGTGATAGAAAAAGTTCCGATTAATGGCAATAATTAGGTTGTATGGAGGACGTTTAAAAGAAGGTTTCGAATGGCCTGGCATAATTTTGTAGCTATAATCTATAATTCATGGCGAGTAGCACTAGTTAGACATGCTAGTTATATGACATACTTATATCTTTCTATTTATCGAATATAGTAGTAGTTGATCTACAACTTATTATATTATATTTTAAATGATATCTTAATGTGAGTTAGATCTATTTGTATTGTAACATGTAGGTAACGTAGTGTTTTTTTTTAATTTTCTAATATCTTCTAATTGGTGGCTTTTATCTTTACAATAAAATGTAGTAAAATGACACTAACACAGTTAAAATACACTTAAAATTGTGTAAATCACCTTTTGAAATGACAATGACAAGATCATGAAACCAAGTTAGCCTTAAAATTTTGAATTGTACTTGACTATGAGTATGATGTCATCAAAACATTTGTAATATGTGTGTTATCTAGGGGTAACTTAATGTTTGTTTTAACTTTATATCACTAGAGCTGTTTAAGAGTTAAGGATGAGGAATACACCAGACCGTACCATGACCGTAGCGGATCAGTAATCAGTACGCGGTACGGTCAAGTGTTGGTGTGGTACAGACCTAAACGTTGCGCGGGCGGATTCACAAAATATTGACAAAAGGTGCTAATTTTAAAAGTTACATTAGTTACTTTTATTATTTTTAAATATATAAATTCAATACTGTAGGTTTCCACATTTTTGTCTAATCAATAGATGGCGCCACTGTATTATTGCCGCTAGCGTCATCTTACGTTCAAGTAGGAAACCAGCAGCATACTTGAAAAAATATTCAAGAGATTTTAATTAAGTTTAAGTTTTTGAATCAATCGAGGCCCAATTATATTAATTACGAAAGATAAAAAGATAAGTTAATGTAAGTTTTTATTTGAAAATGACGTAGTTGTTAAGATTTACTCGTGGCTAAACTTATTTGTAAATCCCGTTGGTAAATAATTTGGTATTTATTTTAAAAGAGCGTTTTAAAAGCATTTATCGGCGATCATTCCACATTTATAAATGACGGGAATTTTTGGCTTTTTTTCGACCAGTAATCTCATTTATTCTCTGAATGTACATAGGTTGTGAGGAGAGTAGAGCTTATAATTACTAAAATTGGTGGTCATACACGTAGGTTATGTGGCAATTAACAAAATCATCCAAAATCGTACCTCATCTAGTATACCGATAGATAAAAAAATATTTTTTCACTGGCTTATAGCGAGATGTAGAAAGCTTTTAGTACAGAAACCATGCCATCCGACCGTCCAAGAAAAAAATATTTTTGAACACGGACTTTACTCCGCGACTGTACCTAGTAAATACATTAAACTAGGCATTAGGCATTTCAACTAAGGCTTGCCTATGTAAATTCAACTCTATATAGATATTCATTTTAACCATTTTAAAATGCACGTTTTATTCAAAAGAAGAGGCTTTTAATATACTCGTTTTTTTATTGTTACCTACTTTAACTTAATATTTTAGCGCGTAAGGTCTAAATTAGAATAACAATATTTTTCTTCAAGTCTAAAAGAATAAAAACGTCAGCTATGTACGTTTGGCCGTGTCGATTGTTTCTCTGTGTCCAATTAATAGGCGTCGCCTAGCGTGTGACAGAGACAGAAGCTACCGATCATGCTCGTGCACTCTGGCGTTATAGTTTGAGGAATGACAGGCCTTGCGCATTCAAGTTTAGACTCTATTTCTACACTACGAAACCCTAATGCGAACATACGCCGTTGTTTAGATTTTCTATTATGGATGAATTAATTAAGATAATAAAATGGTGAATAATTAACAATTTTGGACCACCAGCAAATAAATGCAATGCTTCTACTGAATCCGATTTAGTTCTACAAGTAATTGGACAATGAGGTACCAGCGCACAGTTAATATGGCGCGTGGATTAATAGTGTCGCGTTCAACGGAGCAAGCGCATGCCGCGCGCCATTTTAATTGTGTACTACTATAGACTATAACGGGACACATTTATAACGATGTTATTATGAGGAAATAATTGTCAAACCACTAAATATACAATAAAGAGTCAACAACTTTAATTGTTGTGCCACACTTTAACACTTTTATAATAATGGATGTTAGCCATAATGTTACGTACTCATACTGTTTAATTCTGATAGTGTATCGATTGTCCTAACATGTATTTGACATAGTTTCGGTTGTCATAATTTTTAAATCCTGAATGAAGATCGTTATGAGGAGTGTTAGGTTGAATTGCGGCGAGTGCCAGGACCGACCTGCTAGCGTTGTAACATGATTCTAGCAGCAACTCGGCTTGATGGAAGTGCGAGAATTATATCAAGTTATCATGAGGACAAATGATCATTAGGAAAAATAACTTTAATTATGTCAAGAGGAAAATTATTATTATTATGTACCAAAAGCGTTATGGCAAGTGAAATTAGGATTACAAATGTTATGCGGGAAATTGGAGTCCAGAAGAAAGAGTTGTGTCAAAATTAATCGTTAGCTTTCTGCGACAGAGTTTTATAGTGGTTCAACAAATAAAGTTGTTAACTGTACTAGAAGACTCATAAGACTAATCTCATCTTCCTAGTACTTTGGCGCTCTAAAGCCACGTATTCACGAGAAGCAATGTTTCGGATACACTGTTTCTGAGCACCATGGACGTTTACAGAAACAATGTTTAAGCCTTCCGGTGTGGACGGTCTGTTGCGAAACAATTGTTTCGTGCTCCCCACTGCCAGCTGGGAGCACAGAAATATGCCAATAAACAGCTGTGTTTCAGAAACCCTGTTTCAAATGTTTATTAGTGTATACGTGGCTCAGCTCCTGCAGATTTAGCATAAACCACGTTATAAATGTATGTCGTTGTATCTCCTCTTCATTTTCTTATGTATATGTTAGTTTTGCTTAGTTTTAGAGTAATAGAGGCTAAGTGTGACTTAGTTGGTTCGATGGCCGTTACCAGTGACCATGCCATAGACATTTGTTATTATATATTTCACTGAATAAACTTCAAACAAGGACTAAGTATTTTATTTCGTTCGTCGAGCAAGGGAGGGAAAAGGATCCAACCCACAAAGTAAATGTATTTAAATTTGAATTCTATTGCTTACAAAATGATGTCAAATTCTGCAAGTGTGAAATGGTTGCATTGGATCCTTTTTCCTAAGCTACGTCTAGGGAATATGCATGAATATTTTTTTAGCTTTATTAAGAAGTATTTCATGTAACTATAAAAATAACCAAGATATAAGCCATTAAACGTGTTTCTAACTCTTTCTAGCAAAACATTTTAATATGGAGTTTATATGCCCGTAGTGCCCGCTGTCGTCACAGTACATGTCGGATCTCTCTGTCTAATTAGTTTAGTAGTTTTAAATGCTTTTATATTATCCTTATTTTTTGGCTGATTTAAATTTAAATTTTACTTTTTGCCATCTTTTTGCGAAATTATGCATGTTCCCTATTATTACGACAACGTATTGTCGTTATAATTTTCAAGCTGAATCAAAATGACGAGCGTAGCAATGCTGATGGATGACGCTCACAGTGACAAAGGTCTGAGGGCCGTATTAATAAACTCATCTCAACTGTAATCCCCGTCACAAGATGCGTCAAAAATGACAGTTTTCTATGGATTGACGTTTACATTGACGTATCTTGAGACGGGGATCAGAGTTGAGATGAGTTTATTAATACGGCCCTGAGTTTATTATTTTTAGTGGCTGACCCTTTATTTTGATACCTCACGATGGGGCACGCATACCATTATTTAATTAACAATTTTGTATATTGTTATTTTAGTGATACCTAGAGAGACTCACGACGCTTAGACGAAACTAACGACACCTTGTTTCAAATCGGGCCGCCATTTTAGCCTCTAGGCCTAAACGAAAATAAGACCCATACATACATACAGGTCAAAAACGGGTCTCCCTCTAGTCGCATACGTACTATTGGCATAATTTCGATTGGAATAACACTTTACGCATATAGTTGTTGTTCATAAAAGTCTTTTGTCATAATTGATCCTGCGCATAATACTTTCATTGTCATAATTGTACTATGTCATATTTTTTTTAATCATAATGTTTATTTTTAAATAAATAAATTTTAAATACATTTACCGAGCCCTTCCTCACCCTATAATATAAGGAAAGAAAAATTTGTTTGACACTAGTGCAGCCACTGCATTAGGCGGACTAAACAATGTAATTGTGCTTTAATACCATAGATCATAGAACCTTCCTGCTAATACACTTGCTAAAAAGAAAATAATTCCTCTGTCATCTGTCAAACCAAACCAAAATTCCGTGTTGATTCCGTGTACACAAACATGGATAAACTGATTTTAATAACGACCCACTTTTGGGAAACCGCGTTCTTCGTAATGTTTATGTTTGCGACCTATTTGGCACTCCGGTGCATAATAAGGTGCGCAAGAGTAAACAGAAGCTGAATAGAGGTACTTATAAGCTTAAAGTGTCAAATAGCTATGTGAAGGTGCTTTACGGTCAGTTCAAACCGAGACGCGACGATGCTTGAAGAGGCCAGATATAGTTCCACGATGCGCAGCGTGGCGTCGCGAAGCGCAGCGCGACGTAGCGCGACGCGACGAATTCTCTCACTGAAATGTGTACCTTTTTGTGAAGTAGGTAAATAAAGTTATATATTGTAAGGCTAGCTTAAACAGTACGCGTCGCGTCGCGGCTTGGTGTGAACTGACTCTTAGGCAAATTGCATTCTCAGCGGCCCATTTCCACCAAAAATTGCCGTCGAGAGAAAGAGAGATTACAAGCTTAAGCTCACGCGAGGTGGCGGGGATTTATACGTACATATGTGACGTTCTCAATATAAAGGGACCTGAGGCAGGCGGTTACGCCGTTTCTAGAACTGTTATTATAGTATTCGTGTAGTTACAAGAATAATAAGAGCGTAACTGCCTTCCTCCATAAGGTCCCTTTATATTGAGAACGTCACATATCAACTATACGGTTCAATATTATCCGAAGAAATGTTTCCTTGTTCCGCACATCCTTAATGAAATTTTACCATACTTTCAATTCACTCCAATCCAATCCTCTCCTCGCCTCGCCGCTAAAAAAGCACAGTTGGTTACATCATAGCCTACCCAGCGAAGGAAAAACAGGGGAAATAATCCATGTAAAAGTTTTTGGTCTTCCTTGGGTGAGTTTGAGAGACTTCGGGCCGTATTAAACTCATCTCAAGTCTGATCCCCGTCACAAGATGCGTCAAAAATGACAGTTTCTATTGATTGACGTTTACTTTTGACGTACCTATCTTAAGACGGGGATCACAGTTGAGATGAGTTTATTAATACGGCCCTTCGTTTGCATGAATAGTTAGAGAACACCTAGTGTTGCCATAGGTGTAAATTGCAGAAAAATGTTACCTGTTTGGAAGCCAGTAAAGCTAGCACATGTGTTTTCTCGCTTGTCGCTCAGTGTGTCTATCATAACAAACAAGTTAGAAAGGGATATCCAACAAGTCGCAGGTAAGTTGTAGTAGCCCCCCTGAGCAGACGTTAAACCCTATATATTACTAAGCCTACGCTGTCCGTCCGTTCCTGTCCTAACTATGAAGAGCTGTATATTTGGAACCATGATAGATTTTCTAGCAAAAAAATATAAAAACAAAAAACTAAATACCTAATAAGGACGTCCCTATGCAAGCAACGTTTTTTTACAACGCTTTGTTGTAATAAGCAGTGATCGGAATAGATAGAGTATATTTACCTAAACTTGACGCTTGTTCATTCGTGCGTGAGTGAGATGGGAACACATTATTGAATGAACATACATCAAGTTTAGGTAAATACTCTACCTATTCCGATCACTGGTAATAACCAACAAATTCTATGGTAAAAACGGTTATAGATGAAAGCGTCTGGTGTGATTATAGTGCAAACCCTAAAGAAAACAAAAAAGAATAAAACCGGCAAAGTGCGAGTCGGGCGTCACGAAACTTGCGGTGCGCGCTTGACCGGTTTTTTTTTAATTTTTCAGCAATTTAAGGTCGACCGAGCTCAAGACGTCCAGGTTCGCAAAACGGAAGTCTCCCAGGTATCGCAGTTATGTGATATGCTGCGGGGACTTATTCAATGGTTATTTGTATTTAGCGTTGTACGGCGTTATTATCTTTTCGGCCGTAATTGCGTTACGCAGCATCGTGGAACTCGCGGGCAAGTTGATCCATCCTTATATCCTGCACGATATAAAAACCACGTCATTTTGGGAAATAATTAACATAAAACTGCAAAGATCAATAAGTTTTTCTAATAATATATAAAGTAAGTATGTATATACAAAGATTTTCAACGCCATTGACGGATATATCCGCACCACTGGGTTAACGCCAGCAACGGATATATCCGTCACGGTTGACAGCGCAAAATAGACCTAACTGTCTATGAGTTAAGGTTGACATTAGCTCTAGTTTTTAGCTGTCATTGGCGTGTGAGTAAAGTCTTAGGCGTTGTAAAGGTTAAAATGGCGCGCAAGAATATAATGGGTTTTATAGTAATTATTTGAAAAACTAATTTATTTATATTTGCTACCAGTCCCAACGTCTTCTGGCTTGTAAGGCTGAGGAAATTCAATCGAGTTTATTTTCTTAACAAATCACGTGGTTTTATGTCGCTGTCTCCTAGAAAATAACCCGTTGTCCTACGGCACGACGCGACGCGATGCGACTTATAAATGCGATGCGACAACGCGACAACATAGGCCAACAAGGCCAAGTGTTGGTTCGATGGTCGTTACCGTTAAAAAAAACAAAAATCAAAATATTTATTGACTCAATTGGCCACTTGGGTCTTGTGACACATCGGTAACACGGAGTGAGTCTACTAGCGCTTAGGACAAGATCATCGTTGCAGAGAAGAAGCGCCGCAAGAAACCCCAGCTGAAACGTAAGTAAATAAATAACAAAGTATTAAAAGATAATTATTATTAGAAGTAAAGTAGTACAGTCACCACACGGGATTGTTGAGCCACCATAGAACCCTGTCATAATGACAACGTCAAGTCACTCAAAATAAATTACGTCAAAATTTTCCGTCGACTTTCTGTGAGAGGGTTCTATAGTGGCTCAACAATCCCGTGTGGTGACTGTACAACAATTTTCTGCTTGCCCAAAGGTTAACTGGTAGAGAATGCCATTAGACATTAAGTTCACATTTTGTATTCAAATTTGTATTTTTGTGCAATAAAGATTAAATAAATAAATAAAGTAAAACATTACAAATTAAAAACTGGTCAGACTCGCGCACTGCGGGTTCCGTATTTAATATGGTTCGCATCAAAACTATTATAGCTTATTAGAGACTTTCAATACTACGAAAGGCCAGGTTATATTGGTTTTTTTCCACTGGCTCCCTAGCATGCATGCACGATATAGAGCGAGTGGTTCTCAATAGGGACGAATACCTATAGGTCAAAAATATTACCCCTTATTGCGTAGAGTCAATACTTTCGTAAGTTAAAATATAGCCTATGTCCACCCTAAATGTTCATTCTAAATGTCGGTGAATGAATTTATGAAATCGGTCCAGTAGTTTTTGAGTTTATTCGTTACAAACATACAAAAATACAAATCTTTCCTCTTTTTATATTACCTAGTGTAGATTGTAAACAGCAATATTTGGCTTCCTGGGCCTATAGCCAAGTGCCACACGCTCCGTAGCGTTTTTGTTCGTTTCGTTTCTTGTCTAATCGCGTCGTCGGTAGATCACCTGACTTATCGTATTACGTGATCTACCGCAGTGACGCGATTGGTTTAAAAACAAACAGAAACGCTACAGAGCGTGTGACACTTGGCTAGACCCCTGCTCCGACAGGAGTTAGGGAAATGGGGCAATTACTTAACTTGCTGCGTCCGCAGCATACGACGGAGTAGACTTAGGCCCTTCGCACACGGCGTCGTATCGTAAGCGTATCGTAATACGCACGTAGTACGAGAGCAATACGACCCCGTACATGTTCAAACAAGTCCGCACACGAAGCGGCGGTGCAGCGTATCGTATGAGGTTGTTACTACGACTACGATAGTCGTAGCGTACTGGCGTAAAAAAGCAAGCGTATAAAAACTTTTGACAAAATATTTTTTCTCTAATTAGTGTAATAAGTAATTTTTGCACTTTTCGATATGACTGAAAAAGTGATTGAATTCGTAAAATTGGTTGAATCGTTCCCTTGTCTATACAATAATTCGTTAAGTGAATATTCAATGAATGATGTAATGGAAAAAGGTAGAAATATCGTTAAAAGTAAACTGGACAGGTAATGCGATAATTAACCTATGTTGGACAAATAAATGATAAATGATTGATTTTTTTTTTCTTATATAATATTTCAATAATAATAATATTTATAATTATAATATTTATTTTATATATGATTTCAACTGAGATTTCACAAAAAACGATACGCCTACGCGACGCTTCGTTTGTACAACTCTGCGCGTCTCGTACTCGTTGCGTTTTTACGATACGCTTACGAGACGAGTACGCGTACGATCCATGTGCGAAGGGCCTTAAGGTGTCAGTCGGTAGCCGACTCCACGCAGCAACAGCAGACGTGTCGTCGCGACACTACTTGTTTCTATGTATTTCTATGAAATCGCCTCCCTAGCTAGCAACACGTCGCTTTCATAGAAACACATAAATAAACCAGTAGTGTCGCGGCGACATGTCGTCTGCTGCTGCTGCGTGCAGTCGGCTACCAACTGACACCTTTATGCGGTGAACGCCACAGGGTAAAGGCGATATCAGTCGGCCGCATTCGTTCGCGACAACTACGATCGCCTTATTAGGTGAAAAAAATTAGTTGAAACTAGTGCAGTTGAAAAGTTGAAACTCGTGTTTGGTCCGCCTAACGCAGTGGGCATTAGGCGGATCAAACAATGTAATACCATACAACCTTCTTGCTAAACCGCTTGCTAGCAAAAAGAAAATAATTTACCTGTCATCTGTCAAATCAAATCAAAATTCCGTGTATACAAACATGAATGAACTAGCGAACTACTGCTGGGAAACAGCTTGCTTCTTAATGATAATGTTTGCGACCTTTTTGGCTCTCCGGGGCATATTAACTTGCGCGAGAGTTACCAGATGCTGAGTAGAGGTATTTGTTTTAAGTGTCAAATAGCTATATGAAGGTGCTCCTAAAAATTATGTAATATAAAACGAGGTAGATAGGTTAGGCGCTTCTACAGAGGAACTTAAAACTGTAGCAACTATCGAGATCTCCAACACTTAGAAAGTAGAAGACAACTATGACAACTATGTACGGGCAGCGCCACCAGCGACAGACAGCGTAACTAATGTTCTACATCGCGATATCCATGTTTCCCCAGTCAAGTTGCATAATATACATCTAAAAGCGTCAAATTTGGTGTGATTATCAGACATCGGAATTTTTGGGGCAAAATCAAATAACATATAGGGAGTTCGTATATTGATAAACATACTATCGATGATTTTCGCCTAAACTACTGACCGCTCCCAGCTTTGTTTGTAAAAATACATTTTTATCGTAAGTATCATTTTGGTAACGATGATAAAGTAGGTAAATGCAACTGCAATTCCGAAATATACGGTGAAGAAGAACACGGTAAGAAGTGAAGTTAAAAAATACCTTTTAAAACTATGAAGCTGAGTACTGTGTTAGTCACAAAGTTATTTTTTCATTTTTATTCTCACAATAAAATTACATTTTTACAAACAAAACTAGAAGCGATCACTAGTATAGGGTCAAGTGTAGACTTATTGGTTTATCTATATATAAACTCCACATCTATCATTTGATTTTGCCCCAAAACTTCCGATGTCTGGTGATTATAGTGCAAACCATTAACCAAAGAAAAACATCAAATACTAACCGGCCTGTGGCTCGGTTGTCACGAAACTCTCGGTGCGCGTCCGGCTCGCACTTACCGGTTTTTTTTTTTAACTTTTCAGCAATTTAAGGCTAACCGACCTCAAGACGCGCTGGTTCGCAAAACGCAGGTCCCCCAGGTGTCACAGTTACGTGATAAACTGCGGGGACTTATTTGATGCTTATTTGTGTTTTGCGTTGTACAGCGTAATTTTCTTTACTACCATAATCGCGCTGCACGGCATCGTGGTGGAGCTCACGGGCAAGTTGATCTATCCTTATATCCTGCACGATATAAAAACCACGTCATTTTGTCATTTTGGGAAGTAATGAACATAAAAAGATGATTTTGTTTTTCTAATAATATATGAAGTACAAAGTTAAAATTGCGCGCATTATTAAAATGGGTTTTAAAGTGAATTATTTGAAAAACAAATTTATTTATATCTGCTACCAGCCCCAACGACTTCTGGCTAGTAAGACTTTGATATTCATAGTTTACAAGAAATTCAATCGAGTTTATTTTCTTAACAAATTACGTGGTTTTATGTCGCCGTCTCCTAGACAATAACACGTACGACGCGACGCTACGTCGCTACGTCGCGATGCGACTTGCTCTACGGCCGTACTTTGGCGATTCGGCGAAGGTCCGCGTTAACCTCTCTTTCATTATCATAGAGAAAGAAAGAGACACCAACACGAACCTTCGCCCGAATCAGCGAAGTGTGGCCGTAGGGTTATAATGTAATGCGACTACGCGATAATGTAGGCCAAGAAGTACTCCTAATTTTATATTTTCGTAAAGGTGGGTCCACATTTGTGACATTTTATCGTAACATGGTTCCGTGACCGTGTCAGTAACGCGTGTTACAATTATTACGACGTAGGACTGCCGTGATGTGACCCATCCCGAGAGCCCGAAGTTACACTGTCCGGGCGTTTTCCAAAAAAAGGACTAAAATTGACAACGGTAATTGCTTCCATTACGTCACGAAAATCAACAAACACAAAACAAGACAATTGGTGGTATCTCGGACAAAACTCCTGTAGCAAGTGCAACCATTACTAACTGGCAAAGACCGAATCTGCTTCGGTTATTGAGTTTGAGATACCGCCTATTGGCGTATGAGGGCGGTATACAGGGTTATTTTTTAGTCAGTGTGCAAATTTTGGGGGTTAAATTAGCAAGTTATACTGACCAACTTTCACTATGGGACCAACCTCGAAATCGTGAAAAAAAAATCGACCCTCCCATACATTTTGGCTAGTCAGCTGAAAATGTTTTGTATGGGAGAGTCTAACACTAACTGATTTAACCCCCAAAACCACACAGTCAGATCCGATGGAGGCCTATTGTGTGGACCCAGCTTAAGCATTGTAATTCCTCATACCTACATTTAGAAATTATTTTGAATTTTTAAGATTTTTTAGGTATATCTTCGTTTTGCTTATTTTTAGAGTAATAGAGGCTAGAGGTGTGGTTTAGTTGGTTCGATGGTCACTACCAGTTCAAAAAAAATCTAAATTCAAAATATTTATTGACTAAATTGGCCACATGCGGGCTCTTTGACACGTCGGTAACACGGAGTGAGTCTACTAGCGCTTCGGACAAGACCATCACTGCAGAGAAGAAGCGCTGCAAGAAACTCCAGTAGAAGGTAAATTTTTTTCCAATCATATAGGTACAATATGGTCACGGCATCACGCGTGACCTAGCTGGACCGATTTCGCTAATTCTTTTTTTTTACATTCCTTGAAGTCTGAGGAAGGTTCTTATGAAGTGAAAAATTGGAGTTATAATTTATTTATTTATTTATTTAATTAGACACACCAATTGTAACACAAACAATTACATTGACTGTATAAAATAATAATTAAAAAGCCCTGCTTGTGCACCAATTACAGGTGTGCAACAGCATCAGCACAGTCTGGGACCATTAAAACAAAAACAAGACATGTAAAAACTACTAATTAAAAACATCACAAATTAAAAAAAACATTCAATATCGGAACACGCAATAAGAGAAAGATGACATGAATAAATACCAAATGTTCTACAGTAACCCGACAAAAACTCGAAAAGTATCCAAAAAAAAACACAAAATACATTTGAACTACAATATAACTAATAAAGTGCGTTTTACAGCATTGACCGAATCATAGTAAATATCAAGCATAGTAAATATAATGGCTGTATAAGCTCTTATAGTGCTTTTGTGCTACTTGGGTAGAATATTTGACTGAAAAGTCCTTGCTAGCGTGAACAGACCGGACGCGTATCTCAGCCAGGTCTTGCATAATATTGATTGTTCGAAACGCACTTCGCATAACGTGTTTCGCAGAAACATCTTTAGTCGAATGATAATTTGACATCAACATACAGGATGTCCCAGGAAGTAGTAGTGTCAAACGGAAGTCCAGAGTAGAACACCTCAAGGGGTATCCAAATCATCCCCATGTAAAAAAACCGGTCAAGTGCGAGTCGGACTCGCGCACCGAGGGTTCCGTATTTAATATTATGGTCCGCATGAAAAACTCGACGGCAGTATAGAAATGTTATGGGTTGACTTGACGGCAGTATAGAAATGATACAAATATTTATGGGAACAGTAAAATATAATTACAGATTAACCAATTTAAAGGAGTCGTTTCTCAATTGGGATATAGAGCGAAGTTAAATTTTATCAACTCTCCCCCTTCCGTGTTTTTTTCCAGTTTCAAAGAAAACCGTACACGATACAGGAGAAATAAATAAATAATCCTTGATAAATTTATTATCAACTGTTATTACATACCAAAGCGATTCTACTGAGTAGACTTATGCGGTAACCGCAACAGGGTAAAGATGGCATCAGTCGGCCGCATTCGTTCGCGTTCGCGACAGCTACGATCGTCTTATACGTGAACTAAAAACTAGTGCAGCCACTGCATTAGGCGGACTAAACAATGTAAATGTGCCTTAATACCATAGACCATACAACCTTCTTGCTAAACCGCTTGCTAGCAAAACGATAATTTACCAGTCATCTGTCAAATCAAATCAAAATTCCGTGCGAGCGAACATGGACAACCTTTATTATTATTACTGGGAGACCGTGTGTTTTATAATGGTTATGTTTGCGACCTTCTTGTCTCTCAAAGTCGTGTTGAGGTGCGTGAGACCCCACAGGAGCTGAGTAGAGAGGTACGTGCTTGAAGTGTCAAATAGTTATGCTAAGGTGCTTTAAAATGGTGCAGCTTTAGGCAAATCGCACCAGCCCATTTCCACCAAATACTGGGGGAAAAAAATAAATTACAAGCTAGCGCGCGCGAGGTGGTGGGACTGGTGGGAGACCTCGCGAGCCGTCGCGAGAATTATTTCCGTTGCAGAATTTCACCTTTACACAACGACCAAAGAACTAACGGATGTAGGGTAGCTAATACTAAAGCGAATCACTGCAATGGCGGCCGCGTGATTGTGTTAGTATTGACGGAGTGTTGCCATGTAAAACAAATTTTCCCCAATAAAAAAATTGTGGGATCTATTTTTATTAACATTGTTTTTATAAAGACCAGTTAGGTCAAATTTCGATTAGGAATATCAAAAATTGTATGAAGTTACTAAAGTTTGATCTGACATATTTAATAACGGGCCTTATTTTACTTTTACTGGCAGCCACAAAACAAAGATATATAGATACTTTTACTGGTACACTAGGATATCCTGTTATCTATTTCCTAACTAATTAGTCAATTTCAGTTTAATGAACAACTAGCTGTTGCCTGCGGCTCCGTCCGCGTAGAAGTCGTTTATCGCGTTTCCCGCGGGAACTATCAAACTTTCAGTGATAAAAAGAATCCTATTGTTATTAAAAACATTAGTTGTCTCGATAATAAATCTGGGAAACTCAAAGCGCTCTTTAATTAGATAACTGCCCTGTGATTTGCTAATAATATCAGAGCACTGGCTCCGTTATCCCCAATTGGATTCTGTTACTTTATATAATTATCTACGATTTAATTTCCTCGTGCTCTAGACAGACGATCGCACACGGTGGCAGCTGCATCTATGTCCGATCCAGCATTGCGGTAAGTAGACAAGATATTTATGATATGGCCCGGGAATAGGATTTTGATATTTGCGCGCTGCAACTTATAACAAATCCAACCAAACCACACCACGCCACGCCGATTGCTTAAACCTTCTTGACAAATTACTGTGTAAACTTACGTGGGATCTGATCAGTGCTAAAATTACTGTGTAAACTTACGTGGGATCTGATCAGTGGTAAAATTACTATGTAAACTTACGTGGGATCTGATCAGTGGTAAAATTACTGTGTAAACTTATGTGGGATCTGATCAGTGGTAAAATTACTGTGTAAACTTACGTGGGATCTGATCTGTGCTAAAATTACTGTGTAAACTTACGTGGGATCTGATCTGTGCTAAGATTACTGTATAAACTTACGTGGGATCTGATCAGTCATTTTGAAAAATACTGCAACTTTTAGGATTATTATTTGTACCTAAGCCATTTTGGACCCTACCCTAGGGTAGGTAATTAGCTGCAAAACAATACAACAAACCGCATTCAAATTGGTTAAGTATTCTTCACTGTCTGGTTTGTTAATTTTGTTAACGCTTTGCCGCTGAGTGTAGTTATTTATGGTAATTAAGAGTCATAATTAGTAGTAATTAAGCAATTTTTATTGACGTATTAAACTGATATTTTTATTGAATACATTATTATTATTTTAATGTAATCTGGTTTTCCTATTATCATTTACGTTGAATGGTTATAAAATAGTATAATTACATGCAATAGCATGCATTTCTGTAACATTTAACTGCTCGAATCAAGGGTGACCGCTCTTCTTAGATCTTCTAATTATAAGAATTTTTTTTTGCAACGCTTTTTTGTTTTTATTCTATAGTAAAAACAGTAATAAATAAAAGCGTCAAATTGGTGTGATTATAGGGCAAACACTAAGGAAATATATAACACAACAAAATAATATAACCGGCCAAGTGTGAGTCGGTGCGGAACTCTCGGTGCGCGTCCGACTCGCACTTGACGTTTTTTTTTACTTTTCAGGATTTCAAGGTCGACCAGCCTCAAGACGCGCAGGTCCGCGAAACGCAAGTCCCCCAGGTGTCACAGCCACCATGTGATATGCTGGAGGAGCTATCGCGAGGCTTCTTTGCGTTTTGCGTTGTTCAGCGTAATTATCCTTTCGACCTTAATCGCGATACGTGGCATCGTGGAGCTCGCGAGCAAGTTGATCCATCCTAATATCCTAGACCAATGACGTAATATAAAAAGAGATAGATATGTTACCTACACGATATTCCGCGTGTACAAATGGCCGACACTCGCACACATAAATCTATTATATTGCAATGACACACTACCTAATTCATAGATGACAAGTGACAACAGGACGGTACGCTATTTTCGCTTCTCTTGGACGCATAATCTGCCACTCTGCATACTACTGCGCACTTCCTTTGCCGACGCGAGACGAGTTAAGGTTTGCCAATTGGCATAGTTTGAATGTGCCTCTTTAGAAGCGCGTATAACCTATCTTCCTCTTTTTACATTACAATCATTGTCCTAGACGATATAAAAACCACGTCATTTTGTCATTTTCGAAAAAAATGAACATAGAACTGCGATACGAAGTGCAAAGTTAAAATTGCGCGCAAGATTAAAATGCGTTTTATAGTAATTATTTGAAATTTATTTATATCTGCTGCCAGTGCCAACGTCTTCTGGCTGGTGAGACTTTGATATTCATAGTCTAGAAGAAATTAAATCGAGTTTATTTTCTTAACAAATTACGTGGTTTTATGTCGCTGTCTCCTAGACAATAAACCCTGTCCTAATATATATATATCTAATAAAATGCGATGCGACTAGGCGACAATAGGCCAAGTGTGGTTTTGATAATGTTCGTAACGTGACTAACGTGTCGTAATCGTAACGCGTCGTGTCGCGTCGCGTTGCGGCGTTTGTCGCTCACGTAGGAAGACTGGTATATAATGGACATTACGACATTAACGTTGTAATACCTCATTTACATTCAAAATCATATTGAATTTTAAAGAATTCTGAATGTACCTACCTACAGGTATATTCACTAAAGCTGGCACTAATGGAATGAGCGAAACTTATGTCATTTGGTGCGTTCAAAATGTTTGCAAAATGTGAAAAAAAAACCTGGTTGCATTACCTACTTCTCATCTAAAAACGACGACAATGAAATATTACGGTGTCCAAAAACTGAACCTTTATTTTATTTATTTAAACTTTATTGCACAATACACAAAGTAGTACAAATTTTAATGGTGGACTTTATAATAAAGACTTTATAATAAACATTGTCTAAACTCGTATTGTTATAGCATTTTTAACCTTTTAAACGCCATTGACGGATATATCCGCACCACTGGGTCAACGTCAACGACGGAAATTTCCGTCATGGTTGACAGCGCAAAATAGACCCGAGTGTCAATGAGTTAAGGTTGACATTGGCTCTAGTTTTTAGCTATCATTGGCGTGTGTGTCTTTTGTATTTGACATGCCACATGGCGTTAGTTAAAATGTGATGATAGCTTGATAGTAACTTGACAGTAAAGGCGGCTACACGATTGCAATAGAAGTAAAACCAAAGTAGAACAAAAATCCGGCGAGCCTAGACAAGACATACCATGCTGCCGAGGGTCAGTTCGCACCGAGACGCGCGATGCTTAAGAGGATTGTGAGGTGACGGCTTTCCATACAAACGGCGATAACGTTTTCCACCCCCTAAATGTTACCCGATTTCGACCAATTTTTGATACGGTGTCAGTCGGAAATATCAAAGTCAAAGTCAAATATTTATTCAGTAAGTTGGCCACATACGGGCTCTTTTACACGTCGGTAATATAGAGTGAATCTACCAGCGCTTCGGACAAGACCATCATTGCGGAGAAGAAGCGCCGCAAGAAACTCCAGCAGAAGGTCATATAACTATGTCCGTACGTTTCGTTTTTTTCAATATTATTAATAAATTTCGAATTATTCCCGTTTTATTGTTTTCATACAAAAGTAATTTCGGCCATAATCTCTTTATAACTAATCAATATTTAAAAAACGAAACGTACGGACATAGTTTTTGTTCCGACTGACCACATATCAAAAATTGGTTAAATTCGGTTAACGTTTAGGGGGTGGAAAACGTTATCGCCATTTGTATGAAAAGGCTAGATTTTGCAGTTGGTTTACAGTCATCTTAAAGAGGCCAGTTATTGTTCCACGACGCGCAGCGGCGTCGCGAGGCGAAGCGCGACGTAGGGCGACATTATCGAATTCTCTTCAATGAAATGTGTACCTTTTTGTGTAGTAAATAAAGGTTATAACGCTATCTTAAAAAGTAAGCGCCTCGTCTCGTCGCGTTGTGTCTCGGTGTGAATGTGAACCGCTAACGATAACGATGTTCGAAAACTTATAAAGTATAAGGTTGCCTTTCCATAGAAGCGGAGACGAGTGTTGCGGAGAGGAGCCGTGTAGGAATCGACCAATCACATTGGTTGTAATCCACATCTCGTCTCCGCTCTGCTTCAATGGAAACAGTCAAGCGAAGACAAGATTAGGATTACAACCAATGTGATTGGTCGATTCCTACACAGCTCCTCTCCGCTCCGTTCGTCTCCGCTTCTATGGAAAGGCAGCCTCATAGGATCGACGTAAGCTGCCAATCTATCGCGTCGGCCGCTAATGTCAATTCCATAAGTTTTTCTTTAACGTAATGCCGAACCGAATGCAATTTGTCTAGCCCTACGATCTAATTATGAATTCGGAAGGTCCGGAGCCTGTTGTCACTTTCAAAGGGAAAATGTTTTACTCTATTGAAGATTTTTTGGATAATAAAGATAAATGAGCTTCTTCTCAGCAGTGGTCTCCTCTTGGGAAGCGCTGGTAGATTTTGACGTGTAAAAGTGCCCGTGCGGCCTACTTACTGAATAAATATCTTTTATCTTTTTTTTTGATATATGACAAATTCTTACTTATTTATTCGCTCAAGCTGGTAGGTGTCAGATGGACGATACACGCCATCACCACCTTACAAAATATCGTCTTTTCAAAGTAGCGTCTTTTCGATTCCCTCAGAACGTCGCGAGAAGCGTAAACACGCGTGTGGCGTAGATAGGAGATACTTGCAACAAATTTTTAATTAATGAGCTATTTTCATTTTTAATATCTCACCAAAAGTTACGAAGTCCATCGTGTTGGTCTTGCTAGTGCATACGATTATTTTAAATCCACATAGGTACATAAGAATCACAAAATGTCTGTTAGGAGGTCATTACACTTCGTCGTCGATATGCAATAAATAATTTTGAATTTGAATTTTTGATATTCAATTTGAAGATGACAACATTCTCTCCGCTGAAACATAGACCTACCGAGTTTGGACTCTTTAGATGGGTTAAATAAGCGAAATAATATTTTTAGAACAAACTTATAATTTTTGTCAGAAACTTATAATTTTTGTTAGAAGTTTACCATTTTTGTCAGAAACTTATCTTTTTGTTCTCTCTAGTGTGTACACGGCGGAGAGCAATTAATCTCAGAACCTCGAACACCAGCACGTTGGACAGCACTGACACCAGGGAGACAAGCGTAGTCTAGTCCTGGTGAGTCTCTATGTCCAGTGTCCAAGAAGCTTCAATACCAAGCGGAGATTACAGTGCAAACGTTGGATTGATAGAAGTTATATATAACCTAACCTAACCAAAAGCCGTGGTAGCCTAATGGTTTGAGCTGCCGACTCTTAAGCAGAGGGTCGTGGGTTCGAATCCGAGCTCGCACCTCTAAGTTTTTCGGAATTTATGTGCGAAATACAATTTTTAAATTTACCATGAGCTATTCGGTGAAGGAAAACATCCTGAGGAAACCTGCACACACCTGCAAAGCAATTTTGCGGTGTGTGTGAAGTTCCCAATCCGCACTGGGCCCGCGTGGGAACTATAGCCCAAACCCTCTTATTGTGAGTGGAGGTCTGTGCCCAGCAGTGGGACGTATATAGGCTGGATTATTATATATAACCTAACCCAGTTAAAAATCCCCGACAAAATCGAGACCACTGCTTTCAGAGCTCACAACTCTTAAATGGCTCAACATGTTTTCAGTAAACTAAGCTAAGAACAATTTTGATTAAGTCGCATTTCTAACAAACCAAAAAAATCAGAATCGGTCCATTCGTTTAGGAGCTACGGTGCCGCAGATACACAAATACAAACTTATAACACCTCTGGGTCGGGGGTTAAAATTACCTTAAATTACGTCACGGATCAAAGAAAAAAGAAAGAAAAAAGAGAAAAAGAGATTCAAGATATTTATTTTCTTCCTTCCTGGAGAAAAGGATGCAAGATTCGTCACGTTATTTAAGATCTAGCTTCAATCTCCAGTATCTCCAGTTAGTTTTTAAGCTTCGTGTCAGTGCCCAAACTCGACATTCGATTGGATTTACGACGTAGCACAGAGCCATGGGCAGTGAATGGAGTTTCCTGAAGAAAAGAACCAGTTGTTTTATTTAAATTTGAGTGTTGGTATGTTGTGTATTGTCAATGGCAAGTTGAGATTACATACGCCTCCACCGCATTTTTGTAAGTCTGAAGTTTTCGGTGACAGGTGCGTGTTTTTTTTTCTTAGACAAGCTCTGGGGTTTATCATTCTAAACATTAAAATAATGAAATTTCCATTATATCCCTAAAAATATATCAGACTGTCCGTTTTGCTATCCATAAATTAATTCGAATTTGATAAAAAAAAGGGAAACAAGGAAAAAACTTAGTGGGGACATATCGGAAACTAACCAAATGCGAAATGAAATGAAATAAATAAATGGTTTAAACACTCCAGAATGTATCTTTCCTTTTTTCAGTTCGCAAAAACAATGGCCCTGAACGTTATTTTAGTTGGACTCTTATTATACGTACTCCTCGTCGGCATACGTGAGTAAAAATGAAAATTTGATTTTACATAGGATATAAAAAAATCATTAATGCTGTGGAAGGTGCTTCTTGGAGCTATCTGTACCTTTAGGACGTGGATTTAAGCTGCTTTTTAATTTAGCCCATCTTGCTTGAAGATCGTAATTGTATATTTATGTAATGACATTGATAAACCACCTGCAAAATATTGACAATTTGGCATGTGATCACGCAGATTAGCGGAATATAATTTGTCGTTGTGACTCTCAGCAGTAAGGGACCGAGATAGAACGTATAGAGATATACCTACTTAACCTTTCCAACCCTAGATCAAATATGAAAGTTGTCTCTCACGCCAAAGACAGCTAAATTCCAGAACTAATTTCAACCTTACGTCGAAGATAATCAGGCCTAATTTGGGCTGGTAACCGTGACGGATATATCCGTCTTTAGTGTTGAAAAGGTTAAGACCAACTTGTTAAAGGGAATTGGACATAGCTTAGGAAAAAGGATCCAACCCACAAAGTAAATGCATTTAAATTTGAATTCTACCTATTGCTGTCAATATTGTGTCAAATTCTATAAGTGTGAAATGGTTGAATTGGATCCTTTTCCCTAAGCTACGTCCAATTACCAACGTTCACAATGTAATAACTAATGATATACTAGCAAGATAAGCTAAAATGAATTGTAATAAAGCCTAGACTGAATGTGTTAAAGTGTATTTATGACTAGGTATATTTTTACAGCCATTTATTACTAACAAGAATAGCTGTCGCACTAAAATAACTAATAAAACGAGACCCTCATAAATAACCGGCGAAACATGTGTTTCTCTCATTATTCAACGTTTAGAGCGTTTTTTTATTGACCGATATCGTGTCCAGCACCAGAACGCACTTATGGGTTATATTTAGTAAGATACTCGCTCCAACCCATAATTGGACGGTTTAAAAAAAAGTAGAAATAGAAAATATTTATTTCGCATAAATTTTACATACATGTTATGTTTTATTTAATACATTCGGCGCCGGTGTGTCGAAACCACATACGTACATTTGGAGGCCAGGCGGCAGCAAATGTGTCAATGCAAAATGTACTTAAATCTAACAAGATGAGAGTTGAAACATGAGAGTTTAATATCAATAACATTGCTGCGAAAATGGTGTCCACTCAGCTATGTGCCGCACCACCTATTGGGAGTACGACGCTGGTTTTCTGTGGACCAAGTGTAGGTTAGCTGCCGCACTCAGAGACGTCAATTAAGTTTTAAGTTTCATTAAAGTTGCTGCGTCTTACTGCCGCACTCAGGGTCGTTAATTAAATTTTAAGTTTCATTAAAGTAGCTGCTGTCACTGTCTTTGCTATAGCAATAGAATAAGACGCAGCAACTTTAATGAAACTTAAAACTTAATTGACGTCTCTGAGTGCGGCAGTTATTCTATTGCTATAGCAAAGAAAGTGACAGCAGCTTTAATGAAACTTAAAACTTAATTGACGTCTCTGAGTGCGGCAGTAATTTAGGTACAATGGAAAGTTACCGTTTCTTAATTTTTGCCCTTAACTATGTACCTACACTTTTTTCAAAAACCCCTTAATTACGTCCCTTTGCACCGACGCGGTATCGGTCAATGAAAAAACGCCCTTAAACTGTAATCTATCTATATATATAAAAATGAATTGCTGTTCGTTAGTCTCGCTTAAACTCAAAAACGGCTTGACCGATTTGAATTTTTTTTTTAGTTTGGTGCGCTTTAATACAGGGGTGGTTTATATTTACAATTGGACCCGGTAGGTGGCTCTGCGAGCGGGCAGGACGACGTCTGCCGGGTCCACTAGTGTTTGAATATTAATACCTAGTTTCAGCGCCATCTATGCTAGCAATGATACTTTTGTTTCAGTGGTCATCATCAACGAAGTCTGGTGCAAAGCGAGGTGCTTAAACACTGCTCGTCGCATCTTTAACGAAGAGCCTTCCGACGTGGAGCTACATGAAATAAATCACTCGAGACACCACAATGACACAAAACCTCCAAGCCGAATGGATAATAAAGGGGACGCGCCATCTCATAGAACCTACCGCAATATGCGCGAGATGCAAGCAGTTTAGACGTTTGCTCACAGATGGCGCGGATAAAAACTTCTCCTACTCACCCACAGATGTCCCTACTTATTTGGAATAATGAAATAAGTTTTGTACAAAAGTTAATAAAACCAAAAAAAATAGATTAAAATTATATTTAGACTATACACTACCTAATGTCTTATGAGTAAAAATAAATATAAAAATCAGCCAGTTCACTATAAAACCCACTTATGATTATGGTAACTTATATTTTTAATTTTTTATTACTGCAAAACACTGCACGGCTTTTTCAATATAACTGTCATACGAATTCAACACAATTCAACATTGAATAAAAAGGTTTAAAATAGATTCAATTTCATACACATTAATCGAGTCTTACTACTTTTAAGGTCTGAGCATTGTCTCAGCCAGGGGCCTCAGCGGTATTTTGCAGTAAAATGTTCAGTCATTTTTAATTAAATTACAATTCAGTCTTCGAGGAAAATTTTGTTCATTGGGACTTTGTCGAATATGGCGTTTGTGACGTTTTGGAACACGGTGCTCAAACTCTTCTCGTAGGATTCCTTGAGCTCGTTGAACACCAGGTCGGCGTTCTCGTTGAGGAATCTGGAACGACAAGAACAAAGGAGATTTTGAATAAGTTCGGAAATAGTACCATCAGCAGCGCAGTTAACTGACCACTTGTGAACCTTGTCACCATACGTTAAGGCTCACTAGTGGTCAGTTAACAGTGATGCTGTTTGTATAACCAAAAACCGGTCAAGTGCGAGTCGGACTCGCGCACTGAGGGTACCGTTACACATTTGGCCGGTTTTTACTATAATCATACTAAATTTGACGCTTGGAAATATTTTTTTACGATAGAACAAATACAAAAAAAATTGAAAAAAACGTTTCTTGTATGGGGAGTCCCCTTATTATTTAACTTTTTGACTTTTTTACTATTTGTTAAGAAATTCGCCATGATATCACATATTCTGCAAAAACATTCAACGTTCTATCTTTTACGGTTCAAAAGATGCAGCTCTTAAGTTAGGACAGACGGACAAACGAACAGACGGACGGACAGGCTTAGTAATAGGGTCCTTCGGGTACGGAACCCTAAAGAGTAAATGCTTGTTGCGTAGTTGATAATTTGAATATGGGGTGATATTTACGTATAAATAAGAACAATATCTATTAAAATTAAGGCATGTATTTAAATTATATATTTTTTAAATCTAAACGGTCATCTTTTTACCTGACTGCGGCGAAGCCCAAAAGGAGCGTTATATGTTTGACCTGCATGTATGTATGTCCGTTCCTATGTCCGCTCGTAACTACTCAACGGCTCAACCGATTTTGATAAATGCTACGTCATTACATTCGTCCTGATGCCGCGAGTGTCACTGGGTAAATAAAACTAAAAGAGTATAAATTACAAACAAATTAATTTAAAAAATCAAAAAACCCAACTGTTTTAAAAATATCAACTGAAAAGCTTAAGCCCTAAATAGTGCAAGTGGAGATCTTTAAATGAAAATTAAATGTTTACAACAAAATATATTTTCCAAATATTTGCTTGTCCCCGCTTGCAACTTTTCCAACATTTAGTTTATATTATAGGGCTTATTTTAAGCTTTCCAGTTGATATTTTTAAAGCAGTCGGGTTTATTGATTTTTAAATTAATTTGTTTTTTAATGATTGATCCTCTTTCTCTGAGACATAATAAATCAAATCAAATACGCAAAACAGTTTTGGTCAGTAGAGAAATGTTATTTTGATCTGCAATAAAAAAAGCTAAACCTAACTGACAGAGCAATTAACTCGATAACAGCTAAAACCAGAGTTAATTTCAACCTTAATTCATAAAATACTCTGTTCTATTTTGCACTGTCTACTGTGACGGATATATCCGTCGTTGGCGTTGAACCAGTTCGCAGCACTATACAGCTGTCGGTGGCGTGTGGCTCGTGTGAGTGGCGATGAAAAGTTTGTGGGCGGTTTTCAATAAAATTGTACATACAGGGGCTACAATTTAACACTTTGAACGCCAAAAACGCCTAAAGGTGTCGTGTGCTGTCGTGCCCACCACGCCACCGACGCTTATAGTTGTCATAAGTACAGCTGAAAGAGACTTTCTGTCATATGAATAAGTTTAAATTTTGCATAGCTTTTGAAACATGTTTGGCGTATGAGTGACACATCTGTATTTGACGTAAGGCGTTGAAAAGGTTAAGAAACTAACTTTTCCATTGCGTCACGAAAATTACTCTTAATATTACTAAGCATATTTCAGAAAGATTGTCGCAGTTAAGAACCTGATTTAAGAAACGCTAACTTTTTCCATTACGTCACGAAATTTAGTCGTACACTTATATGGTTAATTTAAGTGACGTAATGGAAAAAGTTAGCGTTTCTTAAATCAGGTTCTTAACTGCGACAATCTTTCTGAAATATGCCCTACTGCCAATAGGCGGTATCTCAAATTCAATAACCGAAGCAGATTCAATCACCCGTTAGTAATATGGTTGCACTTGCTGCGGGTTTTGTGTCTATTTATTTTGTCTTACAGCAGTATCAGCAGTTTCTTCATTGAAGTCCTTAACTATGTACACTTTTTGAAAACCACCCTTGTATTTGCCATGGCGTTGAAATTTTTTAAAGCGACTTACATATTCATCTGGTCTCCGAGGCGCTGGTCTCCGTTAAAGAGGTTAGTAAAATGCAGATTCACTTTCTTCGGCAGGAACTTGACTCGGTACTCCCGGATGTGCATGTAGGTCTCGCCGCACCGCACCACTGGCTCCCCGATCAGGTCGTGTTTTACAACCAGGTTCACTGGGAATTATATTTGGTTAAAAATTATGCATCATCATCAGGCCAGTGCAATTCGCTTATAGATCAGATAAGAGGCTAAGGAATCCTTGTAGTGTTCAAGCACATCAGCTCCGTGCGTATCCAGTCATAAAGAATAAAAAATAAATCTCAGCGAGCAAACTTACACAAATTGACCTAGTCCCAAACTAAGCTATAAGCTTGAAGCTGTGCTTGTAGGTGTTATGGGTACTGGACAGTCATAAACATATAAAGAAATATAAATGTTCATTATAAAATTATGGATCAAAAACCTCCGATACTTGGTACGACTTGCAGCACTATCCAAAATACAATTGGACGTAGCTTAGGGAAAAGGATCCAATTCAACCATTTCACACTTGTAGAATTTGACATAATATTGACAGCAATATAATTCAAATTTATATACATTTACTTTGTGGGTTGGATCCTTTTCCCTAAGCTACGTCCAATTGGTGCAAGATGATTATTAGTAGCTAACCTTCAGAAGAAAAGGGAACCTCGCGAAACTGGACGATACAGCATTATGACTTATGAGCATTTATGAGATAAAACTAAATTACCCTAATTTTGAGAGAATTAGAAACGCTACAATGCGCCACCATCGTTTGGTATTATCCACGTATTCTTGCATGCATATTGCATGTTTTGTTGTCTGACAATACGAACGAATGAACTAACGTTATTAGTGCTGCCGGACTACGAATATTAAATCAAAGCGAATACATAACAATTTTATCGAAATGATATCGTGTTGAACGCAATTTTATTACAAGCCCAAGTTCTTCTACTCGCCTCTAGATGGCGCTGTTCTCAACTTACCCATGGTGATGTTGGCGACTCCTTTGCCCTGTATGGGCAGCACGAGGATCCTGCCCTTCATCACGTAGTCAGCTATGAACTCCATTTTAGGAGTCAGGGAGTTGGTGACCAGTCTGTAGTGCTTTAGGTCTGCCCTGGAAAATTACAAATGAGATTTGAGAAATGCATAATTTTGATGATGTGGAGTTGTTGAAGATGTTGCGAGGTAAATTGGACTCATTGGATTCATTTATGTCATAAATAGATACATCGAATAAGTGACATACCCTCTTCATCCACTCACTACCTACATCGTTCTCATTATAAATGTGAAAACGTGTCTGTCCGTGTATTACGTTTTCACGGCTAAACTACTAAACTGATTTTTGAAAGGTTTATTCTACTGAAATAAAAAAATTATTGGTGAGGATGTTCGGATTATGTTGCTATTTTACGAGTTCCCCGCAGCCCTTGCTGATCCTACTGGAACAGCCTACCTTGTGATTCAGGGATGTTGGCTCGGTGGTTTCTGGATCTTGACGAGATCAAGAAGAAGAAGAAGAAAACATTTATTCACAACAACGAATACAGTAAGAAATTACAATAACATAAAGGTACACGTTGCCGCGAAACGGTCCCAACTCAGCTTATGCTGGCTGTAGAGCCAACGCTGGTCTTCCGTTGAGACCGCTCGGTGAGAACACGGAAGGTGACACAAAAAATACATTTACATTTCAAGTGACAGACAAAACACGAAAAAGGAAAAGAAAAGAAAAACATAAACAAAAACAAATAGCAACAGGCAGGCAGGCGATTGTGTACAAGCTTCTTAATACAGACAGCGCACAGGCGGCAAATATTTATTATCTATGCGCATGCGCATGCCTGAGCGCACACGTAAAATACCCCTAAATTCCCTATATAATACCTTACTATAATCTGTGGCACATGCAATAACAAACACTAATTTTATCACGGTATGTGCCAGCCCACGCAGCTGGATTTTCCCGTGCCAGCTCTGGACTGGATATTGACTGGACGTCGCCTGGATGTTGACAGGATATAACACTCACTTGTAGGTAGTAAGCACGGTTTGTGCCAGGCCATGCAGCTGGATCTTCCGGTAGTTCTGCGAGAGCACGACCGGACCGGCGCCGGACTGGATGTTAATGGCGGCTACGTGCAGCGGCTCGATGGGGGGCACAGACAGAGAAGGAAGACCTGGAACGAGACGAAAGAGGTCACAATCGGGCTGGAATTTAACAAACTGTTCAGCGCTGGTTCCTGGATGGTTACTGTACTAATATTATAAATGTGAAAGTTTGTATGGAAATTTAGATGTACGCATGTTTCGATCACGCCTGTAGGTACGGCTGAACGGATTTGGATGAAATTTGGCACACAAATAGTTCTCACTCTAGAATAGCACATAAAGGAGGAAGGGACTACACAGGAACTACTTACTCAATTCTTTGCGGACAGAGTCGCGGGCAAAAGCTAGCATTTAATAGTCATGTTTATTTTCGTGACGTCTCCGTTCAGCGGGCTTAGCATGCATACAGGAGGTGAAATTTGACAGGTGCTAGCAGGGAAATGAATACATCTATTCCATATTCTAACGTAATACTTAACTCTTAAAGTATAAAACAAAAGTGCCCCGTCTTGATAAAATGGCTATAAAAAAGTGAAAATCGCTATAGTCACTTAGTAATACTACGCCAGACTCCCATTACACAGATATATCCTGACCCGAAAAATTTGGCTTCAAAGTCCTTAACTTTCTGGAACAGGAGAGACAACTTTTGTTTCTGTGACTGTGTATGACCCAGGTACAGGATGAGTTGCATTATGATTACCTTTCCTCATTTTCCAAAGTGCGTCAGGAATAGCCGCCTTCAGGCAGTCGTTGAGCTTGGGGTCCTTTTGCCGACATCTTTGAAAGTCCCCAGCTGTTAACGAACAAAGTGAAAGGTAAGCAAGTACTTAAGGGCCACTTGCAGCGAAAAGATAAATCTAGATTTAAGCTTAAGTTCACTTTATTTTTGTGCAATGTATGGAACTGCAACGACAGTCTTAAATCTAGATTTAAGACAAAGGGCCGTATTATTAATAAACTCATCTTGGCTGAGATGTCCGTCTCAGACGCGTCAAAAATGACAGTTTTCTATGGCTTATGGCTTATGGCCAGGATCGGTTTATTACGGTCCTAAGTACCAATTACACCATACGATGTCAAATGTTAATCGACTGGTAGTTCATGCATTTTGACAGCTGTTAACAGCCTAATCGTCTGTTAAGTGGTTGGTGAAATCCGACATAGGTAAATCTCGATTAAACTTTATCTGCAAGTAACCCTAAGAGAAAATATGTATACGTTTGACTGTCAACAATCTTGAGCCAAACTTGATACGTTTTTAGACATCACTACTTTTAGTGGCACAAGAGATCTGCTATTTACATTAAATTTTGGTGGCATTCGGCTTATATTTTCAAAAAGCTTGGTTAACTGGCTTTAGGCTGAAATCTTAAAGACAGGTAAGGTATATCTTGAACTAGGGTAAAACAAGAGACGATCGAATATTTGTATCGGTTATAATAAATGAAAATGAAAATGAAAATGAAAATGAAAATGAAAATGATAATGATAATGATAATGATAATGAAAATGAAAATGAAAATGAAAATGAAAATGAAAATGAAAATGAAAATGAAAATGAAAATGAAAATGAAAATGAAAATGAAAATGAAAATGAAAATGAAAATGAAAATGAAAATGAAAATGAAAATGAAAATGAAAATGAAAATGAAAATGAAAATGAAAATGAAAATGAAAATGAAAATGAAAATGAAAATGAAAATGAAAATGAAAATGAAAATGAAAATGAAAATGAAAATGAAAATGAAAATGAAAATGAAAATGAAAATGAAAATGAAAATGAAAATGAAAATGAAAATGAAAATGAAAATGAAAATGAAAAATATTTATTTCAACGAACCACACAATCACACAAAAAAATTTACCATTTTTCATAAATAAACCGACCTTTACCACAACGCACCATTCGCACCACCCAGCCTTGGTACCAAACGCTTGGCGACCTCTCTAGCCCTCACGTAAACACTAGCAACGTGCTTAGCTGCTAAATTTCTTCTTAAGCAGCCATTGAGAAGTTAACTAGCACATACAGTTACATATGCAGCCTTGATGAAAAGGAGAATTGGTCAATTGAGAACATGTTAATTTGAAAGGCCAAGTTTAAGTAATTAAGTTGTTTGGATTTATACTTATTTTAATGCATTTTTTCGGGTTGCTTTAATCTGTTACCATCCGCATATTTATCACTTACTGAAAAAAAAAATAAAGCTTAAAGTAGCAACAAAGTAACAATGGTAACAAATAGGAGTATCCTCTTAGATAGCATTATTAAACGGTATTGTAACGTATTTTATTATATTAGTTATAATATAACAGCATCTGTAGAAATACCTTAAAACTAGCGAACCGCCCTGGGTTCTTACGGGTGCAATTTGCCAAACAAATATTTCGTACAAACCTTGTCCAGACAATTACATACACAACAAAAAAATCTGCCAATTCGGTCGAGCCATTCTCAAGTGATGATCTGTCATACATGTGGCAATTGATTTATATTGTATATCGTACCTACATACTTAGGTATATATTGAGGTAGAAGATATATCGTACATACGTGTGAGATAGGAGGGACCTATATCCCCATGAAACTGAGTGAGTGATAATACCTATTTGTTACCCTCTCAAAAACTGAAGTGCAGCAAAAGTGTAACAGAGAGGTTGACTGTCAGGTCAAATCAGTTACTACGTAACTGAATTTAAGAAATCTCCTTAGGAAATGACAAAAGTAATAAGCTACCCTCTTATTCATAATCGCACAATAAACTAAAGAAGAATGGTTTGTCCTTATCTTTCATTGTGACATTTGAATCTGACAGAAAGTGACAAAGCATACTTTTACTAAAATAGTTTTTTTTTTTGTGCGTAGTGTTTAAAAAAGAAAATTTATGTACTTTTAAACAAAATGAACTTTTTTCATGAAGTAGGTATTGACCTCTGACTTCACATATTTAGTACAACAATTTTTTGGTTTTCCATAATAAATAAAAAAAATCATAATCAACACTAATATATTAACTTATATAAGTTTAATCTTGATATTTTCTTATTTGGCATGTTTCATTTCGTTGTTAGAATAAAATGATTAATGATTAATCTGCGCTACTGTCATTATTACTATTAAAAACACATTACCCTCCTTTGCGTCGCGCAGTCAAGTAAAAAGACTGTAGACGGTCATCACTTCCGTCCGCCAGCGCCATCTACCGGCGCTCTTGACCCACTCATCCGATACATTTCTTATCTCGCGGTTACGCAACCTACTTTCGATGTTACGTGCTGCGCGGGCGCCGGCGTGCGCTAAGAGCCATGCACTGCAAGATCTTATGTTAATTTATTTTGTAGGCTTTTAATTTGTAATTATTTTTATATGACAGGGAGGCAAACGAGCATGCGGTGTACCTGATGGAAAGTAATTAAGTAATCACATAACACTAATTATAAATGCAAAACTTTGTGTGTGTTTGTTACTAATTCACGCTGAATCGGCTAGAGGGATTTGAATGAAATATTGAATAGAGATATCACAAACCCTGTATTAACACAAGCTTACCTGTTATGCTGAAAAAAAATCACTGTTGCCACGGATGGCGAAATTAATGCGTGAAAGCTAGAATTAATAGTTTGTTTTTTTTTTTGCTTTGTCAGTTAAAACAGTCAATGTTTATACATAAATTAATATGCAGTTCTCATAGCGATTAATTTATTTTTTGATTATAGAAAACATTTATTTAACGGTGGCCATCTGGTTAAAGAAAAGGCAATCTAGATGGCAGTGTAATTGCGTAAGTGATTCGTCATTTAAAACCTTTCTATTAATAGTTAGTTGTGAAAGAATATAATTAACGTAATGATTAAAATTATAGTATTATCACAAAAAATATATGATTTGAATCTTAACTCACTAACATATTTAATTAGTATTAGATTTTAAGCAATGCAAAAATTGTCTTGTACCTATTTATAAAATCAGGTTTACAGGCGTTCCAGTCTCAACTCAATTAATAAAAGAAATGTATATTTCAGTAATTTTATCCAAATTACCAAATCATCATCATCATCATTTCAGCCGAAAGACGTCCACTGCTGGACATAGGCCTCCCCCAAGGTACAAAAATAAAATAAAAAATCTGTGTAAATGATCAGTATTTTTGATTACGCAACTCCTGGCCTATGTTGGGTTAGGTTAGGCATTACGGCTTACGACTATTAAATAACACTTCCTGCATTACCTATACTAGTCACGGGCCGCGGGTTCGTTCGTGGTTCACGAGCCGCCTGTTAACGTTGTTTATATAATTCGTTACGTTTCCTGGGGTTAGCTCGTTATTATATACGTTACATAGTATTTTGAGGTAAGGAACTGGTCATTTTGACCCGACTGATTGAAGCCAAAGAATGGTAATGGTTTTAAAAGTCTGTATGTGGCCAAAAATCGGATGTTCCACTCTGCGGGCTTAGCATGCATGCACAAGATATAATTTGACAGGTGCTACATACATCTATTCCATTCTAACGTAAGACTTGAGGTTTAAAATAAGTGTCTCGTCCAGACTTTTATTACTAAGCGGTTTTATCCGGTATTGCTTAGAGTAGGTACCTATGAAATAAATCGTTCAATCTGACTCAGCCAAGAACCACCCCAGGCCCCCTAGCATGCATGCAAGAGATGAAATTTGACAGGTGCTAGGGAAATATACGTCTATTCCATATTCTAACGTAAGACTTAACGCTTAAGGTTTAATAAAAGTGTCCCGTATTGATAAAATCGCTACAAAAATGTGAAAATCGCAATAGTCGCTTAGTAATAAAAGGTAATAAAAGTCAGGACGAAACACTTAATTTAAACCTTCGCACGTCGCACGTTAGAATATGGAATAGAGTATTCATTTCCCTAGCACCTGTCAAATTGTATCTCGTGCTTGCATGTTAAGCCGACAGGAGCCCTAGCCAAGGTGCAATACGCTAACGCTAGCTTACGCCAATCCTATAATATTGTTTTATATATTTCGAAAATTTCAATTTAAAGCGTTATGCAGCTTGGCTAGGGCCCCAGTTAATAAACTAGTTATTCTAAAACTGCGTGTGAATTAGTCTACCCATTGGGAACTACGTGGCCACAGATTCACAGATCAAACTGCTAAACTTCTGCTGCTGCTGTCTTGCCAAACTGTTCTTACTTACATTTAAGTTCTAGTTGCATCTATATTGCAAATACTAAACGCTAGAGGCCTTGTATGCCAAAGACTCGTAGCCTCGGTCAACAATCGCCCTTGTACCTTAAAAGTGGTAACAAAGAACGAATCTCAATAGCTTTTTGCAGTACAAGTGGCTTATTTGCATTCAGCAAGTGTATTCTTGGAATTCCGGAGTCCAAACACTCCAAATATAGGAGAGGTGACGAGATAAAATTTGGCAGGTGCTAGGAAAATGAATACATCGATTCCATATTCTAACGTTAGACTTAACGCTTAAGGTTTAAAATAAAAGTGTCTCGTCCTGACTTTTATTACCATTTATTACTAAATTGCGATTTTCACTTTTTTATAGCGATTTTATCAAAACGGGACACTTTTGTTTTAAACTTTAAGCGTTAAGTCTTACGTTAGAATATGGAATAGATGTATTCATTTCACTAGCACTTGTTAAATTTTATCTCGTGTATGCTAAGCCGCTGTCAATGTTAACTTCGTGAAATAGGGGGCTGGCTTAAAGCCGTGGTATGATCTGTTGCAAGAAGGTGATAAGGTGAAGAAGGTGATGAATACTTCGGAATTCATGTTCTGATGATAATCTCCCGTTTTTTTTAATAAAGACAAGTAATCCATTAGTAACGAAACCATATTGTTTTCCAATTATCGTTATTATCATAGCCTTTGTCCTTTTCCGGATGGAATTCGTAATCCGGTTGAAAAGCCGTTGACAAATGCATCATGTTTCGGGGTAGTTAAATCTTGCCACTTTTGTTGTGGTATTAGGGTTTGCAATATCCGTTCACTTTTTACATTCGAATAATATGAATAATTCGATTTCTTGTATTCGAATATTCGGATTTTTCGGATAATTTGAATATTTTATGAAATAAAACGAAATAATGATTTCACGTTATATCATCAAAGATATTATGTTTAAAAATGCAGATATTACCCTAAATATAATATGAAAAACACAATTTATTGTAATTAACAATAATTAAGTACCGAGCGACCCCGTTTTGTCACTGGCTTGCTCGATTATAAGTTTTAGGGATCTAAACTGTTTTTTTTTTTGCCAGGGAGTATAATAAACAGGAAATTAGTTTTAAAGCCTCATGTCATGTCAGTAGGTATGAAGAAAAGCTATTCTAGCGTTTTACTAAAGGCATTTAACTATTTAAATCCTATTTTTGTACTATTCAAAATATCGGATTTATTCGAATAAGTAATATTGGTGAATTCGGATTTTATTTTTGGCGGAAATTCGAATAATATGAATATTCGAATATTCGAATTGCAAACCCTATGTGGTATGTCCGGCATTTATCCAGGTTTCATCCAAGTAGTAGATTTTTTCCGTCTGATCAAAATTGATTGATGTCATGCAATTAGTTGCGTCGCCACGTACCGACATCAGATCTTCACGTTATTAATGTGAACGCCGGCTTGTAATCAATAAGAAGGGAGATCGTCATCTCAATACTTTATAGACATAAAAAAGCCGGTCAAGTGCGAGTCCGACTCGCGCACCGAGGGTTCCGCACATCCTTGTAGGTATGTAAATAGTTCATAAATCACGGGAATACAATATAAACAAAAGTCCAGTATAAACTGATACGCAATAAGTATGCACTTTCGTACTTAGTGAGTGTCAGTATATACTGGACTCGTTTTTTATGTGATTTGACTACAAATTAACGGTTTTCGGTTTTTTTCCTTTATTTGTGCTATAAGACATTGCTTCTTGCCAAATTTCATGATTCTAAGTCAACGGGAAGTACCCTATAGGTTTTGATTCCCATGAGATTCCCTTAAATATGCAGCATAAATGGCCGTATCTTTTGATTGTGTGGACTTAGATGTTTAATTTTTGTATTAATTCAAGGGATTGCAGACTTAAGTATTTGATATTAATTTGAACTTGATGCCTCCACGCGTTGCTGAGAAAAAGGGTCTTGACAGACACACAGACAGACAGACAGACAGACAGACAGACGGACAACAAAGTGATCCTATAAGGGTTTCGTTTTTTTCATTTGAGGTACGGAACCCTAAAAATAGACTAAGTTATTTTCACGTAGGTGACTAATTGGCGGCCTTGAGTACACAACAACAATTAATGCAACAACTCGACGGTCTTGACCCGATGATCATGGCTACCTGTCCGTGCCTGTCTCATGATGACTTATAAGCACATATAGTTATACATTTGTATAATATCGACTATGGAAGTATTAATAATTAAGGTAAAGGACGCTACCGTCCCCGCCGCGTCTTAAAATACCTGACTCCTGACCCTGTCCTGACTCTTGTTACCTTTTATTACTAAACGAATAGCGATTTTCACTTTTTTATAGCGATGCGTTTTATTTTAAACCTTAAGCGTTAAGTCTTACGTTAGAATATGGAATAGATGTATTCATTTCCCTAGCACCTGTCAAATTTTATCTCGTGTATGCATGCTAAGGCCGCTGTCAATGTTAATTTCGTGAAATAGGGTGCTGGTTTAAAGCCATGGTATGATCTGTTGCAAGAAGGTGAAGAATTTAAAAGTAAATAACTTGTATTACTGAAGTTATTTAGGGCACATCTCAAACCGGCGATTATCTGTGCCACAGTATAAATATAGCTAAAGCAGTAAAGAAACTACGAACAAACGTTCGAAACGTCGCACTCACACAGACGCACGTCTCAACGAGACCCCTAAGCGAACATGGCAGTGCTGTCAGTGGCGGGTGTCGCGTCGAGACGAATGGTTGAGACGTGTGTCTGTGTGGGTGCGACGTTTCGAACGTTTGTTCGTAGTTTCTTCACTGCTTTAGATATATTTATACTGTACCTGTGCTATATAAAATATTGGTGCTACAATTACCAAGTCTGAGAATTAATAGATACCTTAAACATAGTTATAAATGTATGCAATTTTATAATTACCTGTAGGTTTGCAAAATATCTAAAAGGTGCCAAGTGTGCCTGCCAGCATTTACTTCATTAATACAAGATACGATTGTTTAACGATGGTTGTTTTGTAACAGTAATAACACAGTATAAATATAGCTAAAGCAGTAAAGAATACAGAATACAAAATTTATTGGTAAAAATAAACATTTTACAAGTAATTTAATTATATATGTAGTATAGTCATTATATGGTTCCACAATATTGATTTTAATTATAATTTATTTATATTATATAATTATGTTAATTATTCATATATATATCTATTTTTTGTAATTACAATTTTATTATGTATCTACTCGTATTTTTTAATTTGGGTCAACGATCCTTTAACATAAATTCGCTAACACTGTAGCAAGCTAGTTCGGTTAACAAGTTTTTCAGCCTTTTTGTGAATATTGCGTCACTTGCCGAGTCAATGATGTTGTTCTAGCGAAGAAACTGCGAACAAACGTTCGAGACGTCGCACTCACACAGACGCACGTCTCACGACGCCACCCGCCACTGACAGCACTGCCATGTCCGCTTAGGGATCTCGTTGAGACGTGCGCATGTGTGAGTGCGACGTTTCGAATGTTTGTTCGTAGTTTCTTTACATCTTTAGTTATTTGGACTGTGCTAATAATGAGACAGAGCCGTAGGTACACGAAATTTAATAATATTGTTTGTCTCTTTTACCTAGAGTGAAGAAACGGTTAGACGTGATTTTTTCTTTTTTACCGTAATACGAATATGCTAGTTTTTATCCCAGTTTAATCAATATCTCACGTTTTGCATACAATTCTGTAACATTTATCTCATTTAGATTATTTTATGTACCTATGTGTTCAGTAATTTAGATAAGCTATAATTTATTTATGAATACATAAATATACTTTTGACGACGCGGTTATCCTAGTTGTAGTAATCTTGCCTATGAAGCTAGCGGTCCCGGGTTCGAATCCCGGTATGGGCAAATATTTTGTATGATAACCGCGAGTATTTGTTCCTGAGTCATTGATGTTTTCTATATATTTAAGTATGTATTTCTCTATATAAGTATGTATACCCTTGACTGGCTGGTACCCATAGTACAAGCCCAGAGCTTAGTTTAGGACTAGGTCAATTTGTACGCGATTGTCGCTAGTATTTATTTGATATTATTTATGTGTGTCTATTTGTTTGTGACGCTCTGCAACCTAAATGGCTTCACGGATTTTATTATCGGATTTCTTAGCGAAATATGAAAATACCGTAAAAGAGATGGCAAAAAGTGAAATTAAAATTAAAATCGACCAAAAAATACGGATAATATAAGCATTTAAAAACTACTAAGTAGACTGAGACATCCGACATGAACTGTGACGTCAGCGTACACTACGGTCATATAAACTCCATGTTAAATCTGGGGGCACGGTAGTGCCTCCGCCAAGTCGAGCTAAAAAGGCACTTTTCCCGAAGCCATTCGAGCTATTTTCGACCCCCCTGTAATTTCGTTGTGGAAAAAGCTAGAAGCCTAAACTTTCAGTGACCAAGAGGGCATCACATAGTTATATAAGTCACTATACTTATTATAATGTTTAATATTAATACATTCACTAAATGTAGGCTTGGCTTTACATGAGATCTCACAACTTTTTACGGTGGAAGCATTGAGAGACTTGACATTTTTGTACATTTTATGTGTTTTATGGGATTCTGTTTTGCTAGATATAGAAACAAATCTTTAATGGCTTATATCTTGGTTATTTTTATAGTTATAATAATCTTTCTATATTATGTTAAATTAATGATTTTGTATTAAAGCAAAGAAAAAAAAATCATATTCCCTATTTGCCCAACAGTGGGACATTCCAGTAATAATAATAATAATAATATTCCCTATTTTATACAAAGCCGTCTATAACCACCAATCCTAAAAAGAGGGCGAAGAACCTTTATCTATCTGGATTCTGGACTGTTCGTTTGCCTGTCATCGAACGGGGACCTATTAGTTGAAGGTAGAAATGGACTTGGCGGGTATTTACCTAATCTACCCATCGAGTAGGTAGGTATGTAGCTGAGTAGATATCCAATTTTCAGGTGAATATTTGGGTAAAATAAATAATAATAATCCAGCCTATATACGTCCCACTGCTGGGCACAGGCCTCCACTCACAATGAGAGGGTTTGGGCTATAGTTCCCACGCGGGCCCAGTGCGGATTGGGAGCTTCGCACACACCGTCAAATTGCTTCGCAGGTGTGTGCAGGTTTCCTCACGATGTTTTCCTTCACCGTAAAACACATGGTAAATTTACAAAAATTCCGAAAAACTTAGAGGTGCGAGCCCGGGTCGAACCTGCGACCCTCTGCTTAAGAGTCGGCAGGTCAAACCATTAGACTACCACGGCTTTTTTTTTATTTTTGGGTAAACTGAGTTAATTTGGCATATAAAGGGTGTAAGGTAACCACCTAAAAATTGTGTATTTACTCAGGGACACATATATTTATTCGGCGGGTAGTTGGGTAAATACGCGCCGCTGCCCATCTCTAGTTGAAGCGCTTTTAAATGCGTTTTAAAAATATTTCTAATAACCAGCACATTTTGATCTCTGAATTAAAACACATACCTTTAATAATCCAGCCTATATATGTCCCAGTGCAGGGCACAGGCCTCCACTCACGATTAGAGGGTTACCTACATACTTGCTAAAAAAACAGTAGTTTCCAGAATGGGTTCGACTCTCGATTGACCGTATTTTTTTTATTAGAAAGAGTTAAGCCATAACCAATCTCGCCGGTGGTTTATTATTTTAACTATCTCGTTAAAATAATCCTTACTAATATTATAAATGCGAAAGTGAGTTTGTTTCTTTGTTACGCTTTGACGACTAAACCGCTCAAACCATTTCGATGATAGCTCAAGTCCTGGGGAAGGACATTGGATACTTTTTATTCCGGAAAATTTGACAGTTCCCAAGGGAGCGGGGATAAACGACTTCTACGGACAAAGTCACAGGCAAAACCTAGTTTATTATATAAATGTTTTTTAGTTAAACTCACGCAACTCCTGGCCAGCAACAACGGCCGCTACGAATAAAACTACTCTCCACATCACTGCACTTCTTGCTGCACGCTCCCCAGACTGTCGCCGCACGATCTGCGGGCACACTGCGGCGCGCGCGCTGCCGCCGTCGTATATATTGAGAGAGTTGCGAAACGCAGGGATTACTGGTTTATAGGTTTTATAGCCCTTGAAGATAAATTCATGTTAGACAACTTAAATAAAGTTAGGGTCTTCCGAGGTTCAATTGTTTATATAATCTGTATAGCTAAGTCCACACTATGCCCTTTTCCTTTTCAACTTTAATCTCATCTTTCAATAGCAATTTCGTCTAGCGCATTCAACTGTGTGCATCAAAACGCATGCAACTGTCACATTAGTCGTCGAGTTGCGATTGGTTTGTCAAGATGTGTGAGAGCATTCTACTTGCCGGAATATGTGCTGCTTACTTGGTTATACGGCATAAAAAAATAGTAACTATTTGAAAAAACTAAATTATGTTTTTCTTGTCTTTTAATTTTATTTGTATAGAGTTTATTATTTTAATCCCAAAGCTGTGGGAAACGTCTGTTATCCTGCTATCCTACTAATATTATAAATGTGAAAGTTTGGATGGATGAATGGATAGATGTTACTCAATCGAACGGCTGAACCGAACTGGATGAAATTTGGCACAGAGATAGAATATAGTCTAGAATAGCACAAAGGCTACTTTTTATTCCAAAAATTGGACAGTCCTCGAAGCAGCGATAAACGACTTCTACGAGGACGGAGTCGCGGGCAAATTTTAAAGTGCTTCCTGTCATCGTCTGCCATGCCTTCGAGATGTTGAAGGCTTTGTTGAGCCGAGATCCACCGAACGCGGGAACGCCACGTCATGGCGTGCGCGTCACTTTCAACTAAATAGAGGCATCACGAGCATGCCTCACGTGCGCTGTTGAAGGCGCTATGACGAATGCCCCACGAAAAATGGCACAGTGTGGACTTAGCTTATATTTATTATTACGAGCTAACGGCCGCACTCAGAGACGTAAACTTTTAACTTTTTTCTATAACTTTTAAGACGCAGCAACTTTAATGAAACTTAAAAATTAATCAACGTCTCTGAGTCCGGCGGTAAGTTGACTATCGGTATGTTATGTTGTGGATATGTACCTACGATAATAACCTAAGCCTGGGCCACACCGGATGCGTTGCGTAGACGTGCACGTGCGCGATCGCGTTCCACTGCGTTGTATAGCTGCGTCCTCATGTGAGGATTCATACTATACAACGCAGTGGAACGCGAACGCGCACGTGCACGTCTACGCAACGCATCTGGTGTGGCCCAGGCATTAACCTCAAAAACTAACGAATTATATGACACCCCATTTATTAAAATACCAAATATTTGCCCATACCGAGATTCGAACCCGGGACCACTAGCTTCGTAGGCAGGGTTATCTACTACCAACAAGACACGCGTTTAAAAAAACCAGTCAAGTGCGAGTTGGACTCGCGCACCGAGGGTCCGTATTGAAATCCGTGCTTAAAAATATCTCTTTTTTGTACCTACTTTAATTTGTATACTACTCTGTCAAGAAAGTACCGGGAAAAGATCAATAATACACAAACTGTTTATTAATCATCCAAATTTATTTTATCACCTTCAAAGTATGCTCCTTCAGAAACGATACACTTACGCCAACGAATAATCCAATCATCAAAACATTTTTTAAACGCTGTTTCCGGAATTGAATTCAGTTCTCGGCGCGAATTCTCCTTTATGTCTTCTACCGATTGAAAACGGGTGCCACGAAGCGCCACTCCGAAGCTTGTTGACTAGTTTGCATGTCAAACTCGTAAACCCACGTCTCGTCACCAGTAACAATGCGTTTCATGAATGTTGGGTCGGAATTGACTCGTTCTAGCATGTCCTCAGCGACTCTCATGCGATTGAGTTTTTGGAGAAAATTCAGGTCTTTTGGGACTAGCCGAGCGGTAACATGTTTCATACCCAAATGATTAGTTAAAATAGTACGGATCGACTCGTGAGATACAGAAAGTTCGGCGGCTATCTCTCTCAAAGTTGAATGAGGATTATCAGTCACTATTTCCTTCACTTTTGCGATGTTAACTTCAGTTGCAGACGTTGATGGCCTACCAGAGCGAGGCAAATCTTCCATCACATCTCGACCGCTTTTGAACGCTTTGTACCACTCATAAACACGTGTTTTTGATAAAGTCGAATAACCGTAAGCCTTCTGTAACATTTTCAGTGACTCCGAACACGAAATTCCATTGGCGATGCAAAATTTAAGACAAACTCTTTGTTCAATGTTTTTGTCCATTATGAAATTCGCAATACACACTAGATATGATATAACTAAAAACAGCACTGTATTTAATATAAATAACAGATGCAACTCAAACTCCGCGCCAAAATAGAAAACAGTTGTGCCAATCTAACAACAACAAAAAAAACAAAAATTTGAATTTGGAACCATAAACAAATCATCCATTCCCGATACTTTGTTGACTGAATGTACACTAAGGTCTATTTTGAGTTGCCTAAATTTTACACGAATTTTTAAAGTTTTTTAGTTATTTCTCAATAACATAAATTTTGAACACTTTGTTTTATATTTTTGGTTATAAACAAAAAAGTACGTCAGGGAAAATTATAAAAAAAATAGTTAAATGTGCAGATTGATCCCTTGATTATTTATAAAATTAATTTCATATTTAAAAAAGATGCGGGCAAGCAAGTTATTCAACTATGCCAAATTTCAAGTTGATTGCTTGTGTATTTGCTGAGAAATACAGACAGATAGACAAGAAAGTCTAACCATAAGGGTTCCTTTTTTACTATTTTGATATGGAACCCTAAAAACAGATTTTGTTAATATTGTTTTGGTAACAAATTGGATTGAAATAGACTAGGTATAATTGGATTATAATTACTAAGTAGGCACCAAATTTAAACCTAATCCCTCAGACATATTAAGCAAAACAACAAACCAGTTTAATAATGACAAGTACTTTAATAGTCCTGATTAAATGACAATAACATCACCTTCTTCCATCTTGTCATATCTATATCTTGGCATATTATTGAATTCCCTGTACCCTTTCTGATACTTCAATGCTAAAGAATCACTGGGCAAAGTGCGACAAAACAAAGAATTACCATTTTGATCTAATTTTATCACTCCGTAATAAACCACTTCACTATCGATTTTCTCTGTATCTTTCTTTCTCTGTTTTATAATCAAGGATTCCTTTACAGGTAGAATCAGCATAGAGTCTTGGGTATCAGACCCGAGCCTTACTTTAGCTTGTATAGTCCCGTTGGCCTGAACTTCTTCGCTTGATAGATCCAATGGCAAGTGACAGTCGACACATCGTATGTTGTCATTATAGTCGCGGTTTACAGGCACTGGAAACAATCTATCATTTAAATAGAACCTGTAACTACATTTATGTTTTTTATGAGGAACCATATTGATTTTAGGGTTGATACGGGTTTTTGCAGAATGACATTCAAAGTAGTTTTTATCTCTAAATTCTTTTAATTTCTTTACATTCTTTGTTTCTTCGTCAGAGGATTCTACAACCAAAACGGATATGTTCGATGACTTCTCAGAAATGGTTTGTTTCTCGTTCACTTCTGTGATAGTATTTAAAGTGTTTATATGCCTTAAACCATTATCAATATCATGCATTGAATCATACAAGCTTTGAAATTTTTCGTTTCTGTAATACTCTTCTACTGGTTCTTCTTCTTCTTCCTTATGATTTTTATCACTATTTTTTGCATCTTCTTCAGTTCTAATAGTTATTCTCTTAGTTTTGCGGGTTAGTTGGCTTATTTCTGTATAGTCTTTAAACTTGTCGTTGCTGTAAAGTTCTATCGTCTTTTGCTTTTCCGCAACGTTATAACTAGATTTTGCGTTTTGTTCCTCGCTTTTGCGGCTCTTATTTGAGATGGATTTCGTATATTCAGACACAGCTGTTTCTATGTCAAAATCAGTATCTCCACATTTCTTGCAAAAGTCTAGGTTTTTAGCATTACCTGGTACAGTGGAATCTGACCTGGTCGTCTTCTTAGACTTGGTGGTTCTGGAGTCAATAATACCGGCCGATTGACTTTTCGGTTCGTGACAACAGTTTTGGTGCCACTTTTTAGACACGACGACTTTTTTAGGCAACTTTATCTTGCTTTTTTTGCTTCTATCGGACTTTAAACAACTTTTTAACTTCTCACAAGAGCTTTTGTGCACGGAACTGCTTGGTTTTGAAGACATTTTAATATTTTGTTAGAAGCTAGAGTGAAAGACCGTTTTCAGTTCAAGAAAATAAACAAACCGTTGCCATGGTTACCCCTTAGTCACTTGTATATTGCCAGCATTAAAAAGTTATGATATCTAAAAAAAATACTAAATTATTTAATGTCACTGCTCAATTATTATAATTAATTGTAAATTAAATAATATCTACAAGTACAAATAACTTTATTTTATTAATTAACCTTTATTTTTCAGTTTTACGCCCTCTAGCGTCGAGTAGCAAAACTAGCACGGGAACTCATCATGGCGCTTTAAGTTTCCTCCTCTCACTAATAGAGAGCAGCACAGCAGTTGCTATTGTTTCGGTCCACCTGTTACACTTTGGTAACGCATTTATTAAAGTCACGTTGTTGGTTAATTACGTATTAGTTGATTGTGCTTACGAAAATACGAAGAGGAACCGTGTGAGTAACTTAATACCTAGTATCTTATTCAAGTATAAAATATTCGGAACAAAATAAAAGGCTGCTGTAATTTTTTTGTAAACTACCTAGATTTGCTATTAGAGCTTGGCAAAGTTACCATGTTAAGATAAACTAGAAATATGTTTAAGTAACCATACAGCGATTATAAAGCGAGTTAAAACTGGACAACGTGTAACCGCTATAATTTAAACAGCTGTAGGTACCTTGATTTTTTCCGAACTCGTTTTTGCGAATTTCAATACAACGGTACGTATTAAAGTTAAATGCATGGCATAGGTATGGTTTTCCAATATTACGTGACTATTTCTTATTATCAGTATTAAAATATAGTCAATTTTTTCACCTCCTCATACGACAAAATTGGCGGAGAACAGAGAAAAGTGGCAATTACTCCACCGACAAGAGCCTAGCTCTTAAGTCTTAAGTAAAATGATGATGATGAAGATATAGTCACACGAAGGCATAAAATGTACCCATACGTTTTCCTCCTAATGGGGCATCCACACGATACAATGTATGTATACACACTAAACGAAAATAATTACATATTGTATTTTTTCCGGTAGTGTTTAATATACAATTACTGAAAATCACGTTTTCATGCTTATTATATTTATAACATCTTTTAAATTAATTATACAAAAATAAACACATCATCCTCGTTAACACATGACCGCAACCAGCGCGTGACGTCACGTTTTCCTCTAAACAAACAACATTTTGACATTTACCAAAAAACAAGATTTGCGTGAGCCACAGAGTACTTTAGTATAATAAACTAGTGTTTAAAGGATCGTGACGTCATAGCGACGCCATGACAGAAGTTAGCGTTTAACGGAAAATTTTAAAATGAAATTAAAAAAAATCGTCTACACTCCTATTTCATTGCCCAATTCAATTGGCCAATTGAAATATGCTTGATTAATGTTTATTTATAATAATATGTTTAGGCGTAAAACAGTCAGTCATGCCATAAATCTATATAGGTATTTATTGTCTATCACCTAAACAGATTAGCTTGAAACCAATCTTCCATTCTTTCGGAAACTGTACAATTTTTTGGGATAAAAAGTATCTACCCTTTGTCCGTCTCTGCGGGCCTATGATGGTCGGGTTTTTCGAAGTGGATAAGGGTGGATAAAACATCTGTCACTTTCTAAAAAGTACCTATGTAGGTAAGTGCGAGAGTGATGGAAGTGGCGCGCGCGCCAGCAGCCCAGCACCAGCACCGTCCTGGCGAGATTGCCGGCAGATGGACTGGTCCTATATTCGCCACTGTTGTGCTAGACATTACGCACCAAATTATTGACATTTACATTTTGCATATTTTACAATTATCCATTTAATTTTAATTTAATTTTAATTTTTATTAATTAATTGTAATTCTGAATTATTTTATCTAATTTATATTTACTGTGATTAATATGTGTAAATGAATATTTTTATGAATCCAAGTTACTTGAAATTAAATGAATTGTAATTAAATTAAAATTTTTAATCCACCGCGATCAAGGCGACCGTGATATCCTATATACTCGTATATATAATCTATAAACTATCTCAGTAAATAACTTCATGTCAATCGGTTTCTTGAATGTCATGAATTTCATTTCATAGAGAGATAATTTCTGCTGAAACCTTATTGTTTTCAGGTTATCTTGAGCATGGGTTACGTAGGTTAGACCTGTGACCACCAAGTTGGTGATTCAAGGGTTAACCAAAAAAAAACATTTTCGTATTTATAATATTAGTAAAATATTGATGTAACCCGTAAAATTCTGATTCTGCGCGAAGCCGGGGCGGTTTTTACCTGACTAGGGTAAATTTCCGGGCGTTTCAACCGCCGTCATTAGTGTCTTCAGTATACAGGTGTCCCAAAATCGGTAGGCCACATGGACACCGAAGGTAGGTCAGCTTAAGAGGTACCGAACCAGCCTAACATGACCTCAGTAAAAGTTACATGGTTTTCGAGATATGCCAGTTTAAAGTTTGTACTGGATTTTACTAAGATCATGTTAGGCTGGTTCGGTGTGAGGACAATGCGTAACGCATTTTCACTCCGTTAAAAAAAGAAGTGTCTGGTTCGGTCCGTCTTAGGCTGGTGTACCTCCAGTGTCAATGTGGCCAACCGATATTGGGACACCCTGTATTGACGAAATCAATGACACTAGCAACTTCTGATGCTAATAGAAACTACCCCCGGTTCTGATTCTGTTTACATCAGAAGTTGCTAGTGTCATTGATTTCGTCAATATATTGAAGACACTAATGACGGCGATCGAAACGCCTGGTAATTTACCCACTTGGTACCCAAAAAGGAAGGTATGTACTCGTACTTAAGTACCCATCTGTGTCTGCGTCTTTGTGGCCTGCTGTAGGCTAAACGCCTAAACGGATTTTAAAGTGCGGAGTATCGTTAGATTGCCTTTCCATAGAAGCGGAGACAAGCGGAGCGGAGAGGAGCCGAGCTGTGAAAAGAGGTATGTAATTCCACTGAGGCGGAGACGAGCGGGGATGAGTGGCGTACTATACAAATTTGATACAGTCGTCTCCGCTTGACTGTTTCCATTGAAGCGGAGCGGAGACGAGATATGGATTATAACCAATGTGATTGGTCGATTCCTACACATCTCCTCTCCGCTCCGCTCGTCTCCGCTTCTATGGAAAGGCGCTTAAGGTTGGTATTCACCCAGGGAGTGTCCAGGGATATACTGGGACATCCTGAGTCCTGATGCTGCAGGCTAGTCGGGTTTTGAAAGCTTGCTCTTTGTTAGACTTATTTAATTTAGTCTATACTAGTATATATACTAGGCATGTAAATGAGTAGGAACTCTGTTTGTCGGTCTGTTTGTTATGCTTTCACTTCTAAACCACTAAACCGATTTCGATGTAATGTGGTACGAAGATAGTTTGATTCCCGGGACCTTTCCCGGAAATCAAACATAGAACACTTTTTATCCCGAAAAAATGTACAGTTCCTGAGAGAATAGTGATAATCGACTTCAACGCGGACGAAGTCGCGGCCAACAAGCTAGTATTGCTTTCATTTTAATTTTAATTTATGTATTTTCTAAGGAATAAAAAAAATATATATTATTAAATATAATTAATTAGCCGGGTAAAGAGCCTTTGAGCCAATGGCGTATTTTTCACAACTAACACACTATAAGGTCGGAGTTTACCAACCGATTTAACGGACTGTTAAATCCTAATCGGCTGTTAGTCAATACATTTTGACAGCCGTCAGACCTCTAATCGCCTGTTTAACTGTTGGTGAACTCCGACATAACAGTGCTACATTTCACTTTGTATCTGTCTTTTATTCGCTAAACTCATCGCATGTATTAAGATTGTTGACTGATGCAAAAAGGTATTAAGTCCGCCACTTACATACAAACAAGGAGGTCCATTGTGTGGTCTATGTTATCTTCTTTTTTGAAATCAATTAATAAATAAATCGATTATTATTGATTCAGTGTTTTGTGTCCAGTTGGTTGGCTGGAGACTGATTGTCGTGCAGCGCACGGAGGCTGCGCACTGAGGACGAGGCTGACCGGCTTGACATGCATGCAGGAGATAAAATTTGACGATATTCTAACGTAAGACTTAACGCTTAAGGTTTAAAATAAGTGTCTCATCCTGACTTTTATTACCTTTTATTACTAAGCTACTATAGCGATTGAAAATCTTTTTATATCGATTTTATCAAGACACTTTTATTTTAAAGATTAAGCGTTAACTCTTACTTTAGAATATGGAATAGATGTATTCATTTCCCTGGCACCTGTCAAATTTTATCTCGTGTATGCATGCTAAGCCCGCAGGGTGACTACACTGACCACCAACAATCACACATTTGCATGTATAAGGTGTCAACTTAAATATTCAGTAGACTTATTCAGACTCTTAATCACCCAATCACCCATGAACAAACGTAACTTATAATTATAAGTATTGTATTTTTAAACCCCTACGCAAAGCAGAGGGGTGTTATAAGTTTAACGTGTATATGAGTATCTGTTTGTTTGTGTGTATGTGTATCTGCGTATTTGCGTATCTGTGTATCTGTGTATTTGTGTATTTGTGTATCTGTGTATTTGTGTATCTGTGTATTTGTGTATCTGTGTATTTGTGTATTTGTGTATCTGTGTATCTGTGTACTTGTGTATTTGTGTATCTGTGTATCTGTGTATCTGTGTATCTGTGTATTTGTGTATCTGTGTAATTGTGTATCTGTGTAATTGTGTATCTGTGTATTTGTGTATATGTGTATTTGTGTATCTGTGTATTTGTGTATCTGCGTATTTGTGTATCTGTGTATTTGTGTATCTGTGTATTTGTGTATCTGTGTAATTGTGTATCTGTGTATTTGTGTATATGTGTATTTGTGTATCTGTGTATTTGTGTATCTGTGTATTTGTGTATCTGTGTAATTGTGTATCTGTGTAATTGTGTATCTGTGTATTTGTGTGTATGTGTATTTGTGTATCTGTGTATTTGTGTATCTGCGTATTTGTGTATCTGCGTATTTGTGTATCTGTGTGTATCTATGTATTTGTGTATTTGTGTATCTGCGTATTTGTGTATCTGTGTGTATCTATGTATTTGTGTATCTGTGTATTGTGTTACACAAATGTGTATCTGTGGCGTAGTAGCTCTCAAACGAATTAACCGATTTTGACTTATTTTTGTTGAAAGGTTTTATTGTATCAAGAATTGGTTTGCGTTTGACCTCACTCTCAAGGGGTTTTAATAGAGAGGGTTTTGTGAAAATCCGTTAAACCGTTTAAGAGCTATGAGCTTTGAGATTAGAGGTTTTTATTTTTAATAGTTATTTATTATAATTCGAAAAAATTATCTCGTCCGAAGCGCTAGTAGATTCACTCCATATTACCACAGTACCTATAAATGTAGCTAAAGCAGTAAAGAAACTACGAACGAACGTCTCAACCATTCGTCTCGACGCGACACCCGCCACTGCCAGCACTGCCATGTCCGCTTAGGGGTCTCGTTGAGACGTGCGTCTGTGTGAGTGCGACGTTTCGAACGTTTGTTCGTAGTTTCTTTACTGCTTTAGCTATATTTACACTGTAATTATACCGACGAGTAAAAGAGTCCTGATGTAGCCAATTTACTGAATAAATTATTTGAATTTGAGTTTGAGTTAATTAGCACTAATGTCCCATTAGGACACCTGTCATTTTCTGATTCGCTGAGATGAAAAGTGTAGGCACGCGGATTAAGGTGACGTTAAATTTAATGAACCGCGGATATATCTTTAGGTCAGTTCTGATTCCAATGAAGAGGTCTCGTTGGGAAAATTTCAGCTTATTTTCAATTCTGTCCTCATTGGTAGGTACACTTATTAAAGAGTTTTTTCTTTCTCTTGGCATTATGGAAAATTTGCCAAAAATAAATTAAACCTTTTTCGTACTATTGCGAAGTTAAAATTAATCGTCTCTTCCTCTCCCTCCAGGGTGAGCAGCTGCTGAAAAAATCAATTTAGTATTTATTATTCTTCTCTTTTTTATTTTATCTGCCAAAAGAATATTTTATAATATTTAATCACCTTCAGCACCATTAATAGACAGATAGACAATTACTTATTGTAACTTCGTTGTTTTATAGTTAACCATGAAATAAGTTTAACCAAGGATGTATCATACACGTGTCACTTTCTTTCTATCCTCTCCCCCATTGAACTAAAGCCATGCTCACCCACAACCCACCAACTCCACTCGTACGCAGAGGACAGTCGTGATCGATGTGCGCGCGCGCCGCCCGCTTGTACCGGCTCTTTCGACTCCGGCGCAGCTTTAACAAGTGGCGGAAACTGTTTAAAATATGAAGTGCTACATTGTTGGTATTTTGGTATGTTTTTTTTTTGATTTTGTATAGGAAAAATAATAGGGGCATATAAAATAGTTAGTATTTATAGGAAAATATTTGATTTTAAATATAAAATAAATAAATCCCCAATAAAATATTAAGCATACCTACATAGAGCCTGTCATTGTGGTTCTCATTGTTTTTGTAATGTTTGTAATTCTATGTCATTTCATTACTGTTTGTTGTTCTACGGTTAGTCTGGTTGGTAGCGACTGCTGGCTGCGACTACGAAGCTAGCGGTCTCGGGTTCGATTCCCGGTACGAAAAAAAATAATTTTGTGATGAGGGCGAGTATTTGTCCCCAGTCCTGGTTGTTTATTTGTGGTCTAGTACCCAAGTACACTCGGGGCAAGAGCTTAGTTTGTGTCTACATTTGTTGTGCGATTGCTCCCTGATATGTATATTTTATGAGTTTTAATTGTCTCTTAATTCAAATTCAAAATTCAAATTCAATAATCATTTATTGCCACAATTTACAATTTAGGTACATAACACAATAATATATTAATTGTTTTAGTTATAAGTTTAGTTCTTGTAAGTTCTGTAAACTTTGTCTTTGTATTTATGTCTACTTGATAGCACTCTCAGGAAGTGGTCATACTAGGTATAACCTATATAAGTATGTATATCGTTGCCTAGTACCCATAGTACAACCCTAGAGCTTAGTTTGGGACTAGCTCAATTTGTGTGAGATTATTTATTTATTTATTTAAACTTCTTTGCACAATATAATCAAATGTAAAACATACAAATGGCGGACTTAATGCCTAAGGGCATTCTCGACCAGTCAACCACGTGATTAACAGAAAACAATAAATAACAGGTGCATTGGAAAAACTAAACAGTAATGAAAACAATGGTACCTACTTTATTACATACCTATCATATCAATATTAGAGAATGCAATACAAAATACTTAAACACATACAATAACAGTGCGTGATGGGGAAGACGCCGCCTTGTTCTTATTTGAGTAAATGTTGGCGAAGCTACTCGTACGCTTAATTAAACACAAATTTGCTAGATGTTTGTCGAATTTTAAGAGATTTTATTTATTGAAAAAATAATGCATTAATGGTAATTTTATGGAAGTCCTATCAAAGTAATTTTTATAAATTAAATATTGCCGGAATTATAATATTAAATACATAATATACACATATCAAACGAATTTCTCGTTGAAAAAAAAAAAAAAAACTACACCACTTAAGAGGATTGTGAGTTGGCGGCTTTCCATACAAACGGCGACAACGTTTTCCACCCCCTAAATGTTAACTGATTTCGACCAATTTTAGATATATTGTCAGTCGGAACAAAAACTATGTCTGTACGTTTCGTTTTTAGGGTTCCGTAATCAAACTAGGAACACTTATAGTTTCGCCATGTCCGTCCGTCTGTCCATCTGTCCGTCCGAAATTTGGCATGAATACACATTAATCACGCCGACAAAAAGGTAAAATAAAATCAGGAAAAAAAATGTTTTAGCGTACCTCCCCTTTACGTAAAATGCGGATGGTTTTTTTCTTCGTCTACCCCGTAGTGTGTGGTGTCGTTGGATAGATATTTTAAAAATATTGCGGGTTTTAAAAAAAAAACGATTAAGGGATCCATTTGTGAAATATTATGCTTTAAAGTGCTAATTTTTCTGTGCTTTAAAATCTGAAAAATATCTTAAACGAAAGCGCATTTACTAACTATACTATCACAACTAAGTAGACATCATTGGTTCTTGATTTACAAGCGGAAGAAGAAGATATACTTTTATTCACTACATGAAGACACACAAAAATAAAAAGGTAAAACTAACTAAGCGGCTAAAATGTTTATACCCACTGAAAATAAAATCGCCTATGATAAATATAAATAGAAAATTTGTTAAAAAATCACGGTATTTGGGCATTGTTGTTTGTTTTTAATGGCGACGGAACCCTGCACTGGGCGCGGGCCGACACGCTCTTGCCCGATTTTTCCAATATTATCAATAAATTTCAATTTATTCCCGTTATTGCCGTTTGTATGGAAAGCTCAACTCACAATACACTTAATCAAATACTTAAAAGAAGTCTTTTTTTTTATGTTTACCTGTATTATGTTAATCGCATCATTAATCGTCATGGTGGATTGAACGACTCAACCTCGAGTCAGCAAAACCGTTCTCACGACCACTGAGCATTTAGGTCGTTCATTCGAATTCATCATTCGTAATATCTAATTTTTATGACTTTGTTACCTCTTTTTTACAGAAACCTTACGACATACATATTTTTTAATATTTGGCAAAATACTAAAATTCGCGGACTCTACTCTACTCTACTCTACTCTAAATAATCATTGCATAATAATAATTATATTTTTACATATTATGAAGCTACAGTCAATCAACTATTTCTTATATTTATATTGTGGTTATATAGATAAATGTAATGTTGATAATAATGTACCTGTATGTCCGACGTTTCATTTATTTATTACAGGGGTCTATTCCAATTTGTTAAAACTAAAGAAAATAAGCCCGTCTCTACATCGTTTTCGTGAATGAAATCCCGAATTTTCGTAATTCCGAATGCATTTTTTTAATGGAGGCTTTATTTTATTATATCGCACATAAATCAAACCTAAACTAACCTACGTACATAAATTCAAACATGTTATTAATTTTAAATAGCTTAACATAGATTTCGGAAAAAAATCGGTCAAATTAATTTTTTAATATGGATGATTTCCGAAATAAACAATTTTAATTTCAATTTTGGAAAAAAATGTTTATTTGGGTGTTCCTATTAGAGATACCATACTATTAACTTTTACATAATTATTACATTATAGGAGCAAAATGTATTAAAACATCACCGCTGCACTTAATTTTTTAAATTTAATATTAGTTAGTTTAGATTTGTTAAAAATGTATGATTTAATTAATAGAAATCTAATATTACGATGTTATTAGACTCTCTAGAGAGCGTAAAAAGTAAAGGCAGGACAGGAGAGTACATGTCCAGTCGAGGACAAGAAGATGTTTACACTTTTTCACCTTATTCCATTGTAATAAGGTCCAAAAGTGTAAACATCTTTCTGTCTTCGACTGTCCATGGGTCGGCAGAGTAAATACTGTGTTGCTTAAATCTACTGTCACTGTCCTGCCCCCGTGTGAAGTCAGCACCGGGCTTAGCATGCATACACGAGATAAAATTGATGAAATCGCTATAAAAAAAGTGAAATTAGCTATAGTCGCTTAGTAATAAAAGGTAATAAAAGCCAGGACGAGACACTTTTATTTTAAACCTTAAGCTTTAAGTATTACGTTAGAATATAGAATAGATAGAATAGATTCATTTCCCTAGCACACCTGTCAAATTTTATCTCGTTCATGAACGTTAAGCCCGCATAAGTATTTATTATTTCCATGGCTCGTTGATGTCTTACAACTGGGTAATTATACTGTTGTTATACTGTTACCATTCAATTGCGTTGTTATTTATATTTATTTAATCGTCATTATTGCTAGAAATAAATGTATTATTTATTATTGCTAGAAATATACACAATGCTTAAAAGTATTAAACAATTTTGTTACACTGTCTGACTGATTCAAGATAACATAGACATTGTTACAGAAGCCTAAAATAAAATAAAATATTAAAAAAGTATCGATTTGAAAAAAAAGAACGACCCAGCTGCATTTATTTTCTATCTTGTCCTCGTGTGAAATTTCAATCCGTGATCACCATTGTTAATTGTCCTGTAACATTGTTTTAAAAATGATTGAAATGTGTTTTGTATTATGCAAAACTTTTAAAACAATAACTAATAGGTTCAGGTGGTTATTTACAAAATTAACTAGTATAATTTTTAACCCCCAACGCTAAAAGAGGGGTGGTATAAGTTTAACGTGTGTATCTATGTAGTTGTGTATGTGTACCTGTCTGTGACACAGTAGCACCGCATTGGATGGACCGATTTTGATTTAGTTTTTTTTGTTAGAAAGTTGACTTAATAAAGTAGGAGTCCCGATATTATCAGGGGTTTTTATCTATTATACCGTTTTATAATGCGTCTATGACGTATGCATCACATAACATCACTATGGCCACAATGGCGCATTACCTAACACTTATTTGTGTCACTAAGCCATTTTAAAAGCTATTGGATTTCCTTCAGCGAACAGACAAAGGAGAATTATTTAAACACAATTAAAATAACCTCTTCATAAACACCGATTTGGCACGCGGCCTAGTGTTGGTAGTGAGCGCCTACGAAGCTAGCGGTCCCGGTTCAATCCCGATAAGGACAAGTATTTTTGTGGCGAATATTTGTTCCAGTCTCGACTGTTTTCTATGAATTTATGTATATATTTCTCTATATTATGTTTTTCGTTGTCTAGTACCTTGGCTTGAAAACCGGTTTATTTCCGTACCGGTTAGAGCCACATTTTGAGAGCCTAACCCATAATAAAGGTTACGCTCGCAAGAACATCGCTCTAACCGGTTAATTTCTTGGGAGAGGGAATGAAGTCCATTTACCGGTTAGAGAACGCTTTCTCCATGTGGGCGAAGGCTAGGGTGAACGACCGCTTTCTTAAGAATACAGGGGATTGATTCGTTTAAGAATACTGGATTGGTGTGCAGGATTTCATTGGCAGCGCTACCGGCGCGACAGTGGTCATTGACTTGTATACGGATCCAAACACCGAGTAACCGGTTAGGGAGCGGTTCGAAATAACGTTCCCAAATCATTCGTTCGAATAATTAACCGGTTTAATCTAAAAAATACCGGTTTATTTGTAACCGGTTACAAGCTCTGCCCATAATACAAGCCTAGAGCTTAGTTTGACCCATAAATGGCGCGAGATTGTCCCCCGTCAGCATAAAACCAATCGTCGTGGAGATCCTCGGAGAAGGCTTATGTCCAGCAGTGGATGTCTTTCGGCTGATACCGCTGATGTTTTTTTTTAATTAAAACAATTGGTAATTTAAAAAAAAACAAAACAAGTACTCTTTATTCAACAATACTAAATACAGCAGTTAGGATATTAAAGTAAAACAAGTATACATACTTTATACTTGACGACGCGGTTAGCCTAGTTGGTAGTGACCCTGCCTACGAAGCTAGCGGTCCCGGGTTCGAATCCCGGTATGGGCAAATATTTGTGTGATGAGAGCGAGTATTTGTTCCTGAGTCATAGATGTTTTCTTTATATTTAAGTATGTATTTCTCTATACATATAAGTATGTATGTCGTTGCCGGTACCCATAGTACAAGCCTAGAGCTTAGTTTGGGACTAGGTTAATTTGTGTGAAATTGTCCCTGATATTTATTATTATTTATTATTATATAGCTAATAGCATTGATCCTGATTTATGTTGATCGTATTCTTCTATAAAGTATCAGATCATAGTTAACTGTACAAAAACCTGTTTAATTTCGCGTCAGCGCTCTGATTAACCTGGTTCTTTCTGTTTAATATTGGAAAGTGAAATACATTCCGCGATAGTATAATTATAGTGTAAAAAAAGTTGACTTCATTTTGGACATTACTTCTTAAGTGCACAAACAAATACGAGCTCGGCATCATACTTACTTCTACATAAATATGTTTTTATCATTCGTTTTGATTATAAACTGCGGACATGTTGCGGCGAAACTCGATGTTATTCTGTTAAACCACTCACTTTTCGTTTTGTCGTTGAATTATTAACAAGAGATCATAAATAGTCACGTCAGAACGTTATAAATATTATACATACTCGTACATACATACCTTCACGCCTGTCTCCCAATGGGGTAGGCAGAGACTATGTAACGCCAGATGCACCGGTCCAAACATACCTCTTTCGATTCCTGTAGAAAAAAAAATCATGTTAATAATATTATAGTATTTTATTGCATGTATTTTAAAATTTAAATTTAAGCATAGGATTTGTCGCAGCTGCAGATGTATAGGGTTGACATAAGCGGTCGACGCGATAGGTTAGCTTACGCCAATCCGCCATTTTGACAGTTTTCTAACGTTATAGCGTTATGCATCTTGTCTAGGGCCGCTTGTCAGAAAGGGACAGATTTTTACCCGCGTTTACGTACATAACAAACACGACCATAAATAGGCCTGCTGTCCGTCCAAAGCGGTACCCTTGTCTTACGTGCCTACGAACGCACAAGACTTCTTTAATTTTCCAGTTATGAAATGAAATGAAAAAGATTAAACAATCTCACACAGCACCATCACCACCTTAAAATTATAATAACATATTACTTAAAACTTATGGTGCGGCAGTGTGACATTGATAGGGGCTCCCACTCAGCATTATGTTGCAACACTAGCTGGCGCTGCAACGCTGGTATTCTGTGGAGTCCCAGATCGTGTGCGATAGTTAATACTTTGTCAATGAATTGAGAAGTAAGTTTAATAGTTCTTTTATTGCGTTTGTGTTTGTCCTTTCGATTTATTATAAACAGTTTAAAATATGTACCGTAATTGAGAACTTTTTTTTATGACACTATAAATCCACAGCACAAATTACAGTATAGTATGACTACATTAGGTTATACAATATATTGGCCAGTCGAGGACAAAAAGATGTTTACACTTTTTGAAAATGAAAATGAAATAGATTTAATCAATCTCACACCATCACCACCTTAAAATTATAACAACATATTATTTAAAAGTTAAAATAGGGTGCGGCAGTGTGACATCGATAGGGGCTGCCACTCAGCATTATGTTGCAACACTTGCTAGCGCTGCAACGCTGGTATTCTGTGGAGCCCCAGATCGTGTGCGACTGCAACCGGCAACGTCCATTCAAATACAATAGTCTTTCTCTAGTAAATAACAACAATATACACTTGCCACCTTAGAATAATAACATATAGAAACCTAGCCCGCGCACCAAATGTGTAACCACTTAAACTAAGCCATTTTGGTTTTTCTTTCTATGACGCAAAAATTATTATTTTTCACCTTATTCCATTGTAATAAGGTCCAAAAGTGTAAACATCTTTCTGTCCTCGACTGGCCAATTACGAATTTTCATTTTGCTAACCAGACTTTTACAAAACACCACCGTACGAGTACGCTAACACAGTATCAAAAGTGAAAGAAAAGTAAAATAAGTTAAGAATGACTAAAGATTTGACAAATGGGGCTTGGTTGGAATGTAGTTGTGTGTGTTTGTGTGCGTGTATGTATGCATGCTATTGTACTCGTATAATGTAACTTGCAATGGACATCTCAATCCTCCGCCATCGTCCTCATTACACCTCTCCTTATTGTTATTAATTATGGTTGAGGCAGTCAGAGTAATCAGATTCAGATTCAGATTTTATTACTCAATATAAATTACAGTATAAATTGTACTTCATGTCAAATTACAAGTTATTACATTGAGATCGTCAGAAATAGAAATTACACATTAATGAAATTACAACAATATAAAATTTGAATTATTTAAATTACGTGTTAATGTCATCTTATAAGTATATCTCCATTAAGGATCGTCATAACAAAATGATATAAATACGTGGTCAGTAAAGAAACCGGCAATAACAACATATAGCAACAATTAAAGTCAACACAAAATCGGTTGGGTATTAGTTCTCGTTGTGTCCGTTCACAATATTCGAATCGCGGAATACAGGAACTGTATTACCGGTATAATTAGAATATCGATAATTAAGTATCTGTTATCGATATATGTCTCGATAAATAATTTTCGGTACATTAATATCGATATTTTGACAGAACTCCATAATTTATGACCCGATTTGAAATTATTGTTTTTATTCAGTCAGGTAACATACATACCCGAAAGAAACATACCCAGTTCAGATTGGTCTCATTCCTACAAGAATGATAAACTGATGATGAGTTCCATGAAGAGTCGACGAATCTCGTCCAAAATCGTAGTTGCAGTCAAAGGCACTAATGACTTCGCGTCACAAGTGGCAATATTTGGCCAGGTGATTATATGTATCCGATTACTAACACGATTTAAAATATGTACCTATTAGTACCGGTACCAAGTATTGATAAAAGTATCGATATCTGTTTACCGATATTTAAGTTTACCGATACAATTATCGTTATATTCGGGAAGTATCGATATTTTCTAAAAAAATACCGATATATCTCGGTTATCGATATACAGCCGCTGCCGCGGATAGATAAAATATGACGCACTTTGAAGGTCAAATTGTAACTCGAAGTAACCTTATCAGTTAAAACATTAGAAACGAAGATCAAACATTCAAAGATCCAGCTCTTCTTTGAAGCAATAATACCTTTTCCAACATTTAAGATATATTCTTTAGATTATACGGCTTGTTTGGCTTTTCAGTTGATATTTTTAACGCAGTCGGGTATTTTATTTAATACAAATAATAAGTTAAAAAAGCCGTGGTAGCCTAATGGTTTGACTTGCCGACTCTTAAGCAGAGGGTCGTGGGTTCGAACGCGGGCTCGCACCTCTAAGTTTTTCGGAATTTATGTGCGAAACATAATTTTTAAATTTATTACCATGAGCTTTTCGGTGAAGGAAAACATCGTGAGGAAACCTGCACACACCTGCAAAGCAATTTGACGGTGTGTGCGAAGTTCCCAATCCGCACTGGGCCCGCGTGGGAACTATAGCCTAAACCATTATGAGTGGACGCCTGTGCCCAGCAGTGGGACGTACATTCAGTCAACAAAGTATCGGGAATGGATGATTTGTTTATGGTTCCAAATTCAAATTTTTGTTTTTTTTGTTGTTGTTAGATTGGCACAACTGTTTTCTATTTTGGCGCGGAGTTTGAGTTGCATCTGTTATTTATATTAAATACAGTGCTGTTTTTAGTTATATCATATCTAGTGTGTATTGCGAATTTCATAATGGACAAAAACATTGAACAAAGAGTTTGTCTTAAATTTTGCATCGCCAATGGAATTTCGTGTTCGGAGTCACTGAAAATGTTACAGAAGGCTTACGGTGATTCGACTTTATCAAAAACACGTGTTTATGAGTGGTACAAAGCGTTCAAAAGCGGTCGAGATGTGATGGAAGATTTGCCTCGCTCTGGTAGGCCATCAACGTCTGCAACTGAAGTTAACATCGCAAAAGTGAAGGAAATAGTGACTGAAAATCCTCATTCAACTTTGAGAGAGATAGCCGCCGAACTTTCTGTATCTCACGAGTCGATCCGTACTATTTTAACTAATCATTTGGGTATGAAACATGTTACCGCTCGGCTAGTCCCAAAAGACCTGAATTTTCTCCAAAAACTCAATCGCATGAGAGTCGCTGAGGACATGCTAGAACGAGTCAATTCCGACCCAACATTCATGAAACGCATTGTTACTGGTGACGAGACGTGGGTTTACGAGTTTGACATGCAAACTAGTCAACAAGCTTCGGAGTGGCGCTTCGTGGCACCCGTTTTCAATCGGTAGAAGACATAAAGGAGAATTCGCGCCGAGAACTGAATTCAATTCCGGAAACAGCGTTTAAAAAATGTTTTGATGATTGGATTATTCGTTGGCGTAAGTGTATCGTTTCTGAAGGAGCATACTTTGAAGGTGATAAAATAAATTTGGATGATTAACAAACAGTTTGTGTATTATTGATCTTTTCCCGGTACTTTCTTGACAGAGTAGTATATAGGCTGGATTATTATAATTATATTATAATAAGTCGAGATAGACACACAGACAGATAGAGTTCCATCTTTTAAGGAAGTCGTCAGAGCACGTTCGAATTCGAGCACATTGATGGATATGATAAGACCGGACCTTCAGCTAGAAGGTGACTGGTCCCATTTTCCTGATGTTTTGATCCTTGACGACAATGCCTAGCGTCAGTACGCCGATCACGTAGACTTGTTACTTTATACGGCCTCGACGCATCGGCGCGTGTTTATTATTTATTAAGTGACAAGTATTAGGTACATGTACGTATATTATCGTACGAGTACGTATATTATCATAATCGATAAGTATATTTATCTGCCAGTAAAAATTAACACTTTCCTTGTCTATTTTCAAGTGTAAGAAAGGGAAAGATCTAAATTTATCTGTCAAATAATTATGCTTTAGTTGACGATCATACCAGCCACCAGCGGCGTAAGGATAAAGAGCCATAACACTAAGCTATAGTTAATCTATTGTAAAATCTAACGTAATTTGCACATAGGTTCAATGTCACATAACGTCGCAACTTATGAGTTTATGGCCATTATAAACTAAAAATGCTATTGTTAAAAGTTTTGTGGCTCTTACGCCGCCGGGTAGACTATACCATGCGTCATGATCACGGGTAGACTGGAGAAAATTGCCGGTGGTAAACGAAGACTTATTATCCATTATTTCGGCCTTCTGAAGCCTAGTCGATTTTGTTATTAAATTTTCATCCAAGTGATATTTCTTTAGCTTGCGATTATTTTCGAGGTCCATAATAGCTGAACCTTCAAAGGCATGTCATGTTTGTCGGGTCACGTAAAGGCTGGCTCAAAAGAAAGTATTTTCCTTCTACGTGACTCGAGGGTTAACTTTTTGAATATGTGATGGCATTGTGTAACTGTGCCCGTGGTCTTTTATTTGCATTACTCTTGAGACTTTAGAAGTGCTCTGCTCATGCTCTAAAAGTTCGTCTTTATGTCGTGCGTAGGCGACATAAAGTCGCTTCTTGTGCTCTAGTGCATAAAGTAAAATCTTCGTCGAAGACCTAGGCAATCGGTCCTTCAGCCACACGAACAACTTTAACTTCATAGAATAACCTCTTTATTTTATTTCGTTTCGATAGTATTTTAAGACCAAGGCAAGGATACCAACAGCCAAAGTACACAATAAAGCTTCATGAAATTTTTATTTCGTCGCATTTATTATTATTTTATTTATCATGTTGCTGTTTCATTTCTTCGCAATCGAAGTGAAAAGTAGAGTGTACAAGTCGTCCATAAAACCCATTTAAGCCTGGGCCACACCGGATGCGTTGCGTAGACGTGCACGTGCGCGTTCGCGTTCCACTGCGTTGTATAGCTGCATCCTCATGTGAGGATTTATACTATACAACGCAGTGGAACGCGAACGCGCACGTGCACGTCTACGCAACGCATCCGGTGTGGCCCAGGCATTAACACTCGACTTTTATCCATCCTCGCTCGCAAGCTCGCTTGGATGGATAAACGTCTCGCGTAAAATGGTGCGTTTTATGCACTTGTTGTACAATCTACTATTTTATGGCATGTAGACGGCAACGGAACACATGCCTGTTTAAGTATTATTGATTTTAATAATAATATCTGTATGTTAATATTATTTTTGTTTCCACCCGTCTAAAATAGTCCTATACTGACCGGGGGTTGTCCGTAGGAGCATACTTATTAGAGATGTGCCGTTCTCCGAAACTTTCCTCATTTAGTATGGGAAATATTCCCGGTCGAGAATGTTCTCCAGGCAAAAGAAGAAAGTTTCCGAGAACGGCACATCTCTAATACTTATACAGGCTGCGTCAAACCAATGCCCCCTGGAGGATAAAAAGAAACATGCCTTTATTTATTGTCCCGTCTTGATAAAATCGCTATAAAAATGTGAAAATCGCAATAGTCGCTTAGTAAAAGATCAGGACGAGATACTTTTATTTTAAACCTTAAGCGTTAAGTCTTACGTTAGAATATTCCCTAGCACTGGTCCATCTCGTGCTTGCATGTTAAGCCCGTAGGGAGATTCAGATTCAGATTTTTTATTTGCGATAAATATGCTTATAAACAGGTCTTAAGTTATTAAATAAGTTCGACATATTTAGCCGTCGATGACGGCATGCAAAACATGAACACATAATAGACATTTCAATTTAGTACTTAAATATATTCTAAAATTAATTTAGTAAGTACTTATTATGATTCGAAAGAGAAAAATAATAATTATTAAGGTACATGTAAATTTTCGGCCATTTAATATTGATATTTGGATTAGGTTATTTTCATTTTAATTAGATAACATTGGTCAAATTGTTAGAAAATTACGCTCCGGATAACACTTGACAAAGATACAGATTTCAAAGACAAAGACAAGGCAAATGTATGACACGCATCGACGAGAAAGCTATCCTTTAATTCTCCAACGATCTCGCCAGCAAACTCTTTTCCCCGTCACTAAGCCCTACCTCATCCCTTGCAGGTGCTGCAGCTCCTGAGGCAGTGCGGCAGCCGGGGTCTGCCCGAGGAGTCGGTGGTGAGCGTCTACCACGGGCCCAGCGCCGGGGACGTGTACCACCAGATCGCGAACAACATCGCTGAGAGAGTCACTTCGCCGATTTACAGGTGGGTTGTACTACTATAGAGTAAGGAGTAATTAGGGTTAGGATGTTTCGTGGCATTTTTAGTGTTCCGTACCTCAAAAGGAAAAAAACCGGCGAAGTGCGAGTCCGACCCGCACACCGACGGTTCCGTATTTAAGTCCATAATCCAAAAATATTTTATGTAATTTAATTGTATGCAATCAATTCCATTTTAACTTGCCTAAATTTTAGTACAGATCTTTAAAGTTTTTTTGTGAATTTCTCGAAAACTATAAATTTTGAACACTTGGTTTTATTTTTCTTATAAAATATAAGTAATTATCTATAAGTTAGGAAGTTTTTTAGATTTTTCGGTTCATAAACTTCGGAGATAAGGGGTTTTCTGTCTGTCTGTCTGTATGTTACAGCAGTTTTTTTCAGCAATACAAATTAAGAAAGCGCCAATCTATATTTACCAACCATATTATCTTAAATACGGAACCCTCGGCTTTTTATGAGGATGATGCGGTTAGCCTAATTTGTAGTGACCCGGCCTATGAAACTAGTGGTTGCGATGACCACAGAGTATATCTGTGACGCTATTTTCTTCGATAAAATTGTAAATCGTGCCTCTATGCACGTAATGACCTTATACATCACAAGGAAGGATAATTTCAGTACAAATGATTTTGATATCAATTACTGAAATTATTAAAAAAATATATATATGTTTGCATGCTTAGTAAGGCAGAATGTAAGGACCTACCTAATTCAATTTTATAACTACCTATCATTATTGTAACACTACATTCTATCAAATAAATGATTTATGATTATGATTATCATTAATCAATAGCTTTGGAAAATAATTTTGTTACACTCATAATTTTCAGCCCAGTATTACGTAATTAAAATGGCAAATCGTTATTTTCAGTTTCTTTGGCTTTGGAGTGAACAAAACTGAATCGGCCACTGAGAAGCCATGGCATAAAATGCAATCCTTCGACCCCATGGAAAAGAACATCACTGAGAGAGCCAATTCGCTGATTGACAGGTGAGTTTTATTATTTCTATAGAGTAAAATGAGTAAATAGTAATTAGTAAATAAAAAAAAATGAGTAAAAAAAGTAAATAGCAATTCGAGAAAGGGTAGGTAGCTAACATACGTCATTATTGATTTATACCTGAATTTTTAATCTCACGGAAAAAATGTAAACGGCAACAGCCGCTCACGAAAAGAAATTGAAGCATTCAAGATATTTATACTTAGCACATTTAAAAAATCTACTTTGTATAAATAAAGGCACGGTTATTTTTTGAACATTTTTGGTTATAAATCCCAAATGCCAAATTTAAAATTGATAGCTTGTGTAGTTGCTGAGAAAAACTGCTGTGACATACAGACAGACAGACAGACAACGAAGTCTCACCATAAGGTTTCCTTTTTTACTATTTTGGTACGGAGTCTTAAAAAGGTATCCTTATAGGGTCAGTTTGTCCGATTGTTTACTGTTGTTAAGGATTCAGGCATTTCTGCCTTAAACATTATTGAATTTCAAGCAAAATGCGTACGCTGTGGGAAAACATTCCTTTTTCTCACGCGGCGTATATGCGTCACAAATTAGGTTGATAGTAATTCCTGAGCCATACTCTCACGATCTGACGTTGAATATTGTTCCCTAGAGAGGAAAAATAGTTTTATGATACAAGGACATGTGTTTATGATGCAATAAGAATTTATTAACCCTAAAAAAAATTATTGAATTGAATTAATTTGGCAAAAATAAAAAAAGTCGGGTGATCAAACCTCTTTAGACTAAAAAAGAGCATAAAAAAATAGTCACAAAAAAATATAAAAAAGTGAATGTTATGCTGTGGTGAACATTACCAATTTAAGGTTTAGCACGATATTTATTATGACGATAATGCGGTTAGCCTAATTTGTAGTGACCCGGCCTATGAAACTAGTGGTCGCGGGGTTGATGCCCGGTAAATACAGATATTTGTGCGATGACCACGAGTATATAATGAATAAATATATACCTATACCTAAGATTACAAGCCCTCTTCTCTCCTAATGTTGCTATGCCCAACAGTGTCCATAATTAACTTATAATAAATGATTACTGTATTAACTTAAGTTAGCCGTACACCTGTAAACTAACATTATAGAATACTCGATACTCAAACGTTAATTACGTTTGAGTATATCTGTGACGCTATTTTATTCGATAAAATTGCAAATCGTAGCTCTATACACGTAATGGTCTTTTACATCATTAATTTAGCTTTGGAAAATAATTTTGTTTACACTCATAATTTTCAGCCCAGTATTACGTAATTATAATGGCAAATCGTTATTTTCAGGTTCCTTCGCTTCCAAGAGGGCATAATTGAATCGGCCACTAAGAAGCGATGGGATAAAATAGAATCCTTCGATGAATCCATGGAAATCAACAAGCTTGACCTTAACCCAGTGTCTAACGAGCTTGAGTCCCGTGAAGTTGAGCAATACTCCTTAGAAGCATTCAAAAAACAAACTAAGAAACCAGAGAAAATCACCCTTTACTCTAGAAACCTGCCTCTTGGAAAGATAGAAAAGGCCAAAGAAATAGATTCTTTTGAATTCGATGGAGATGATGACGAGGACATAGTTGGTAGAGAAAATCGTTTTGTTTACTTCTTAGAAGTGGTTAGCGGTTTTTTTCAGTTGGTTTATGGCGGCTTGGCAGCGTTGTTTAAATCTTCAAGCTCTTAAGTTAACAGTTATTTTATAGATTTCTAGTCGTTTTAAGTCAGTATTTACATAACATTTACAATCAGAATTAGTTGTTTAATATCATCTTTAGGTAATATTAATGACTCGTCCGAATACCAATTTATTTACTTTGGTATCTGCACTTATAGTAAGTTTTAAGAAGTGTTTACCATTGTGTATCTATAGTTTCTTTGTTATTTTGTTGACAATTGTTTATTTACTAAAATCAATTTAAACAAATATAATGATCGGAACAAAGATAGAAAAATTGATATTTATTATCTTATTTGTAATTTTTATCTTGTTTAAGTTTATTTTCATGATATTTTTAACTCTCGTTGCATTATTTATTTTGTTTAGCAACAGTTTAGTTTCTTGGTTTGACTTAGTTGTTTTCATTTCTCTAACGTCTTCATGTCAAAGTGCATGATTACCAATGGAAAAGAAATCTACAGTGATTTATAAATATTTATTAATAACTAACATGCCATTACGTCGGATATAATCATGGACGATTTTAATAATAAAATATATGTAAAAGGTACAAAACATTAAGTTATAAACCATGAGTTTCATTTCACCACGGCTACTTATCGTATTAATACCGCCAAAGTTCAAAAACATATTTACGCGCTGTGATATTATATAACGCAAGCCTACCCTTGTTAAACAGCTAGCAACTTGTGTTAACCGCATTCAGACAAACTGCTAGTTTCAAACTTTCTACGGACCCCTTATGAATTTAAATTTAAGCTTTAATATGGACAATTCAATAATACGCGTTTAATGTATGTGTACCTAAGGGTTAGCCAGCTAGTTGGTAATGACCCTTCCTACCAAGCTAGCTAGCGAGTATTTGTTCCAGGCCCTAGCATGCATGCAAGAGATAAAATTTGAAAGGTACTAGGGGTACTACATCTATTCCATATTCTAACGTAAGACTTAACGCTTAAAGTTTAAAATACAAGTGTCTCATCTTGATAAATTCGCAATCAAAATGTGAAAATCGCAATAGTCACTTAGTAATAAAAGGTAATAAAAGTCAGGACGAAATGCCTAACGTATGAACTTTTAAGTTAACTTAAAAGAGTGTTAACGCTCTTATTAACTTTCGTTAACTTCCCATAAGTCCGTTAATCGTTAATTAAGTACTATATGCCAAAAGGGCGCCGCGAGAAACACGTTCTGACAATTTCTAATTATTATTACAAACTAAATGATACATCCTTCATTTATTATTATTTATGTCCTAGCTAAACTTCCATAGACCAACATTTCTCTAAACGCAATTCACTAACGCAACGACATATAAAAAGCAATTTCTACTACGAGTTAACGATTAACTTTAACTTCCGTGAAATCTTCCGAAATGTAACGCTTTAACGTTTGACGAAGTTAACATTTCTAGTAACTGATTAGCGATTAACGAAGTTAACTGTTTGATTAACTGTGCCCAGCTATGTCTACAACGTATAATATAATGCAATAAATAATTTGAATGTGAATAATCGGCCGATAGAAACTCGGCAGTGTACGGGAGGGTAGGAAGACGCAGCCAACAAAAAAAAGAGTTTTTTTACCTGGAAAACCCTCACTCTTGTACCTAAATAACAAGTATTTTATTTCACAAAGACCTTACATTACTTTTATTTTATACCTTTATGTGAGATTGTAGTTTTGCTTTGCCTATTTTATACGGAAACAGTCAACTTCAGTCTATAGTATTAAAACGATATTTTTGCAAGGGCCTGTCTCACAATCGACCAGTAAATTAATCTGCCACTTAAAGTAAGCCCTCTCCTTGTCTATTTAAGTGTACGAAAGGGAAAGGGCTTAATTTATGTGACAGCTATGCTTTACTTGACGATTTTGAGACAGGCGGTAAGTGTGCTTTTCTCACCAGCACTCTTAAAATATTAATTATTCGGGGTTCCTTAATTAAATCTGTCCCGAATTAATTGAAATGTAATTAAGACTATTTAAGACTAATTAAGTTAATCTTAATTTTAAATCTACTTGTGATCTTTAATCTTTAATCTGGGTAGTTGAATGCTGATAATATAAAATAAAATTCTAATTAATATTATAAAGTGTTTTATTATTTTAATATATCACTAAATCAATTTACAGATTTATAAAAGTAATATCAATATAATTATGTTTCTTGTTTTCTTATCGGTATATAAAATCTATATTATTTTTATAAACATAATGATTTTACTTATTTACCTGTGTTTCGTTAACAAGTGCCTAGTTATTATCTTAAACATAAATATGCAGATAAAGAAATGGTCATTTTAGTTTCTTAATAATTCCGGAAATTCTCATATTCAAAGATTTTTTACACTTGCTTCAGTAATCCACGTGCACAACAACCAACCCTATAAAAGGATTACCCTACTATTAAAGGGTTATGTAAGTCAATTCCTACTACCCATCTAGTTGGTGTGACTGCGAATAAGTAAATTACTTATCGTAACATAATCGTATCATATCGTAACGCACGGCGTTTGATTTCAACTTTTTTTTTCAGAAATGGGTTTGCGTTTGACCTCAGTCTCACCTAATGTTAAGTGACGACGAGGTCGAAGATGGTACACGCTTACCTAGAAAATGCCTATTCACTCTTGCCTTGAAAACACCAAGGTTATAGGATTCCGGGAATACAGACGCAGCGGGGAGAGCATTCCACTCCTTGGCAGTGCGAATAAGAAATGACGCAGCAAACCGCTTCGTCCGAACTGATGGAAATTCGACTACATGAGGATGGGAACCCTCCCTGCGTCTGGAAGACCGATGGGAGAAAGTGGAGGGTAAGATGAGGTCATGTAGTTCCTGGGCACACTGTCCATAATACACCTTGTAAAATACCGAAAGACAAGCGACTTTACGCCGATGTTTCAAACTTTGAAGTTTGGTTTTGACGAGCGAATCGTCGCCTATGAGTCTCCTAGCTCTTCGTTCCACCGAGTTCAACGCGTTCAGCTGATATTTGTCAGAGCCATCCCACAGGTGGCAGCAGTACTCCATACACGAACGAACTTGTGCTTGATATTAGTAGAGCAGCTGTTCCGGTGTGAAGTACCGCCGAACCTTAAAAAGGATTCCAAGTTTTTTGGCAGCTGTTTTTGCTTTTAATTCAATAGACCGGCCGAAGTTTAGGTTACATGAAACATCCATTCCTAGGAGCTCGAGGTGGTCGATCGGTAAAGGTGTATTCTGGAAAGTAGGAGTCTTGTTGAAGCTACTCTTTTTTGCAGAGAAAAGACATGCCTGCGTTTTATTGGCGTTGAATTGCACAAGATTGGCTTCGCCCCAATCCTGCCCTGCTAAGGTAAAAGGCAGTATTTTACACAAAACTACTGTAATAATTGGAACCTCATTTCTGGGTAATAAGGTTGCAATAGCTACAGTAGTGTTGTGTAAAATACTGCCTTTTACCTTAGCAGGGCAGAATCGGACACCGCCCCCAATTGCAAGTTCATTCGCTCAACCACGGCCTCTAGAATATTTTTGTAGCTTGAGAAAGTAAAACTATCAACACCTAGATAAGGCATTCAAGACTCCAGAATGTAACGTTTAACAAACAGATAAGCTCTAAAACGTGTAACATATAGATAAAAGTTAGTTTATCTATAGCATATTATAATTTAACGGTTGCAAATATCTGATTTCGCTGGACATTTTCGACTCGTCCTTCCCTAGCTCGTCGACCATCTCTTTCGCTCGGTTGTTGGCGTACTCGTGTTGGCAGTCCTTGCGGTCCACCATCTTGGAGAGAGCGAGACGGAGCTGTGCGCGCGCGCCGCCGCTGGACGACTCGGAGAGGGTACGAAGCACGTCGGGAGAGAAGCCCTGGGAAGAAATTAGTTTTGATTTTGTTATAATAATAAATAATGTAGGTAAAATTACGTTTTTCTGGATTAGTCAAGGCTGGTCATAAAAGTAATCTGTTAGCTGGTAATTTGTGGCTGCAGTGGTATGGTTATGTTGGCTTAACATGCACGCACGAGATAATATTTGACAGGTGCTAGGGAAATGAATACATCTATTCCATATTCTAACGTAAGACTTAACGCTTAAGGTTTAAAATAAAAGTGTCGCCCTGACTTTTATTACCTTTTATTACTAAGCGACTGTAGCGATTTTCACTTTTTTATAGCGATTTTATCAAGACGGGACACTTTTATTTTAAACCGTAAGCGTTAAGTCTTACGTTAGAATATGGAATAGGTGTATTAATTTTCCTAGCACCTGTCAAATTTTATCTCGTGCTTGCATGTTAAGTCCGCTGTTTGCTTCGGGCGCAAAATAAGAGTTAGATGGTAACTGAAAACATGGAAAAATGGCGTATCCCTACCAATCCCTATCAATATTACGGTATCCTGTCATTGGGGCGACAAACGTTTCCCACTGATTCATTTCCCGAACTTATCATTTGGCCAACTGCTTTTTTTCCGAAACTGTAAATATTTCAGGATTTATTTCAGGACCATCGTGTAGAACCCTATAGGTTAGGTTAGTTTTATAAAAATACTGAAATATTTACAGTTTCAGAAAAAAAGCGATTGGCCAAATGTTACGTTTTTGAAATAAATCAGTTTGGGAAATCTTTTAGCCCGTTCATTAGTAAACTTAATATTATAAATGCGAAAGTAACTCTGTCTGTCTGTTAACTCTTCAGGCTTAAACTGCTGAACAGATGTAGATGAAGGTAAGGAGATAGCCTGAGTTTCGGGGAAGGACATATGCTACTTTTTATTATGGAAAATTGGACAGTTCCCGAGGGAGCAGTGATAGACTACTTCTACGCGGACGGAGTCGCGGGAAAAAGCTAGTAGGTACTAAATATGTTTAATCCTCGGCAAATACTACACCCGGGCCGATAATGCTTGTGAGATGCACACAAAGCCGACATCTTGTTGCTTTAACAAAGGGATCGATAAAAAGATTTACTTTCCTCGGAGGAAACGACGCAAACGATACTTCGACGGTGCGTGTTCCCACTGTTCACTGTGACGGTTTTAGTGCCGTATGACTCGAGTTTGTAACACTCAATTCATTGTCGATAGCCTGCTTGCTTGGTCCAACCCCATTAGAAAAACCATAGCAAACGCATACGAGTCTTCCGACATGCAAAATATTAATCATCTCGTTATGACTGAAAAAAGGAGCCTACGTAACGTAAGTTACAGACGTATTTTGCGGACTTTCTATTTGATTATGAAATACATATACAAATAGAATTGGAAAAAACTGGCACAAAAGACCTCCTAGCGTATAGTCCGCTCGCAGCTTGCATCCACTGGGTCACATCCATTGGATCCACTGGGTTCCCACGAACTTGACAACATCGTTAGTCCATCTCATAGAGGACCTCATATTATGGTTGCATCTATTGCTGTGGGTAAACGCGGATCCGTCACTCTCGCACTAACATACTTGTCAGAAAGTGACGGATGGTTTATTCACATTTATCCACAGCGAAACACAACCATAATAGGCTCGAAGACTAAACTGTGTTTTTCGCATTATTACTTAAGAGAAAATGTTATCATAGTTAAACTTATAAATTTAGCAAATGATGCAGATATGTTTGAATACGAGTAGCATGCATGAAAACTTCCCAACAAAAGCGGCATTAACTTTCTTTTTTCTAACAACATGACGAGAATAATATTATGTGTGTTTAAAATTCTCGTAGTGTTGTGGACACGAGTCGACCCTTCGCGAGAAAGGTTGTAAAAATTTAACAGCTCAGATATAAAATTGTTTTATTCGTCCGAGCGAGTAACGCCGCACAACTTAAGCTAGTTGCAGAGGTACATACAAAAAGGTATTAATAGGCGAGACGATTCAAGCTTCACTAGTCGCTTTGGTTTATCTCGAAGTTCGCTGTTGTTTATATTTTGATTTCTGCTTTTGGATGTGGCTAGTAATATGATTTTTTTTAGTTACTTCCTGTTGACTTAAAATCATGTTTGTCAAGAAACAAGTAGGTAAAAGAAAAAATCCGTTTTTTTTTGAATTTGTACTGACATTACATAAAAATTGCAATTACAAACTTACATTTGTAGTTGGAATATGACCTTTAGATACGTATCGAGGTATGGGAGAACATATTTCAACAACAAACAGCTGATAACACTCTTGATAGTTCTTGAGGGAAAAGAGATACAATTCGACGCAGACGGAGTCGCGGGCAAAACAGCTCAAAAGGTCGAATATGGCGTAGAACACAATATCATCAAAGATAACTTGAGTTATGTTATGTTGTTTTTACGGGGTATTCGTTTTGATACCCTTAACGGTTTAGAATCGTATTTTACGCTCGCGGGTTTACACAGCCCTTTACTCCTTTGTGGTTTAATTTGGATTTATTTGACAAGCTCTTTGACAAGTCTGTACCAAGTGCAAAAGTGACGGATGCTTTATATATACCGTGGTCAAGGCTACCATAATACGAGGGCTGGCATATATACAGACAACCCAATTATATTTAACTAGGTACTCAATGAAATAACAGCAAATTAATTCATGTTTCTGCTCACGTTTACAGAATTTTATAAACTTTATATTAATTTACTAAATTACAAATAAAAGGTCGATTAGCTTCTTTTGAATATAATGTAGGGAATGTTTAATGACTCGTATGTCTAAATATAAATTTAAATTTAAATCTACGGGTAACAAGTGGCCACTTAACAACATTTTTGGATTTAAACAGGATGAAGTCAAAATATTTATTGCATGCCACATTACACAAAACCAAAGATGGAACAAATACAGAGATAGTAGTAAGCTACTACTCCCGATACTTTTTATTCCGAAGGTAGTCAGGAATTAACGAAATCAATGTGGTTAATATTCATATAAAACAAATAAATGACGACGCAGTTAGCCTAGTTGGTAGTGACCCTGCCTACGAAGCTAGCGGTCCTGGATTCGAATCCCGGTATGGACAAATATTTGTGTGATGAGCGCGAGTATTTGTTCCTGAGTCATGGATGTTGTCTATATATTTAAGTATGTATTTCTCTATATAAGTATGTTTATCGTTGTCTAGTACCCATAGTACAAGCCTAGAGCTTAGTTTGAGACTAGGTCAATTTGTGTGAGATTGTCCCCTGATATTTATTTAAATAAATATTGGGGGACAATCTCACGCAAATGACCTAGTACCAAACTAAGCTAGGCTTGTACCACAGCTTGTACTATGGGTATTAAGCAACGGTAAACATACTTATAAAAGAGAAATACATACATAAATATATAGGAAACATCCAAAACTCAGGAACAAATGCTCGCCGTCGTCACACAAATATTTGCTTAAACTCGTCCCCGCTAAGTCCCCGCGTCCTTGCACAAGGACAAATCAATGATAGAAGTTCAGACCTGTCATTTAACTAGGTTTAGTTAACTACATAGCACGAATAACTGCTGAATGTACTTCACCTTTAGGTTCACTTTTATTATTAGTTTTGTACTTCGTGTAGTACATTTGGTAGTTACTACTACTGCTTAAAAAAACTACGAGGCTATACCGGGAATTGAACCCGGGACCGGTAGCTTCGTAGGCAGGATCACTACCAACTAGGCTAACTGCGTCCTCATTATTGTCTCTTAATTGACATCTCGTATATTTTTCATCGAGGCAAGTCTTCAATAAATATTTAAAATTCTATCCTAAATTATTTCATTTGCCATCAACATTTGAGTTATCTTTATTTTTTTTATGTCCAGAGAAAATTTGCGAGCATTACATTTTGATTTTGACACCATTGACTCCGGAAATTATGTTAAGAAAATGGGTCCAAATTATCATTCTTATTACGACACTTCCCAGTTTTATCATCTTTGCATAGAAAAAAGAAAAGAGGGTAACACGGAATATATTTATTGCTTTCATTTGCTTGTTAATAATTCAAATGATGTATTTCACGGATGGAGGAAAAAATACAAAAAATAATGTTCCTGAAGGAGGCCTACGCGGACTCGGGGGAAGAAGATAATTAAAAGAAATATATTATTAGATAAAGAAATATATTTTTGATACTTCACTACTTTTTATTTCGAATTTCTCTACGTTTACGTATTATGTTTCGCTTGAGGACCGCTAAGAAGTGGAACTCTGTTCCAGCTGACCTTTTTCCTGAAAAGTATAACTTGGATCTTTTCAAATCGAGAGTGAATAGGCACTATCTAGGTAAGCATGCATCTTCGGCTTCATCATCACTCTCCATCAGGTGAGATCGAGGTCAAATGTTTGCCTATCATACATAACAAAAAAACTTCTCCATTATTTCGTAAAATCATTTGTGACATAAATACGAGAACAATCCTTTTATTGTGAATCCCGGAATCGTGTTGAAAAGTCCCTTTTGCGTAAATGCATTGTGAGATAACGAAGTGGTTCTCGAGCTACGTTCTGGCGTGGCACCTTCAATTCATCACTAATTTTTGGGACAAAAATATACTCTTAGGTTGGATTTGGAACATTCTGTTTGGAAATAGACATGAGAGAGATTAAAGAGAGGTTTGGAGTAAAAATGATAGAATAGAGGCCGTCTTTGAAAACTTTACTGCAGAAATCTGTGAAAAATTATGAAATGTGCGCAAACGAGGTAACCATTCCACCTTTTTTATTTTTATAAGTAATTGGACATTTCTCTTCTTGTTTATACAAACATTGGTGGGAATAAATTATAGAAAGTGCAAATAAGTAGAAAAGTAAATAATTTGTTGTTTTATAATGTTTAAGTATTTATTTGCATCATCATCGGAGCGAGATCTCCTAAACAATATTCCATTTACATTTACCCTTATCACCTAAGTTTTACTTATTTTTCTGTTATGTCTTATATTTTTTGTTAGATAATCCTCCCTAAGGACCAGTTACTCAGGGTATTACATATATATTTGTCTATGCTGCGATGGTTGCATTCTGGACACTGGTACTCGACATAACGACTTCAAAATGAGATTCTAAAATCAGGCGCACAGACTAACTTGCCAAGTCTAACCTAGTTTTTCAAGCCATACTTAAATAAACGTATCCCAATTCGTTTAAATTAGATATTTCCAATCTCAAGTCTACTGACGAGATTGCAATCCTAAGAATTGCCGACCCGCTCAGGTGTATTTGTGTATCTGTCTGTGGCGTCGTAGCTTTTGAACGGATGATTTAGATTTTTTTGTTATTCGAGAATAGTTAAGTTCAGTTAAAATCCGTTGAGTTATTTAAGAGTTTTGAACTCTGAAAGAAGGGACCCAAATCTGCCCTGCTAAGGTAAAAGGCAGTATTTTACACAAAACTACTGTAGCAATTGCAACCTTATTACCCAGTAATGAGGTTGCAATTATTACAGTAGTGTTGTGTAAAATACTGCCTTTTAACTTAGCAGGGCAGAAATGCTGTCGGAGGTTTTTTGTATTTATCTATTTAATAATAAAGATCAGCATAAGTGTAACTTAGATGTAGGTAGGTATTAATAACATGTTAGCTTCTGTCCGCGACTTCGTCCACGTGGGATTAGTAATTTTGGGGAACAGTGATTTTTTTCTGCATGTTATAGCTATCTGCATCAAAAAAATCATCCAAATCAGTCCAGCCGTTTTAGCGTGAAGGAGTAACAAACATACTAACACAAGCAAACTTTCGCATTTATAATTTTAGTGTGATATCCGTTTCCACCAATGCTTTAGCGGCTCTTACCTTTATAGTAACGGTTATAAATGTGTTAACTGGCACTTAAAAGTATTTAGGGATCCTTAATGTACCAATTAAAACGGGTATTAGTCACCTATAAAACTATAATAGAAGTGTATACAGTAATTTCAAAATATTAACAAATAACTTTTTTTTTCATAGTGAATCGTTCTGACACTCATTTAATTGTGTTATCATTCAATTTCATAAAAAATAATGTAATCTTTAGATTTGGTGCAGGCATTTATTTAAAAATGACAGAGCAAAAATGTAATTTCCGAAGTTAAAAATTAAATTAAACTTAAGTTGTAATCGAAATTAATGTTTCAAGATTACCTTATATCTATTACTCTCAATAAATTATTAATATTTAACTATTAACTCTGCTTTAAACATGCGGTTTAGGAATGACAGTCGATTAACCTAAATGAGAGGTAGCATTACCAGATAAAGTTGATTATCTTTCCTCTTTTAAGACGAATAAAAAACAAAAAGTTGCGGTTTCGCCGTGAATCATTAATCCTATCTTAATTGCTTTCTTAATTCTCTTTACGGAATAATACCAGAAACAAGTCATAATAATCACGATTTTAGGAGCAGTCATTGCAGTGCAGTGATTATCTTCCTGAAGCTTCATAATGAACTGTTAACCTGTCAAATGCTGGGCAACAAAAGAAACAGAGACATATCGACGGGTCTCTGGCTCAACCTCGTATATGAAAATGAAATTGGAATATCTACTTTAGGACGAGTGCCTAAAGTGGATATTCGGATTTCGTAAAATTTCATATAAGAGATTGAGTCAGATACCCGTCGATATGTCTCATAATAGCCTCATATACCTTTCACTGACGGAAACTTGGCAATTTCTGACACTACCTCCTCGCACATGAATTCAAAATCCGAATATTTATTTCCCCGACTGCGCAAACCCAAAGAAAGGGGTTACCCTTTCTTTGGGTTGGGTTATCATTAGACAACAGTCTTCGTAATATTTAAGCGACGTCAGATTTAAGCACACCAAAACGAAACTAATAACCAAGAATACTCACATAATAATCAGACAGCCTCTGCCTCTTCGCCTCTCGGCTCAGCAGATCATAAAGCAGCTGTAACCTCAGGTTCGAAGTGCTCAGCTTCCCTCCCTTCGGCCCCTGGGGTCCAGCCCTCAAGTCCTCAAAATTGTCATCTATCAACCGCTCATCATCCAAATCATTCGCCAACCTGATCATATCTCTCACATTTGGAGACAGGTACTGGAGATTCTGCTCCCAGTCATCCAGTGGTAAATCAGATCTTGAGATCTTGTCCACGCTAGCTTCAAAGTGTGGTGGAAGGAGATGAGACTCTATGAGTGGTTCTATGAGTGGCTTGACTTCTTCTTTTTCCTCTTGGATGGAGAGGAGGGTGGTTTCTGGGAGAGATTTTTGTGGCTGGATGACGGTGTGGAGCTGGTTTGGGTTGGGGGGGAGGAGGTATGTGCGGTCATTCGGTTTTGGGGGGACGATGGGCGCGTAGAGACCTGGCTTGTGGTACGGAGTGGTCTGCTGCCTGAAAGTTGGAAAAATTAATGGTTTAAAGACTGATTCACGGGCGCCTGTAAAGGTTTGACAGAAAATTGTAGGTATATTGTTTTATTTGAAATTGTCACATTGTGATATGCGCAATGAGTCATTCCTTTATGAAGATATAAACGCCTAAGTTATAAAAGTTCGTAGCGCGGCTGAGACATAGGTACGTGATGTTATTTATTTATTTATTTTATTATCTACATTCAATGTAACTAATTACTATTAGTTCGCCCCGAATAGAACCCTCGCGAACTCGCCGACTAACTTCGTAACCCCGATGGTCGTTTCTGCTGAATTAGCCTCAAATACTTACTCTTCTAACAGATTTCATGAATATCGAAACATATATACAAACATATGAATGCCATCTGAGTTGTAAGGTCTAACGGCCGCACTCAGAGATGTCAATTAAGTTTCAAGTTTGATTAAAGTGGCTGCTGTCACTTTCTTTGCTATAGCAATAGAATAAGACGCAGCATCTTTAATGAAACGAATAAATTACGTCCAAAATGAACTGTCACCAAGAAATTTTTCAAGGATATGAATAAAATAAATAATGGAACTGCATTGCAGTTCGTTTATTAAAATCCATTTAAACCTAAACAGTTCGAAAGACACTAATAAATTAATGCCAGCAGTAAATAAGTTATTCATAAAACTTTGTAGATTCCCGGTGTATCTACTTACTTAATTTTCTTGGATTTTAAATTCTCTCTCTAATCCTCAAATAAATATCTTGTGTCGTTGTAGCATTTGTCGACTATGGAAGTATCAATAGAGGTAAAGGAGACTACCGTTCCTGTCCTTTACCTTAATTGGACGTAGCTTAGGGAAAAGGATCCAATTCAACCATTTCACACTTGTAGAATTTGACATAATATTGATAGCAATAAAGTTCAAATTAAAATACATTTACTTTGTGGGATGGATCCTTTTCCCTAAGCTACGTCCAATTTGATACTCTGGTACTACTGGTCGTTGTGTCAAAGATCATGGAAGTGAATTCAACTACCTACCTAGTATTGCACGAGATAGCAGGGTTTCATATTCATATTATGTATAGGCATTTATTTCGTATTGGAAATTACATTATTCTATGTCAAATATTGTATTTATTATATTAAGTATGTGCCAACTTTTAACCGCGACTTCAAACATTCCGTATTAAAAAGTATCCTGTATGTTAATCCAGGATAATAACTGTGTGCTAAATTTAATTTGACTCTGTTTAACCGTTTAGGCACGCGTGCATGAAACATCCAAATATCCGTACTAACTTTCACATTTATTACTGGGATTTCCTGGAATTGTTTTCTTTTTAGGGTTCCGTACCTCAAATGAAAAAAACAGAACCATTATAGGATCACTTTGTTGTCTGTCTGTCTGTCTGTCGGTCTGTCTGTCTGTCTGTCTGTCTGTCAAGACCCTTTTTCTCAGGAACGCGTGGTGGTATCAAGTTAAAATTAATATCAAATACTAAAGTCTGCAATCCCTTAGATCAGTGCAAAAATCAAACATCTAAGTCAACACAATCAAATGAATCGGCCGTTTATGCCGCATATTCAAGGGAATCAAAACCTATAGGGTACTTCCCGTCGACTTAGAATCATGAAATTTTGCAAGAAGCAATGTCTCAGAGCACTAGTAAAAGAAAACGTCCGAAAAACGTTAATTTGTAGTTACATCACATAAAAAAATAAGTCTGGTATAAACTGACACGTACTAAGTAAGAAAGTGCATACTTATTGCGTGTCAGTTTATGCTGGACTTTGTTTATGTTGTATTCCCGTGATTTACGAACTATTTACATACCTACAAGTTTGTGCGGAACCCTAGGTGCGCGAGTCCGACTCGCACTTGACCGGTTAATTCTTTATTGTTTTGTCTATGTTGCTCAGAAACTTTATCTTTCACAGAGAAAAATAAGGCATAAATAATTAATGCACCGCCTAAAATTTTCTCACTGTAGCAAATCTTTCAACCTAACCCTTCAAATAACCTTAAGTAACTTCTTTAATCACATCACTAATAATATCAGGAAAGTTTAACTAATTGAAGCAAACTAATCGAAAAATTACTAACATTCAAGACCCTAAATTATTTACTTTCATCTGAACATTCAAACAGGAATCCATGAATTTACAGCTAACGAAAGTTAAGAACAACTCGGGTTTATGGAAATAGTTTCAAATTGCGATGGAAGTTTAGAAGTTACATTAAAACATTGTTCATGGAAAATTGAGTAAAACTTTCTGTAACTTTGATTACGAAAACTGTGAATAAGTGTCTCGTTTGCCATTGACTTGTTCAGCTGTGTTAATAGTTTCCGCTACACCCGTCATTTTCCCCATTAGAAGTTGAATTACCAAAGATCGTTCTTGATTTCTAAACACAGCAGATTATAAGAGTATGTATATATTAGATCAAAAAAGTCCTTCTTTATGAGATGTTAAGGTTCAAAAGCGGTAAAAGACTTGCTTGGTCGATTGTACATAAATACGTACCATCACTTGAAAACTGCAGTTTGCATTAGTAGGATAATCTACGGGTAAGAGATGAAAAGAAGAAGAAAAGACTATCAGTTGAAATCTTGCAGTTTTCGCTTAATAAAAGGAAATCTAGGTACTGGTAAAAGTAAAAGCAAAAGAAAAAAATCTTAAACCAATAGCCACTAGGTCACCGACGCTCCCCGACGAAGAACAAGAAAAAGTGCTTGGAGAATGGAATCCTTAAACGTACCTTAAGCTGCAAAAAGAAGGAAAGAAGAAGAATATACCATCACCTAAACCATCCAACACGCCACCCAGGCCAGTTTGTCATCGGATACGAGTTCACATACACAGCGTCTGGTCTATTAGTAAGCCAACTGCTAGGTCTACTGGTAGGCCAGTTTGTCATCGGATAAGAGTTCACATACACTGCGTCTGGTCTATCAGTAGGCCTACTGGTCGGTCTACTGGTCGGTTTACTGGTCGGTCGACTAGTTGTTTGACTAGTCGGCCGGCTGATGGGTTTGCTGGTAGTTTTCTCAGGTTCGTCACGTGCTTCATACGCCATCTGGTCTGTGAGGTGGGCGATCACTTGCATGGCCACGGGGAGATAGGAGTCCGATAGTTGGACTTGCTGTTTTGCCGTGTACACCTGAAAGATAAATTATGGGTAAATTAATTTGAAGAATCAATTGACTTTAACGGTATTCCCTTATCACATAATTAAACGTGGTTAAAGAAGTGTTCTCTAAAGCTTGTTACTCTTGTTAGGCGATTTGGATGCCGCCCCTGGCATGACTGAAGTCTAATGGGTGAGGGTGGCCGCTTGCCTTGCCATTATAGTGGTCTGCTCATGCCTTTAAAGATAGAACGCCTTTCCCAGCTTCTTCTAATTTGCCCTATTATGCGTAAGTCCGCGTGGCTCATATTGGACCAGCATTTTTTCTTATAGCGTCGAATCATTTCGCCAGTGGTCTGCTAACACATTTCTTCCCTGTCCAGGGCGTCTAGACAGCAACGCATTTACTCCACCTCTTGTCAACCCATCTACCAGTTAGGGTGATGGCACCAGTAATGGACAAGGACCAATGATGGACACATGATTCTTATTTTGAAGAAGATTAGAATTATTCATTTGTTTTGCAACAATACATTTATAACCATATGATCTTAGAATTAAGGTTTAAGTGTCCATTATTGGTGCCTGTCAGATTAAAGTGTCCAACACTGGTGCTATCACCCTAGACAGTTTCTGTACATCTTCGGCTTTAAGATCACATGTTCCACCATACCTGCAGGAAGCCACACAGGAAGAAGAGAAGAGAAGAGAAGATATGGTGGATTGTGGGATATGCTCGTTTAATAATAAATAATAATAATCCAGCCTATATACGTCCCACTGCTGGGCACAGGCCTCCCACTCACAATGAGAGGGGTGCTCGTTTGCTCAGACAAAAATTATCCAAATATTAATTGTCAAAATATGGGGTCTCGTACAAGGATTATTAGAATATCTGAAAGTTCTGAAACTTTACTGGTGTACCTACATAAATAAGTTATTCAGATTCCTTGCGGTACTGCGTAATACGTAATTATTACCAGACCTATTCGTGAATTGAATTTGAATATGTAATTGAATCCTCAATTCTCGGGATCCATTTGAATTTATTTAGTGCCTCACTTCAGAATAACATGTTGATTAATAAGAGCCAAGTACAGCCTCAGGCATTTTTTATACTGGGGCTGTATATTGAGTATTGAGCAGAACCTGTTTATAAGGCAGTGTATTTTTATGGTTACCAAAATGCTAAAAAAAACTGTTTATCTGTTAGTAGTTTCTGTTTGTTTCTTTTTTTTTAAAAAGGCTGCAGCATATTAAGCAAAATGTTTCATCATTAAAAGGAATAATTGATTATTTTTGTAACGTCATCGAAAATTCACAACCGTTTTATTGACCGAGCGAAACCGAAGCGCGAGCGAAGCGTCTCCGTTTCAGCTTGGGCAAAAATGATTTCGTATGTCCGTCCGGGTGTCCGGCTGTCCGGTTGTTCTTCTCTACAGGACGCATTTCTCAACCGATTCTCGTGAAAATTTGTGCGCAGGATCGATAATTATATGGAATTTTTTTATCGATTCAGTTTTTCTACATTTTTAAAATGGCGGAGATGTGGGGGTTTTTGTGATTACACCACTAATTATTATTAGTAGGTGGTTTTTCTTTAGAGTTTGCACTATAATCACACCACATTTGACGCTTATTATCGTTTTTACTATAGAACAAAAGTATTATTTTTTAGATTATTTAATTATTTGATAGAAAATCTGCCGATATAACAAATATTCCGTGAAACATCCACCGGCTCTCTGTTGCGGTTTTTAATTATTATTTATATTCCGGTTTTTACACAAACGCGTATATCGGCGCAGTCTCCACAACACCAACACCTCCACTGTTGCGGTTCAAAATAGCTCTTTAAAGTTAGGACAGACGGACGAACCTTACTGTGCTGTTACTTTCTTTGCTATAGCAATAGAATAAGACGCAGCAACTTTAATGAAAACTAAAAATTAATTGACGTCTCTGAGTGCGGCAGATAGTATAGGGTCCTGGCAACCTTTGGGAACAGAACCTGAAAACCGAGCGTAAAACCTTATTTAGAATCTAACTACCTAACCCAAATAACATTTAACGTGAATATAATTCAACAATGAACTTCAAGTAATCTCTCAAACATAAAGCGGTGATTGTTTTTTTTCGACAGCGGTCCTAATGGCGCTTTTCATTATCTTCACTTTATTGAGTCGGGTTTCTTAGAGTTTTTAAATTAAAAGAGCTTTACTGGATTTAGTCCTGGCAACGAATTATTGTGGATGGAAAGGTCGAGGGCCGAAAATTTGACTTCGTGACTTTCTTATACAAAATTCTCTACAATGTATGTATATATATATATATGTATATGTATTAGTATATATTCATGGTACGTTAATGTATACATATGTATTTATCTATAATGTATGTTTATATATTTTAATCGCATTATATGTTTTCTATTTTCTCCAAATGCTTTTGCTCGTACAATATTGCACCGCCTACAACAATTTTCTGCTTGCCCAAAGGTCAACTGGTAGAGAATGCCATTAGGCATTAAGTTCACCTTTTATACTCTAATTTGTATTTTTGTGCAATAAAGATTAAATAAATAAATACAACTTTGATTCTATACATTTTTACCTATTCCCAATCAATGTCTAGATACATAAATGAGCTCCAAAAAATGGTTGATTTTCAAACATGTGTTTTACGTCACGTTTTTTGTCATACTGCACTATAACTTGCAAACAGTTCATCTGAGAAAAAAGGCCCTCAAAAAAAACTTGTATAGAGTTAAATTTTTGGTACTACAAAGCTGTAATTGAACATAGTTATACATTTAAACTACGCCGACAAAATTGTAAAATAAAATCTTGAAAAAATATTTTTTCGGGTTCCTACCTCCCATAAATGTAAAGCAAAAGTATTTTTTTTACATAATAACATCGAGTGAGGTATCAATTGAATAGCTCTTAAAAATATTATGGCCATAATACCAAAAAATTAACTCTCTACAAGTCTTTTTGGAGGGCTCTTTTTTCCAGAATATGTTATTATGCATTTTCAGATTTGTCCCCCAAACCATTTAGAAATATTGAACTCAAAACCAAATCTTCAAGTAATAAAACTCTAAAAAATATCTAAATTAAAGCACTCACTTATAACGAATTTAAAAGGTAAACTATCACGACTAAGTAGACTTTATTGGTTATTGAGTTAAAGACGATTAAATTGTTTATACCGAGAATCAGCTAAGATAAATAATAATAATAATAAGTCTCACACAAATTGACCTAGTCCCAAACTAAGCTCTAGGCTTGTACTATGGGAACCAGGCTACGACATACATAGAAGTACATACTTAAGTATTAAGTATATTTAAATATAAAGAAAACATCCATGACTCAGGAACAAATACTCGCGCTCATCACACAAATATTTGCCCATACCGGGATTCGAACCCGGGAGATTGGAGATTGTTGTTTCTGTTTTTAAGAATGGTGACGGAACCCTACACTGAGCATGGTCCAACATGCTCTTGCCCAGTTATTCAAATTTTCAAATCGCAACAACGTAGATACTTGCGCAAGAAAACACCGCAAACTTCAGTCACTTGCAAAAGTTTAACATGCGGTCTCATCTACGCAACGGCAACGTAGCTTTTGCACGTGGACCCTTGAAAGCTTCTAATTAATTCCACGTGGAACAAAAGCTACCCTTTCATCAAGCACCGTTTCAAGACTGCTCAACTCGCTGCGCTAAAGTTCAGGATATCACAACTTAGAACAGTCAGCAAGTCCTCTTGTTAAAACCTGCTACTTGATGACCTTAATATTAGGTTATTCAGAAAGATTACATACCTTTTAACAGTTCCATCATTTTTAGGGTTCCGTATCCAAAAGGTGCCAAAATGAACCCTATTACTAAGCTTACGCTGCACGTAAAATATATGAAAAACATTACCCGTTCTTGGGCAGTCGGCTAAAAAGAAGCCTGTCGAACGATGTTAAAATGTAACTCATCAGTCTCATCATCCTCCGACCGCTTTTTCCCGTTCTTCGTCAGGGTACGCTTGACCATGATCCAGATTCGGCCAGTCTGGTTATTACAGTGAAACGGCTGCCATCTGACCTCCGTAACCTTCGTGATAGGGGACCAAGCCAATCATGGTTACACAGTTTGCCACCTAAATGTGTAGGTTTCTCACGATGTTATGTAAACAATTTAACTATTCATGAAATTTTGCGAAAATACGAAAAAGGTTAAGGTCAGATGGGGTAAAGTGCGTCTATAGGGCAAGTGCAACAAACAAACTATCCAATTCCTCCTCAGATTGTATGATTTATCGCACTCGCTCCACCCAACCTTATTGCCTAGATTATCATGTGTGTGAGCGTGTCTTAAGTGTCATGACACTCATGACATTGAGCACAATTCAACCTTTATTTTCTTCTGTATAACCCATATCGGGTTCCTATACCTATCGTGATATTGTTTTCGTTACGGTACTTCGTATTCATTCGACAGAAAGAGCTCAACAATATGGTTACCATAAAGAAGTAATTTTTCTAAGCAACAAAAGACGGTTGATTGCGTTAGAAAAGAAACAAAGCAGGCTACATAACCACTAGTACTTAACAGAACTATAAGTTGAGCGCAGTTTAACTGATCACTGAACAATTAACCCTATTATTCATTATTAACTTTATGAGACTTCAAACTAGTCTTTAAAACCCGACTACCCCTGCAGCTTCAGGACTGAGGTTTTAATAATGATATATAGCCTATGACACTCGTTGGGTCAATAGGTACTAATCCATTAACCCACTTGAAAATCCGTCAAGGCGTGTAGCCTGCGGGCTTAACATGAATGCACGAGATAAAAGTTGACAGGTGCTGGGGAAATTAAAACATGTATTCCATATTCTAACGTGAGACTTAACGCTTAAGGTTGTATACACTTCCCTAGCACCTGTCAAATTTTATCTCGTGCATGCATGCTAAGCTGGAGGTCACAAAGAAACATTCTTGAGTAGTCGAGTAAAAAGGGAGAGGGTCTCAATTGGTCGCGTTAGTATTTGTACAGCGTTTTTTAAACCGCTTGCTTTGTTCTAATTTTTGTCACTTTTAACTCTTCAACTAGCACAAAATGAATTTGAATATTCATAGCTTTCATTGACACGTCTCAGAACTTGAGCGGAACAATAGACCGAGTCTGTGACGGATTAAATTTCTCTCAAACGGTTTACAAACCACAGACAAGGAATTCGGACGCGGCTGGAATCGGAAGTGGCCATCTTGGAGCTGTCACTTTTCGATTTGTTAACAAAACTGTATAATACGTACTGGCTATTCAGCCTGGCAAAAAAGTCGAGCAAAAAAATGAGGGCGCTGTTCGGAATGAAATTGGCAACATGATCCAAGGTTTACTCTAACCTGGTTGCCATTTGAAAATATTGTATTTCCAGCTGTCACCACACGCTCGACTATTTGCCAGTTATTTAAACTAACGTGAGACATGATTAAATGTAACGGACAAACGATTAAAACCCACGATTGTAACCCGGAGTTTTAGCCGCTTGTCCGTTATATTTAAAACTGTATGTTATTTTCCCTTTCCTGTTCACAACTGCTCAGAACAGGGAAAAATAGAAAAATTGGAAGTCTTTGCCCAGCAGTGGGACACAACGGGCTCTTAATAAATAATTAATAAAAAATGTTTTTACGTATAGGTGCGTCGAAACGAACCATAATGACCTTTAGTTTATGCGGATACGATATAAATATAGCTGTAGTATTAAATGTAATATATTTTGCAGATATAGTTTAACTTTTTTTTTACTTACCACATTTAATGTGATGGCTTGGAGGAAAATCGTCAGAATCGTCACCTTTCGCATCATGGCGGCTGTCTGTAAATACGTAAGTTATTGATTATTTACTTGGTTTCAAGCGAAGGCCACTGAAATAAAATTAAGGCAAGGCAAAAAGGCAAAGGAAGATTTTCATCCGTAGTAAAGTTAACTAATCATCATCATCATCTCATATCCCTTGTCCCAATCATTTGGGGTCGGCGCAGCATGTCTATTTCTTCCGGGTCATAAACATGTTTTGATCTAAATGTATCGTTTGGTCGAAAATCATTTGGTCGAAATTTTTTTTTAAATTAAAAGGGATATTTAATCCTGAAATTTCAGCTTAAAGGGTGTTAGGCAAAAAGATTTTTAACCAAATATGACATTAATCAGGTTAAAGAATTAGCCTTCATCTCAGTATTCCCCTTCTTCCTCATATCACTCTTCACACGGTCCAACCATCTCTTTTTTGGTCTTCCCCTTGCACTATAACGCAACTAATAGGTAGTAAAATAATATAAACGAATCGAAAATGTGACATATAAGCTTAGCCTAGCTTAGCTTATATATACATATAAATATATATGATCTACATTAGTATAGGAGCTCAACGGAACAGTTGTGCCTCCGGAAGCCGACACCAGCGCCCTCTACAGCCTTTTGGCGCGCTCACCAGAGTCTTGGCGGTCACTCCAGCCAGGGCGACGGAAACACTTCTACTTGAGAAACCGTCCAATAAACACTTCTGCTTGAGATTCCAGTCCAGTGAGCACCTTCGGATTGAACTCTTCGTTTTAAGCTACATTTGTAGGGAGTGAAGAGAGTGCGCGTGAGAAAGAGCCCAAGCAAGTATTGCGCGCATCTCCCGAGATTCGGTCTGTTATGCCACGAGGCAGGAAGAACCATGGGTTGGTGGTGGGACTGGTAGGGCTATACTGTTATTACGTTAAACTTGACATGTTACTGTTAATTAAAGTCAATGAAGATTAGTGTCCGGTTCCTATATTCAAACCGCGGATAGATAAGGTTGCTCCAAAATTTGATACATGTTGTATGTGGCAAATGTCAAATTTTAACTCGAGGTATCCTTATCTATCCGCAGTTTGAATATAGAAACCGGGCATAAAAGTATCTAGTTTAATGTCCATCAAGGAAATCAATCTACCTTCTTCCATTTTGTGTTCTCTTTGTTTCGACCCTCACTCAATTAGAGACCAAGATATCTGGCCAAATCCTGAAGATTCCTGACACATCTAGCCCCGCCTGTCCCCGACATATACAAATGTTTCTCGATTAATAGTAGGTATAGGATTATAGGAACAGTGCTATGGTTTAATTCTATTAAATTAGACATTGTGGTGAAGAGAAAGGTTGTGGTTCAATCGGGATTTGAACCTAATAAACATTGACCGCATTGCGAATTGTTAAACCATTCAGACTGAGTCGAGAAAGCGACAGAGATATGTGAGTCAGAATATCATTCATATCGGAGTACTTTGTCTCCTATATTTTTTATATTGAATTATTAAACATACGAGTCATTATCGAAAGTCAAAATTTCATAGAATTTAGGTTAGGTTAGCGGTTTGTTTTATAATACTCATAATAACATTTCTGGAAATATAACGGTTTCAACAAAAAAATGTTTGAATTGCAATAGTTTATTTATTTATTTATTAAGGATTTCCAACAGATTACATCTTACTAATGCTTAAATCTAGTTTACAGTCTTGGTCGATGCTTATCCAATTAAAGGAAACCACAGCTTACGCCAGTATTTTTAAACTACGACATGCTTTTCAACAACTTAAGTATGATAAACATACTTATGACTGTAAATAATAATGACAGTCCAAATATACCCCATTTATTTGTGTCACTGAACCATATGACACCCTGTTCATTAAAATCGTTTCGGAGCTAAAGTGGAACACAAATACAGACTGTTAAAATCATTCATTACCCTTCTTTTGCATTTGCTCAGTCGGTTCATAAAAGTGCAGCCTGCATTTCGTCGACGAAGCAATTTGTCCCTTCAGACTTTTAAGCTGGTCCCTGGTTTATTATCGTTATCGCTAATCAGCTCAGGCCTTATTAGAACTGTCAAAGCCTGACAGTTTCCAGGCTGTGAAAGGGATGGAGATTGTGACTCCTATAGCTCCATCTCTTTCTTTGGCAGCTTGACAAGTCGTAATGGCCTTTGTTGTTCGAAGAGATATAGAAGTTTTAATTTATGTTTATTATTGTTACTAAGTATAATTATTTAGGATTCCTTCATTAAAGCCATTGAAGTTATTCTTTATACGTTTCGAACTTTAACATCGCTAAAATGTAGAGGTCTTTGTGTAGTTGAATAAGTTATATTGATACAAGTTAGGATTGAACCTGGTTATAACGGTCCGAGGTCACGCTGTAGAGTGGAGGGGAACTTACGTAAAAAGAACAACGATTTTCAAACATCTCATACATACCTTCCACTGAAAAACATTAACCTCCTGCTTTGGAATTTGAGTATAAAAAAGCTTTTGCATGGCCGTAGAAATCCTCACAAATATTATAAATTTGAAAGTGAGTTTGTTTCTTTGTTCGTTATGTTTTCACGGCTAAACTGTAGAACCGATTTCGATGAAATTGGTATGGAGATATTTTGAGTCCTGGGAAAGGACACAGGATACTTTTTATCCCGAAAAATTGGTCAGTTCCCGAGGGAGCAGCGATAAACGACTTCTACGCAGACGCAGTCGCGGGCAAAAGCTAGTTAGTTATAAAAATAAGTTTTCGTCTTATAAAATTCAAACTCATATAGTTACCTAGCGTCAGCAAAATAGCATAGCAGGGCAAGTAAATCCTTTAGCTTAAATTTTGCATGTTTTAGTACTTGCCAAGAACAGGTTTTAGAACCGCTTTTGTTTAGGATACATAAGTAAACAAACTCAGGCGATCGTTCAACCTCAGGTCAGTGACCCTAGGTATCGTGTCCGCCGTTAACCTAATGATTTATGTAATTTGTTTTATCGATTTGCCAGGCCGCAGGTACTTCTTGATCGACCTTCTAGAAACAAACGTGACGGACGTTTCTTAGAAAAGTGACTTTATGGTTTATTTGTTATTAAACTTTACACACACATGAGTTTATTATAATTATAACCGTACTAATAACCGTAACGTTTGTACAACGTTTACTTACTAGTATCATAGAAAAAAAAAAAAATTAACAATACAATTAAAAAATATATATCTTTCTACTATTTTGTTCTTTATTGAAGTATGTTCTAAAACCTAATGAGGAATACAGTCAGCATCAAATAGATAGGAGCAGCGAACGTAGCCAAATATATCGCAACACATCTTTAGTACTATAGGAATAAGGATGTGTTGCGATATATTTGGTCATTTTAGATAGGAGACTGTACTAACGGCAAACGGCATCACTGTTAACTGACCACTTGTGAGCTTTATTTCAAGGTGACAAGATTCACAATTGTATTGAAGTGTGGATTTTAAAAAAATGTCTCAAACCCAAAATAATTTTCGTTTTTCTTACGGCCGTTTTAGCGCTTCAAAGAATTCCCAGAGTGACAAACATACTCGTCTCACTCGCTCATTCTTATTAAAATGTTATTTTCTTTCTCATATATGAAACTACATTTTTCTACAAGTAATTTACATTTTGAATACCAAAACCGAACTAGCGAATATGTAGTATGACGTATGACGTATGACGCACCCTTGTACGTATTTAGGTAACTATATGTATAACCAAATAACCATGCCACTCGCACATTCTCTGCGAATCATATGATACCCCATATAGAAGCATTATTTCTGTTTTTGGAGAAATACCCATTTACTGAGTCTTGGATGTCTTCTATTTATTTTTCTATTTATGTAAATATGTTCAACATTCGAAGTCTTGTTGCTGATAGTTTATTGTGACAAGACAAATGATTTTTTATAATAATAATTAGTATTCTTCTTTTAAATTTGTACTCAAATATTTATACAAACCGTAACGTAAATAAAATGAACGTCGTGAATAATATCAGAGGACAATCTCACATAAATTGACCTAGTCCCAAACTAAGCTCTAGGCTTGTACTATGGGTACTAGACAACGATAAACATACTTATATATTAGAAAACATATATGACTCAGGAATACTCAAGTTCATCACACAAATATTTGTACCTGGATCTGAACCCTGCTAGCTTAACTAAGTTAACTGCGTCGTCAAATTCAAACGTCAAAATTCACAATTCTATACGATAACTAAATCATTGGCTATAGTCTCGAGTATTATATTTGGAGTATCCGCAACTAACGGGACCGTATCTCTGGGCTATATCTCTAGTATATGGGTCATTATGCTAATAAACCGGATTGAGAAAGGCATTGTTTAGAATCTAGACCATTTCCTGCAAGTGCTATAGTACTAGCATTAGTTGTTGATATAGCGCTTGTAGTAGGTTAGTTGGGCGCGTTGGGGCTCATATTTCAAGTAGGTATAGTTTATTTATTTTAAGACAAGAATTACAATATAAGTGGCATTACATGTCAAAATTAAAAGTATTCTAACCATGATTGTCAAAAGCAAAGAAATAAATATATTATAGTGTGTTGGTTATAGAGTTCCGTACCAAAATAGTAAAAAGGAACCCTAATGGTGAGAATTCGTTGTCGGTCCGTCCGTCTGTATGTCACAGCAGTTATTCTTACCAACTACAGATGCCATCAACTAGAAAGTTGGCATAGTTGTATAACTTGCCTGCCCGCATCTGTTTTTAGTAAAAAAAATGGAATTAATTTTATAAAAAAACTAAAAAAAAAAAAAAACATACCAAATTGAAAAGGCGTCTAGAATGGGGTGTTGAAAAATGAAAGTGATTTGATTATAGCAAATGGGGTGTCATATGAAAAGGCTTAATCTGCACATTTCAAAACGATTTGTTTTATAATTTTCCGGTTACGTTACTGACAATCGTTGTTAACTTTGAATTTACTTATTGTCAAAAGATGTTTGAGTACTCCACAAAATCAAGAAAACGAAATCTTCACAAATACTGTAGAACGAAGTTGCGAATGTAAACAACAAAAAAGAACCTTAACAAAAACGTGTAAGCCATTGAAACTATCCCGTTAAATAAACTTCTCTTTAATAAAAATAAAAACTAAAAGTAAAACTTCGAATTTATTTGAATCATTCCCTATTTAGGCAAGAACTTTTATGAAACGACTGAAAAAAGAATCGTTTTATGAAGATAAAGGTTTTTCAAGACGAATAAGACGACAAACTTATTGGTGTAATTCAAACTTACAAATACAACCTTACAAATACAATCTTTAAATAATAATATTATTTTTGACTAGGTACATCGAGTTCAAGAAATTAAAAAAGGTTTTAACATAACTTGAGACTATAATTCATCTTCAAATCATTTTTTTTCATGATACAGTCCTTTCTTCAATCACATGTGAACATGTGTGTCGTTTTGTCATCATTTCGCGTAAAACGAAGTACTTATCGATCGTATGTTTTTTACTCTTTGATAGTATGGCCGGATATTGACTTGGGACTTTTTACTACAGAAAATTTAGAAACAGTAGAAAAGATAATATAGCCAAACGGAAAAGTGTAATATAAAAATATAGCATGAAACTAAACTTTCAACAACTTAAAACAGATTATCTATGTTTAAAAGGGTGTTCAAGCATATAAAATAAAAGTTCCTCACTGTCACTAATTTATGAAAATAGTACATTTTAAGTTCACCTAAATTATTACGGAAACACGGAATTTTATAAAAAAAGTGTAAATGCACGAATACAAGCCTTAAATGTTTAATTATTTAATTTAAAGTTTAACATTGAATAGGTGGAATAACAAAAAGTATAGTTTCTTTTATAGCCACAAGTTTTAGTTTTAATTGAAATAAAAATGTAGTAATTATAATAATAATAAACAACATTATTAATATCATATTTAGCTATGTTTTTAAACCTTCAAATACTTATTAGATATAAGTATTACAAATAATGATAAGTTTTTAAAATAATAAAGAGTAAAACGAGATTTGAATAAACAAAAATGAATTATTATTTACAATAATTATAAATCTGTTCATCAGATGATGAAATAATATTTTTATTATTAATTTTGTCACCTCTAATTCGTTTAAGCCAATTACGAGTAACTACCGTTTTACCCAACGTTAATTTTTTTACTATAAAAAAACTATGTATTTAATTAAGCATACTGAAAGTCAACCAATTTTATTCCTTTGCTTATACTTTAACAAAGTAGCGCAATAAGTAATGTGGCAAATTAGAATTCGACGAATAACGTCGCATTTGACAAAAAGCCAAGGAATTAAATTGATACGTTATATTGTTTAGTGAACTCACCGTGTGTAGAGACGCGTGCGTCGCTGCGCGTGCGCTGTCGTACTGCAGCCTCCGAGGATACTGACCCCGCCTCTACCGCGAAAGTTTGTATAGAGGTGGTAATACCACTTGGAAATTTTTAAAATCCTTTTTATAAAAACGAAACGTTCGGAGGTAAAAAAAAACGAGAGGGGTCGTGGGACACCCGGTTGGAATGAAGTTCCTTCCTTCCTTCTAGTTAATACCTTCTGGTTAAGCTAGTTAATATTTGCAATTGTAAAACGCGCATACGCTTATAAAGGCAGGGTTTGGTGAGACTACATAACTCTCTGGCAAATGTATTTGCATGATTTTTTACCCAAATTCCATGTGCAATAAAATTTAATTTCATTTCATTTCATGTTATTTCATTTCAAAAGAAAGGGAAAGGGGTAAAATGGTACTGTCAGTAACATTTATCTGAAAATCGGAAAAAGAAAGTAACGGCAGTATTTCCATATAATGCCAGCCCGTTGTTTGACCGATTTCAAAAAAGAAGGATGTTGTCATTCGGTTGAATGATTTTTTCCTGTAATTTTCTTCAGTAATAGGTACATAATTTATTTAAAAATCGTATCAAATTAAAAATATTGTTCTAGTGTTAAAATCTGTTTTTTCAATAAATTATTTATTACTGAAAACAATCATTTATAAAACTTAAATTATTGTGAGAATTTAGATTTTATATTTTCCTATAAAACCTTTCCTTTTTTCACAAAGTTTTCACATAACCTCAGCGCAGTAATGTACCTACTCGTTGTTTTTAGTAACCCGATCTCAAAACTATTAAAAATTATAACGACCTACATCAAAAATTACAACTATTTACAGCAGTCGAATGATAATTGCATATCGGTATTACAGCTCTAAAGACCTCCTCAATCAGGACAAACTTCGTTCATCGACCAGCGCGCGCGGCTAAATGTAAAATTTCGATACCTGTTCCTTAACTAATACAACATAAATACGAATAACGTGCTATGTTTTAATCTGTTAGGTGGATTTTCTTAAAAGGTAAGCTTCATGAAAATAGGTAAAGCTATTTGTAATAATATTCCTTGATGTGAATAATTATAAATAGTAACTACTAAAAAAGTTGCAAACTCAAACTCTCCTGGCGACTAGTATGATGACGCGCCCTTTTAATTTTTATAGCCTACTAGCGACCATCATCGCTTTGTTCTGGGTACTATTATAACCTTCTAACTAATGGTGACAATCGCATTAAAATCCGTTGCGTAGTTTGAAAGATCTAAGCGTACACACATACAAAGGGACAGACGGCGGGAAGCGACTTTGTTTTAAGGTGCTGATAGACGCATTTACTCGAGCATTCGCTTGAATGATCGACGAAATGTGCGATCTGATTGGTTGTTCAGTTCGAAGGACCAATCAGATCGTGCATTTCGTCAATCATTCTAGCGAATGGTCGCGTAAATGCTCAAGTCTATTAGCACCTTTATACTATATTGTGATGACAGCCGCACGTTTTTGACGAATCATATGACACCCCATTTATTCAAATCGGTCCACTAGTTTAGGAGCTTCTAAACTCGTATTATTTGTTAAGAGAAATTGAATTTGCATTACTTACCTTTCTTGACGAATCTCCGTCTCCAATTGGAGAGCAACATTATACTTCATTCTCTAGGCTAAAGAAAACGAAATAAGTCAAACAAAAATACGTTTTATTTTATTATAAATCAGTAATCGTCAACGTGACCAAATATAACGTTATGCAGTTTAGTGGCAACGGCAGATCCTTTCTTATGTATTTTATTAAAAAATGCAATAGGTCCTGCAATTACATTAGGTACAACAAATCCATGATTAACTTCATTATATACTTCCTTATTATTTACATTATGAATATGATTTATTACACCATCTTTGAATCTATGAACATGCTCTTTTACATTGAAAATACCAATATTTGGTAATTTGTTAATATTGATATTCTGTATAATAGGTTTATCATCATCAAATTCGGCATTTACATGAAAAATACTTATTGAATTCTTTCTTAGATTCTTTTTCGCTTTATAACTGTGATGATCTGTGTCACCAAATTCACTGAAAAAGTTATCGATTTCTTCTTTGTCCAGATTCTCATTTTTATTATTATTTATAGTGTTGGTATTATCCTTGACTAATGTGGCATTATTATGAGGTAGCTTAATGGTAAAGTTTGCTACAATAGGCCCAGTATAAGTTACATTATTGGGTATATCATCAACTATTTCTGTAACTTCATAGCTAGCTGCAGGTTTGTTAGTAGCCGCGCTCGTTGGTACGTCTGTCTGTCCGTTTCTGGGTTCGTCGTCGTATTCATAATCCACGTAGTCGTCTGAATGATTGTGAACGTAGAATTCTTCTTCTTTTGGAGTGGTTGATGCTACAATTGTACAGAAAACCTGTAAATGTAAAAATATAGTCATACCTAAGTGAATATTGGTTTACCTATATACAACTTTTTGGTTGGAAATATAATTCTGTCCTATAGGTGTACCTACCGGGCTGCGTAAATAATAAAGTCTGTAGGTATAACACTATTTTTAATTACAGTTCCACAAGAATTAAGCACAGGAAGAAAACAAACACGAAAAGCAGTAGTTTACATTGACCTAACGATATGGAGGTCCTTAAATGTTATCACAATATGTATATTTTTTGTGGTTCCGTACCAAAATGGTAAAAAAGGAACCCTTATGCTGAGACTTCGGTGTCTGTCTGTATGTCACAGCACATCTCAGCAACTACACAAGCTATATATCCACTTGAAATTTGGCATACTTGCTTGCCCGCATCTGTTTTTAGTAAATTAATTCTATGAATAATTGAAAAGGGGTCTAGAATGGGGAGTTGAAAAATGAAAGTGATTTGATTATATCAAATCACTTTCGTAGTGATAGGGGTGTTATATGAAAGGGCTCAATCTGCACATCTCAAAACAATTTTTACATTATTTTCCGTGACGTAATTTTTGATTAATAACCAAAAATGTACAAAAAATTACGGTCCCCCCCTTATCTCCGATGTTTATGAACCGAAAAATCTGAAAATACCTAACTTTTAAAAAACAAAACCAATTCTTCAAAATTTATAGTTTTCGAGAAATTGACAAAAAACTTTAAAGATCTGTACTAATTTAGGCAAGTCAAACATGACCTTATTGCAAACGAATTAAAGTACATAAAAAGGTATATTTTTGAAATATGACTTGTCCGACTCGCACTTGACCGGTTTTTTATTTTTATTATGAGTTTTCGGCCATGATTGTCTTTTCAATCGACAACAAATATTATTTTATTTTTATTTGATCTACAAAGGAGGATAAACAATATTTTGTTTGTATATTCAAATAATTATAATAATAATTTAAATAATTACTCATACGTGGCGGAAGAACCTTGCGTTTGTAATAAAGGATTTTTCATACGACTTGCACAAAGAAAACGTTCTTTTTAAAATAGGGGCAGTTCGAAAAATGTTAGTGTTTTTGTTTGGAGAATCATCTGTTTGGCAACTCAAATAAATTAACCGTGTGTAACTTAGGATGCATGTCCAAAATAAAAGAAATCTGAGGCATGTAACTGACACAATCTATTCGAGGACATTCTACGTGATATATTTAATATTCTTTGTCATTTTTAATATTGTTAAGTGAGTTTCAAGTGAGAAGCAAAGGTAAGTGAGCTAGTTTTCTCACTGGATCAAGTTTTATTGAACCTACACAAACCGCTGGGGCTTTGTGACTGGAAGCTGCAGTAAAACTTAATACCTACTTCTGTTATTGCGAAATAAATTGATTTCAGAAATAGAAGATATTTGAAACGTGACCGCTCGTTCTTATTGACTAACTGTAAATGTGTTTATGTAATGAAAAATCTATCCTACTTATGTTATAAATGCGAAAGTGTGTGTTTGTTACTCTTTCACGCTGCAACGGCTGGATGGATTTGGATGAAATTTGGAATGGAGATAGCTCATACCCTGGATTAACAAATAGAATACTTTTTATCCTGGAAAATTTGGTAGTTTCCAAGGGAAAACCGATAAACGACTTCTACGCGGACAGAGTCGCGAGCAAAAGGTAGTTCTAATACTGGGTGTTTTTTTTATTCGTCTAAAAAATGTTGGGGCTTCAATCAGTAAGTCATACTGATCAACTTTCACTATGGGACCAACCCCGAAATCGCGAAAAAAAAATTACCATCCCATACATTTTGGCTAGTCAGCTGACGATGTTTTGTATGGGAGGGTCAAATTTTCTTTTCGCGATTTCGGGGTTGGTCCCATAGTGAAAGTTGGTCAGTATGACTTACTGATTTAACCCCCAATTTTTTTTAGACGAATAAAAAAACACCCTGTATCCTGTATAAATGTGAAAGTAACTCTGTCTATTTGTTACACTTTTCGACTAAATTTCGTAACTATCTCCATAGTTTAAGTCCCGGGAAGGACATTTATCCCGGAAAATCGGTTAGTTCCCGAGGGAGCCGCGATAAACACTTGTACGCGGACGAAGCCGCGGGCAAAAGCTAGTTATAGACATAAATTCATGAGCACCATAGATCTTTTGCGAATGAAGTCAATGAGAATTAAGTTGCATTGACTTATTAACCTTTTGGACTCCTTTAACGTCATGGTTGACAGCGTAAAATAGACTTAAGTGTATTTGAGGAAGGTTGACATTAGCTATGGTGTGGTGTCTTATAATACCAGACTACGGCGGTCAAAAGGTTAATAAACTGATCTTAACTGAGATGCCCGTCACAAGATGCGTCAAATATGGTATTTCATCACTTTATCGAAATACTTTTCATCGAACGTATCATTTCATCGAATTTCATTTCATCGATAGCTAATTTCTGCTGAAACCTTATTGTTTTCAAGTTATCTTAAGCATAGGTTACGTAGGTTAGGTTAGACCTGTCACCATTAAAAAATTACAACTGCTGCACCAGGAAATTAGCTTCCGGTGAAATGAAATCCGATTAAATGAAATTCGATGAAATGATAAGTTCGATGAGGTATTTCGATAAAGTGATAGCTACCCGTCAAATAATAGGTCGGGGCAAAAGTATTTTCGTATTTGGACCGTATAAGTTGTAATCAAACCTCTTCGTCTATACTAAATGTACCTGGCTGGTTTTAATACCACTAAAAGTCAACATTCTGAAATACAATAAAATTAAGAAAAAAACTGGTTTCCGGCATTTTTCAATTGTTTTTGAGCTATCAAAATGGCCGTGTGTGACGAAGAAATTCGGTACATTTTAAAGTTTTATTACAAAAAAGCAAAAATGCGACTAATGCCGCGAATAAAATTTGTGCGGTTTATGGACCTAATGCGGTATCAATAAGAGTAGCACAATTGTGGTTTAAGCGTTTTAAGTCTGGAAATTTTAGTGTGAAAGATGAGGTTCGCTCTGGACGCCCTGTTACTGATAAAATCAATGCCATCTATGAAAAAGTGGAGCAAGATCGACATATTAGTAGTTACGACATTGCTGAAGAACTGGATATTGATCACAAAACAGTGTTACGTCATTTACAAAAGTCTGGGTACAAGAAAAAGCTCGATATTTGGGTGCCACACGATCTCACTGAAAGAAACCTAATGCAACGTGTTTCAATTTGCGATTTATTGTTAAAACGAAATGAATCCGAACCATTTCTAAAACGGTTGATTACGGGTGATGAAAAATAGATTACTTACGATAAGAACGTCCGAAAAAGATCGTGGTCGAAGCATGGACAAGCTCCACAAACAGTGGCAAAGCCCGGCTTAACTCGGAATAAAGTGATGCTGTGTGTATGGTGGGATTGGAAAGGAATTGTCCACAAGATGGCAACAAGTCATCGATCAAAACGGCATGTACATATTATAAATAAATAAATAAATATAACTAAAAAATGTTTTTCCTTTGTACGAAAAATACGAAAATACTTTTGCCCCGACCTAATATTACAGTGTCTTGATACGTGCATCTCAGTCATAAATATTATAGTCAATAAAAGTCACTAAGTAAATTAAACGTAGCAAAAACTCACCAATGGCAAAAACACCTTTAAATCCATGTTCAGACTGCGTGTAGTTACCTCAAACCGCCAAATTTAACTAAATCCAATTATCACCTTAACTGTCACAAAAACTGCGGGCTTTTTAGGTTTTATCGTTGATCAATAAATTAAACAGTTTCACTTTAACTGTGCGAGTGTTACTATTTGGTTTAAACTCCGCTCTGCTTTTTTATAAGTTTGTATGAGCACAGTATAAATATAGCTAAAGCAGTAAAGGAACTACGAACAAACGTTCAAAACGTCGCATTGACACATACTCACGACTCAACGGGACCCCTAATGCGCGTGCTACACGGTTTGAAACCACTGTTTTAAACCAAGTGACCTTGGTAGAAGCGAGCTGCTACGTGGTTCCAAACAAGCCCATTTGTTTGATATCTGCCAAGGGCGTTTAAGGTCAAGCGAAATTTGGTTTAAAACCACTGTCTACACGGTTTTAAACCACATTTAAACCGTTGTTTGAAACCGTGTAGCCCACGCATAAGCGGCCATGGCAGTGCTGTCAGTGGCGGGTGTCGCGTGGAGACGAATGGTTGAGACGTGCGTCTGTGTGAGTGTTCGAACGTTTGTTCGTAGTTTCTTTACTGCTTTAGTTATATTTATACTGTGGTATGAGTCAGCGTTTTGTGTGAAACATGAGTAACGTCGTAGGCTTGCACCAGGATGTCTGTATCCTTTTTATTGTGATTAAGTTTAAATACATTTTACTTTGTTAAAGACGGGTGTTACAAATTGTATGTGTGTGTCTGTGTATCAGTATGTGGCATCGTAGCTCTCAAACCTGGACCTTTTTCCCGTTGATTTAGTTTCTTCTTATCTGGGTTTGACGAAAATTCGTTGTTGAGTCATACGGTCTGAATTATACTGAGGTTTTCACAAAGATCGAGAAGATTATGCACATTCAGGACGAAAGAGACCTAATACAAAATGTTAAGTTTTCTACTTCGAGTCATAACATTATTATTATAGAGACCTTATTCAAAATCTAAACATTTTGGAACTAGGTCACTTTCATTCTAAAGGTGCGATTGGATCTTGGCCGCTGTATCCTGTTGAAAATTAACGCTACGTTGAGGCGTTGATTCGTCAAGGTAAAACAAACAAACACTTTCGCATTTATAATATTATAATAAATAATTTATAGATGTCTTTCTACAGGACATAAGTGTTCAGTTTATATCAACCATTCATTACACATCAATTACCTGCAAATTACGATAAAATTATCACTAAATAAAAAACCGTGCAAGTGCGAGTCGGACTCGCGCACTGAGGGTTCCGCTGGTTTTTAGTATTTATTGTTATTTTATAGGGTTTGTTCAATAATCATATCAAATTTGACGCTTGTTTTACCGTTTTTACGATACAACAAAAATAAAATTACGTTGAAAAAAAAAAACATTTCTTGTATGGGGACTCCCCTTATTCAAATTCAAATTCAAAACATTTATTTCGGACATAATCCATAGTTTGTTAGTAGATCGTAACACACATTAAAAAACTTAAATTCTATGGTTAGGTTAAAACACTAAAAAACACACAACAATCAAAACAAAAAAACACATCAAAAGCGACGGGGCGTCGGCGCTACTGGAACGTGCAGGCTTACCCAGTGCTGCAGCAGCGGCGAGTCCCAGCGCTGGGCCAGAGTGCTCAGAACGCTATTCGGGCTGGAGCGAACCCTATTTAAGAGGGAAGCACATCGCTTCCTGATTATTGAACAGAATCTATCAGTCTGCGCCTCGGCGAACATAGCAGAAGCGCTGCACCACCGCGGCAGCCCGAACAGCATCCGGAAAGCATCGTTATACTGGACGCGCAGAGCGCTGTATGCACGCTGCGTATACTTAACCCACAAACTGCACGTGTAGAAGGTTTGACAAAAAGATTTAAATAATGCTATTTTACTTTTTGACTTTATTATTAATATTATTTTACATTTTGACTTTATTTATTTTTTAAGATATCCGCCGTTATATCACATATTCATTCGCAAAAAATCAATCAAGGGCTATCGTTTATGGTTCAAAAGGTAAGTTAGGACAGACAGACAGACGGACGGTGTCAAATTTGGTATGCCCTATAGAAAAACAACAAATACTAATAAAAACCGGCCATATGTACGGATCCCTCAGTACGAGAGTCCGACTCGCACTTGGCTGGTTTTTTACACCAATGAATTGATCGTCATCCGTGAAGGATGACGTTGTTCCGTGACGACGCTGGCCGCGGGTGCAATCAGGAATGACGAAAAATTAGGGCTTCCCGGGGGATCTGATGTATCCACTTTTTCACCTTATTGCATTGTAATAAGGTCCAAAAGTGGATATTAGTTAGTGTACTTTTTTACCAATTGTTGACATCGGAATGTAAAACTGTACAACGTACTTGTTATTATCGTTCTTATAGTTACAAGAATAAGAAGAGCGTAACTGCCTACCTTCATAAGGTCCCTTTATATTGAGAACGTCACATCTAGTTAATGGGCTATTCTACAAGCGTTTCAACCGCCGTCAGTCCCTTGATCGCATTAAAGTCTCTGTAGAATTCAGGGCACTCTATAAAATAACCGAAAATGGCATCCAAAGGTACAGAAATTTCGACTTTAACGCTATCAAGGGACTGACGGCGGCTGAAACGCTCGTGGAAGAACTCTTTTAAACTTACCCGCTTTATTTTTTTCGATACGTTAACGGGGTATGTACTATTTCATGTAACAGTGCAATGATGCAAATATGAAATAAATAAATGTAAGTAATTACGTTTGTGGGGCAATACCGTACACAGGCGTTTGTGACCATTCGTAACGGCGTCACGCCGCCATCTCTTTTAAAACATAGAACTAAGAAGTTCTCCTGCTTTATCGACAGAGTTAACAACGGTTTACCGTTCTTAGAATGGGCACAAACGCTGGTGTACGGTATTGCCCCGCAGACGGAATTACCCCCATGTACATTTGTTTGTGGTCGAATGTATGTAAAGCGTGTGCTACACGGTTATAAACCAAGGTCTCCTTGGTAGAGCGAGCTGCTATACGGTTTCAAACAAGCCCATTTGTTTGAAGCGCATTGCACGACTACTTACCTACCAAGGGCGTTAAAGGGTCTTAAGTTTAAACAAAACTTAAAAGATTCCTTTGTGTAACGAAAGTTACCCATATAGTTTGTATGACTTTCGTTACACAAAGGACGCCATCGTGATTTTGATTTCATTTAGCCTTTAACTATGTACAATTTTTTTTGAAAACGACCCTTAAAGGTCATGCGAAATTTGGTTTAAAACCAGTCGACACGGTGTTAAACCACCTGTTTTAAACCGTTGTTTAAAACCGTGTAGTACCCGCTTAACACACGTAGCAATTATTAATACGGGTATGTATTCTGCCGTCCTAAGCAAAAAGGCGATATCTCAAATTCAATAGCCAAAGCAGATTCAGTCCTCTCCTGTTAGTAATGAGGTAGCAATTGCTACAGAAGTTTTGTCTGAGATATCGCATTTTAGCTTAGCAAGGCAGTATACCGCCGCCTCTCATCTCAACGTCGTGGCCCGGGCCGGTCCCATCTTTGCGGTTCCGCGCGAGTGGTTTAGCGGCGGGCGCGCGGATCACTCGATCCCGCAGGTTAAGCAATGTTTACCCATGCCGATAATTGGATGGGTGACCGCCTTCACATTTCTCTTTGATGTTACGCTTTTTACAAAATGATCGTTTGTGTCGTACTTCCTGCTTACTATCCTTTTTAGGGTTCCGTCTGTCCGTCCGTCTGTCCGCTGTTTAACTCAGAGACTTGGTACTACAAAGCTGTAATTTAAAATCTCGAAAAAAAAACGATTATTTTCGGGTACCTCCCATATGTATATGTAAAGCTAAGGTAATTTTTTTTACAGCAAAAAAACTACAAGTAATAAAAATTTTAAAAAAAAATTAAATGAAAGCACATATTATAAAGAATTTAAAAGAAACACTATTACATCTAAGTAGACTTTAATGCTTCTTGAGTTCAAGACGATTAAAATGTTCATACTTACCTACCGAAAATCGACTTAGATAACTCTGAATAGAAAATTAGCTACCTACCTAATATTTATGTTTTTTGCAGATGTTTTTTTTATTATTGATAATGGGTTTGCTCTTGACTTGACTCTCCCGCACATGGAGGACGAAGATATTTAAGATATTTTGTATTTTTAGTAATGGTGACGGAACCCTACACTGAGCATGTTCCGACATGCTCTTACCCGGGTTTTATAATGTAAATGCGAAGTTAAATGTTTTTCAATCACACACGAATGGATTTGTATACAGTACTAGCTTTCCGCCCTCGCTTCGCTCCCGTCAAATAAGTTAAAATATATACCTACTTATAGCCTATGCTACTTCTGGATAATGTAGCTTTCTAATGGTGAAAGAATTATTAAAATCAGTTCATTAGTTTTTGAGTTAATCAATTACAAACAAACGAACAAAAAATCTAATCTTTCCTCATTATAATGTTAGTATAGATAACAATATAATATAACGTATTTGACCTTACATTTGTAATGTTTTCATTTGTGCTAGTTCTAATAATTAATATTTGTTACTTTATTACCTTGTAATGTAACTTACTTTTAAGTATTATTGTATTTTATATTTGAAAAAATGACCTTCTGCTGGAGTTTCTTGCGGCGCTTCTTCTCCGCAACGATGGTGTTGTCCGAAGCGCTGGTAGATTCACTCTATATTACCGACGTGTAAAAGAGCCCGTATGTGGCCAATTTACTGAATAAATATTTGACTTTGACTTTGACTTTGAATAACATAGCACGCATATCAAATACGAGGGAAGACAGGCCTAGCTAGGGATGGGCGGTGGGCATTAATACCTTTTATGGTTGTTAGGGTTCCGTACGCTGTCCGTCCGTCCGTCCGTCCGTCCGTCCGTCCGTCCTAGCTTTAAAGAGCTGTATCTTTCTAACAAATAATAAAAAAAGCCAAAAAGTAAAATAATAAGTCCAAAAACAATAATTTTTTTTTAACGTTTTTTGTATTTGTTCTATCGTAAAAACGGTTATACACACAAGCGTCTGGTATGATTATATATTATAAACAAATACAAAAATTCTATAGGGTTAACTAAAAACCAGCCAAATGTGTACGAACCCTCAGTGCGCGAGTCCGACTCGCACTTGACCGGTATTTTAATACAATAGCAGCAAACAAGCCTATCTGATACAACGTTATATCTACAATGAAAGCACGCCAGTGATTTACGCCTTGCTAACTGGAAAACCTCTTATGAAAACACAGGGGGTTAAAGTCCCCTTGATGATATATCGACTATTGAAGTATCAATTAAGGTAAAGGACACTACTAGTGTCCTTTACATTAATTGATACTTCTATAGTAGATATCGTTAAAATGTATATTAATGATGTACCATTAAGGGGACTTTAAACCTTTCAACGCTAATAATAAGCTTTAATCTTCTTGTTAGTACAATGCCACTGTAAAATATAGTTAAAACCACGTCTGCGTCTGTGTGCAAAAAAAGTGCGTCTGTGTGAGTGCGACGTTTCGAACATCTGTTCGCAGTTTCTTTACTGCTTTAGCTATATTTATACTGTGACAATGGCGACCAACAATAACAAGTCAGAATAATGAATTTTAGCCCTTTTTGAGTATAGTAACCATTTTTCGAAGAGTCCATGCCTAATTTAACGACGGTCTGTCTTCGGTTAAAAGTTACGATCATTATGTAATGACAAAAACATTTCAGGCTTTAAATTACTAACACCTATTCTAAAGCTCTAGGTACTTATTGTCCCGTTGCTGGGGAAAGACCTCTTTCTCCTTTTTCCACTCAGCATCGTTACCAGTCAAAATTGTAACTTGAAAAACGTTACCCTCCTTTTTGAGCAATTTGGGTAAAAACAAGGCCGAACTAGAACCCGCTATAGAACCTTGTCATAATAACGCTACTTACATCAAATCACAAAAAAGAAACGACCAAAATGCTTATTGACTTGCGGTTAAAAGGTTCCAAGGTGGCTCAACAATTTCAGTCGGAATTACATTCAGACTATTAACGCGATAGCTACGTAACCATGGCAACCGCACCGGCGCGCGCACCCAGTCTCCCCCAAGCCCAACGCCAGAACAGACGTCTCGCGTTCCAAATATAAACAAAAACATTCGTTTTCAAAATTCAAATGTGACCGTTGCTGGCCAATGGGACGTGTTTCGGAACGCCATTTTCGGCAGCCAGTGCTTGTGATTGGGTGACGTGGTATGACTCACGGATGGCAGAGGATGTTAGTGGTGGATCGGTATGTTCATTGTTTAAATTTACTTAATTATGATACTTTTAAAACTGATATGGATACTAGCTTTTTTGCAATGTTCATAGGCTTAGAATTTGAGGAACTCACTCAACCTCATTTAAAAAAATGAATAACTAGCGATTAAAATAAAACAGTTTAGATGTTATTGTTAATAAATGGATATTTACATTCTTAAAGAACGTGTAGGTACTTAAACTGCAATATTTTATACTATTACCACAGTATAAATATAGCTAAAGCAGTAAAGAAACTACGAACAAACGTTCGAAACGTCCCCCCTAAGCGAACATGGCAGTGCTGTCAATGGCGGGTGACGCGTGGAGACGAATGGTTGAGACGTGCGTCTGTGTGAGTGCGACGTTTCGAACGTTTGTTGTGCTATTACTTTACGTTGTTAAATAAGACAGCAAGTTCACGTGACAATATATTCTAAGTAAATAAAAAAGAACATCGGCAATATACGGTGATAACAATATATTTCAGTAAATTTTTGCCAGTCGGGCTCGCTCCCGCATCGTGAGAACCGCCACGTTTCGTTTGTAGGTCACGAGCGGAGTAAAAGTTAGGTAAGTAATATTGTCGACATAAATACCAACCATTTCCTATCCTTGATTAGACATAACCTCAAAGTTATTGGACACTAGCGACCCGTCTCGTTTCGCTTCAGTTAAATAAGTTTAAATACAGCCTATTAAACAAAATTATGTAGCTTTCTAATGGTGAAAGAATTATTAATTTCGAATCAGTAGTGAATATACGCCTGCTATAAAATTAACAGCAAAGTCACGCTCTGTTATTTGTCATCTATTCATCAGGGGCCGTAGAATATTCGAACCGCGGATAGAATAGAATACTAATGTCTGGTTCCTATATTCAAACCACGGATAGATAAGGTTGCTCCAAATTTAAATTTGACACATGTTGTATGTGGCAAATGTCAAATTTTAACTCGAGGTATCCTTATCTATCCGTGGTTTGAATATAGAAACCGGGCATAAGGGTTACAATTTGACACATTTGCTGTCTCAGGACTGTTAACTTAAGACACAGTTAACAGTTAGAAAATAGGTACTGTTTTTGGTACTTTCACGCTCAAAGCGTTTCTAAGCAATGTTTAGAAATGTGAAGCGAGTTATTTATTTCTTTTATTTCGACAGTCTCGCAATTGGAAAATAAATTGCCTTGCGGCTGAAGATTATTTGCCATAGACACCTTTTTGATATAAATGCCAATTCATTTTCTATATTTTAATTTTTAAGTTGAAATAGAAAATAAAGAGATGTTTCTAACTATTGACGACAATACTCCACAAAGAAAGTAGATATTGTACCTATTATGATATAGAGCTTTATCACAAGTGGTCGGAATATGTGTTCAATAATGTGTTCCCATCTCACTCACGCATGAATGAACATGCGTCAAGTTTAGGTAAATTAGCTCGACCTATTCCGACCACTGCTTATCACACTCTCGATTTGCGGGCGATTTGAAAGCGAGCGCGCAGCGATTTCGCTGCGAGTGCACTACGTGATCGCTATCTGTTTAGTACTAGTGTTTGCGGCGATCACGTTGGGCACTCGCGGCAAAATCGTTGCGTGCTCGCGGCGAACTCGCTGCGCGCTCGCCTCACTTACAACTCGCCCGCAAATCGGCAGTGTGATAAGTGATAACGCCCATAGGAAAGAATACACCTTTACTAAACAACAAGCTTTCAAACCGGCTACTTATATGACAGATATGCTTTACTTGACGATTGTGGGACAGGCGGTAAATGTTTTATCTTGCCTAGTTAAATATGCGGGCTTAGCATGCACAGACACTTATTTTAAACCTTAAGCGTTAAATCTTATAAGCCTACCACACGCGCAAGCTTCACCACAGTTTTACCTGCGCAAGCCAAAACTGAACACTTCGTGTCTATACAGTTTTACCAACTACACGCTCCGTGTTCCGTGTACAAACCGGCTTGCGCAGGCAAAACTGTGGTGAAGCTTGTGCGTGTGGTAGGCCCATTACGTTTAGATTTGGAATAGATGTATTCATTTCTCTAGCACCTGTCAAATGCATGCTAAGCCCGCTGGAGGACGCAGCATGACAGCGAAAGTGCGAATCAGCCACACGAAGTTCGATCAATGTCGAGTGCGCCTGATAACGCGTTATCAGTGCCAACTGCCGACGTTGACACGATTTGCCGAATACATTGCGTGTGATGGTAATTAACCGTTGATGCGGTGAGACCGTGCAATGACGAGAGAAATCGCTCACCGCTGCCGCTCAAAGTCGGCGGCAAGAGCGGCGGCGGCAGCGGCAGCGAGAGGATTCTCTCTTCATAGCACGGTCGAGACGCTCACCGTCACATCTAATGTCTGATGATACCCTATAATCAAACCGCAGATAGATGGATACCACGAGTTAAAAATTTACATTTCCCACATCCAACGTGTGTCAAATTATAATTTGAAGTAACCTTAACTATCCGCGGTTTGAATACCTATAGGGACCGGACACAATACAAGTAGCGATCATACCTTTACCCCTATTGCAATAGGGATGATGATTGATGACTATTTTTTTTCTTTGTCGATCAGGTAGATTATCAAAAAGTATTGTGGACACGTATTTTTATTTTTCACATTAATCAAAAAATTACGGAGATAAATTGAGTTGAAATGTCACATGACGTGTCAATACAATTTTTACATAGAGATGACGTCACAAGCTGGGGCCTCCCGAACTTTGACGCGCTTTATCTTTGTAATTTTTTGTTTGATTGACAAAAGAAATATACGTGTCCAATATTATGATAATTATAATCTAACTGACGGACTAAATAGAATTTCGTTTCCTTTACCCGGTCACCATCCCTATTGTATTGTTTTGTCAGTTTAAAATACGGCCTCTGATCGAAAGTTTGTGCAGAAAGGTAAAATTATCATTACAAAGTCACGAAATCTAATCGTTTATTCAACGTTTAGGTAACTTTAACCCGCAACACAAAGTTTCACGAAGCATTATTCAAACCGGCTGAAAAAAGCAGTTCGTTGTCACAAATAGAAAACAATTTCTTCGCAACGCGGGGTAATAAAGAGGTAGTTTTCCGTTCATTTGTTTGTTTGTCATTGTTAACGTCGCCGGTCTGACTTGGCAGCTGAAAACAGGGCTGAGTTAGATACTTGCTAGAATAACAACATTAAGGGCCTGTTTCACAATCGACAAGTATACTCATCTGTCAAATGAAGATAGCCTTCTCCTTGTCTATTTCCAAGTGTAAGAAAGGGAACGGGCTACATTTATTTGGCAGATATACTTTACCGATAGATATTCATTGTCTGTTCATCGGATTAGAACATAAACTTGATAATTTACACTCACACAGACACACGTCTCACACGTCGCATGCCTAAGCGGACATGGCAGTGCTGTCACTGCTGTCAGTGGCGGGTGTAGCGTGGAGACGAATGGTTTCGTGGAAGAATAAAATACAAAGCGAAACCATTCGTCGCGTCGAGACACCCGCCACTTACAGCACTGCCATGTCCGCTTAGGGGTCTCGTTGAGAAATGCGTCTATGTGAGTGCGACGTTTCGAATTCGTCGTCTCTTCACTGCTTTAGCTATATTTATACTGTGCTATCAGTTTACGTATTCAAACACTTTTTTCCTAGATTTTGACTGACTTGACATACTTGGGACTGCCGGCGGACTGTTAGTCTGTGCTGCCCTTTACTACGATTGTCAGACTAATCCAACATCGAATAATCGAGGAAAATAATACTAACGCTGCCGTCCAATGCCCTTACTAATAAACGTTGAGTAACCGCTGAGTAGTTATACCATGCTTTGTCCTTATCTGTCATTGTGACATTTGAATTCGACAGATAAGGACAAAGCATAGTATAACTACTCAGCGGTTACTCAACGTTTATTAGTAAGGGCACAAATTAATAACGCAGTACAAGTGTATGAAGTCTAAATGCGGATACTGCCTTTTTGTTTTGGTTGCCAGAATGCAAATCTGTTGGCTTTAAACGAATCTTTTGGGCAAAGCCGGTGGCCTAGCCAAGATGCGTAACGCGCTTTTCGAAAACTGTCAAATTGTATAGGATGACATATAAGCGGCTGACGCGACTGTTCGTTAGCTTACGTCAATATTATACAATTTATTTGATTTAAATCGCTAAGTTACCGTAGTGCATCTATGGTTAGGCCTACACGGGTATGGGACCAATTTAGTACCATAACGTAGCCCCCCATGTCGCGCGGCTGCTCTGTGGGCTCACCTTCAGACCAGGACTCTAGACCCCTCGCCAACTCTGCTGAAGGCACCCTGGGTCACCTGGGCACTCTTGCCATTACGTTGCATCTTGCACTACGTTGCCATTCCGAGCTCTCGCTACATTTATGTCTAAACTTAATATTCATTTCCGATTGTAACTATACCAACCCATGATATAATACAGAGCACATTTCAATCGCGCTCTACTGAATCGCATTTCCGTTATTTTTTCCGACGTCATCTCCTAGTCTAGCTCTGTGTAAACTACATTTCAATTTAGTAAATTCTTTGCGTTTCTTGCAGTTGTGTTCTGCGTTTTATGGAGTAGGATTGTGGAATATTGTCACGATTTTGCAGTGACTTATCATTGTGCGAATAGTCGCATAACTTGCAGATAGTTGTGGTGGATGTTGTCTATTATATTTGTAGTTAAATAGGTTAGGTTTTGAACCTTAAAACAGCATTGAAATGATTATTTATCGTTGTTTATTAACTTGTTTGTAAGATTTTTGCGTATTTAAGTACAGTCAAGGTCATAAATATGTGTACACGTTTAGTACCTTGTCACTTTAAATGCCATGTTCCAAATCCGTACCATGACATATAAATACATATATAAATGGAAATAAAATTGATATTTCAATACATATGTATATGTCACGGCATACGAAAGGTTCGCTGTGACATTCATATGTTTATGGCTGTTTAAACATGACATTAAATAGACAAGGTACTAAAATGTACACATATTTATGATCTTGACTGTGCAAGCCTAGAACCTAGTTTGGAACTAGGTGAACTTATGTGCACATAAGTTCACCTAGTCCCAAACTAAGTTCTAGGCTTGTGGTTGTCCCTTGAACTTTAACATCTATTATTCTTTTTATATAATGTTTATCGGCCGCACTCAGAGACGTCAATTAAGATTTAAGTTTCATTAAAGTAGCTGCTGTCACTTTCTTTGCTATAGCAATAGAATAAGACGCAGCAACTTTAATGAAACTTAAAACTTAATTGACGTCTCTGAGTGCGGCAGTATAAGTATCATCCATCGTTACGACCGCAATATTGTTCACAAATGAACAGCAATTGATTTTATTGCACATAAACTGCACATGGCATAAATGCACGCTTCGTTAGTTGATACGCCTGGGATGCAATTTGCTGCAATCTCCTGCGCTAAACGAATTACGACTGCACTAGGTTCTAGATGAAAGTGTGCACGAGAAAAACCGGTTTAAATGGGTTGAAATTAGACAGAATTTTAGCTATATCAAATCTTTACAAGGAATCACATTCATTAGTGGCCACCCCTAAAACTACGTCACACGTTAAGGGGAGGGGCTTGTTTAACCAGGGGTGGGAGTCGTAAGCTTCGTAAAAAAGATAAAAAAGATAAAAGATATTTATTCAGTAAGTAGGCCGCACGGGCACTTTTACACGTCAAAATCTACCAGCGCTTCCCAAGAGGAGACCACTGCTGAGAAGAAGCGCCGCAAGAAACTCAACAGTTAGTCATTTTTGAAATATATACTACTCTGTCAAGAAAGTACCGGGAAAAGATCAATAATACACAAACTGTTTGTTAATCATCCAAATTTATTTTATCACCTTCAAAGTATGCTCCTTCAGAAACGATACACTTACGCCAACGAATAATCCAATCATCAAAACATTTTTAAACGCTGTTTCCGGAATTGAATTCAGTTCTCGGCGCGAATTCTCCTTTATGTCTTCTACCGATTGAAAACGGGTGCCACGAAGTGGTAATTTGAGTTTAGGAAAAAGAAAGAAGTCGGCAGGAGCCATATCTGGTGAATATGGTGGTTGCTCGATGGTATTTGTTGAGTGTTTGGTCAAAAATTCTTTCACAATGATGGCCTTGTGCGAAGGCGCATTATCGTAGTGCAAAATCCAAGAATTTTCATTCCACAAATCTGGCCTTTTTCGTCGAATTTGCTCTCTTAAATGCCGCATAACGCTCAAATAATATTCTTTATTTACCGTTTGACCTTCCGGCAAGAATTCCGAGTGCACAACACCGCGATAGTCAAAGAAAACAGTCAACATGACTTTGACTTTTGATCGACTTTGGCGTGGTTTCTTCGGTTTCGGTTCAGTTGGAAGGCGCCACTCCGAAGCTTGTTGACTAGTTTGCATGTCAAACTCGTAAACCCACGTCTCGTCACCAGTAACAATGCGTTTCATGAATGTTGGGTCGGAATTGACTCGTTCTAGCATGTCCTCAGCGACTCTCATGCGATTGAGTTTTTGGAGAAAATTCAGGTCTTTTGGGACTAGCCGAGCGGTAACATGTTTCATACCCAAATGATTAGTTAAAATAGTACGGATCGACTCGTGAGATACAGAAAGTTCGGCGGCTATCTCTCTCAAAGTTGAATGAGGATTTTCAGTCACTATTTCCTTCACTTTTGCGATGTTAACTTCAGTTGCAGACGTTGATGGCCTACCAGAGCGAGGCAAATCTTCCATCACATCTCGACCGCTTTTGAACGCTTTGTACCACTCATAAACACGTGTTTTTGATAAAGTCGAATCACCGTAAGCCTTCTGTAACATTTTCAGTGACTCCGAACACGAAATTCCATTGGCGATGCAAAATTTAAGACAAACTCTTTGTTCAATGTTTTTGTCCATTATGAAATTCGCAATACACACTAGATATGATATAACTAAAAACAGCACTGTATTTAATATAAATAACAGATGCAACTCAAACTCCGCGCCAAAATAGAAAACAGTTGTGCCAATCTAACAACAACAAAAAAAACAAAAATTTGAATTTGGAACCATAAACAAATCATCCATTCCCGATACTTTGTTGACTGAATGTATATATCACACAAAACAGTTTCTACATGACATGTCTTCCTACATAAACCGTGTCCCCTAGACAAGATACAGCGTTTACATGACAGCGTAACGTCACATGTCAAAATCTAAATTTTAGAACTGTTTAATCTAATAATATCTGGATGTAAAACTTAGATGAAAACAAAAAGAGGAAGATACGTGACCGGCGCGCGGGTTTGAGCACCTAAATATAGGCGCTGAGCGCCTGTGTTTGAGTCAGTTGTCCGGCCGTCTCCGATCTGTCAACACGTGCGACGTCGTGCGATCGATCGAGACATGACTGTCTCACTTACGCGCACGACCTTAGTCCATCAATTTATCTCTATTGCTCCTTAGTGCAAATTTACAGCTGTGTGTGTGGAATTTGCGAATGTCGGTGTCGCGGGGCGCATTATGTCAGTGTCTTATACGGCGATAACGTGTCTCCCCCTTTTGCTTTAGTCTAAGATGTAAAATTACAAAATATGTGACGTCACACCACCGAGGGTGTCCGGGGAAACAAGGACAACACATAAATATAACAGTAACAGTTTTCTATGACGTTTTAGACGCATCTTGAGACTGGCATCTCAGCCAAGATAAGTGATGCCCTATCCGACGTATCCGTCAACGGCGAATCTTGCTAACTCCGGAGGTGAGAGCGAAGATGTCTGGCAAAGCCAAATTTGTTTTTAAAGGTGCGGTTGCCAGGCGTACAATACAACTGACCAGAATTATACTAATACTAGCGATCCGCTCTCGCTTCGCTCTAAGTACATATATAAACCTTCCGTGAAAATTATCTAAGTAATGCTGAAAATCGCATTAAAATCCGTCGCGTAGTTTGAAAGATCTAAGCGTACATACAGAGCGAGAGACGGCGGGAAGCGACTTTGTTTTATACTATGTAGGTAGTGATAGTCGACAATACCGAGGTTGGACCGAGTTAATAAAGTTAATATCTAGTTAACAAGTAATCCTCTTTGTGGGCCAATCGAACCCGAGTTGTTAGCGTTTTCCCGCGGGGATCCCGCGGCGAGCGGGAACGTTGGGATAGGGTCGTCATTCGTGACGTTCTCAATATAAAGGGACCTTATGGAGGAAGGCAGTTACGCTCTTCTTATTCTTGTAACTATACGAATACTATGGTAACAGTTCTAAAAACGGCGTAACCGCCTGCCTCCATAAGGTCCCTTTATATTGAGAACGTCACAATTTTTTTTTATTATTCGACTGCATCAGGTAAAAAGAAGGGTAATGTGGTTAACAGTCTATGTATGTTCCCAAAAATAGGATGTTCCACTCTAGCTCCTAAACTATTGGATCGATTTTAATAAATGGGGTGTCATTTATGATTAGTCAAAAAACGGTCAAGTGCGAGTCCAACTCGCGCGTTTATTTGTCCGGTTCCGAACATAATGGCAGGTTTTTAGTATTTGTTGTTGTTTTATAGGGTTTGTTCTATAATCATACCAAATTTGACGCTTGTATGTTTTACCGTTTTAACGATACAACAAAAATAAAATTACGATGAAAAAACGTTTCTTGTATGAGGACTCCCCTTTTTTTACAATTTTATTATTTATTAGGAAATCCGCCGTTATATCACACATTCTGCAAATAAAACAACGAGTCATCTTTTACGGTTCAAAAGATACAGCTCTTTTTAGTTAGGACAAACGGACGAACGGACGAACCGATAGCGTAGGCTAGTAATAGGGTTCCGTTAGGCACTCTTCGAGTACGGAACCCTAAAAACGTGCAAGTGGCATAGGATATACAGAAATTATAAGGGTGCGTCATATTCGCCAGTCGGGTTTTAGTTTTTGAGGTTAGGTTAGGTTACTATTACTGTGCACTCCGAGTACCTAAGCCCTCAATAGTACCGTCACACTACGGGAAGGTTCATCCACTTGCTAACATTCTTAATTCGGTCAGATTGTCAAATCGTACTCGGTATGTTACTATTGAAATTTGACGACTTGACAACCCGACCGAATTAAGAATGTTAGCAAGTGGCTCAACAATCCCGTGGTGTGATGTACTTATACCATAAGCCACAATAGATTAGTAACTGGCATAAAACACCCACAGAAAAACCCAACGAAAACAAATACCGCAAATTAACCAATGTTAGTCTTAACCATTTCTACGTAAGGTTCATTTCGTCAAGAAATATTCTTATGTCCTTTCTCACGCGGGGGTTTTAATACAAAATGAGAGTTAACCAAGTTTCCTCCTTCCTTCGAGCCTGCCTTTAATAAGGCTTGGTTAACGAACTAGAGGAGCTGAAGGGAACTAGGAGAAGCTTAATGTTTTACTTGTGAGCAGACAAGAAAGTATTTGTGTAATTATGTGGAAAATATTGTGGTAAAAATCTTGGTCTATGTAAAAGAAGAGTTCTGATGAGTGAAGGTTTTAGAGATCATAATCAAGAACCAATAAATATTAAATACTTTGCTTTCGCCCGCGACTTCACCCGGGTAGAAGTCTTTTATCGCTGCTCCCTCGGGAACTGTTCAATTTTCCGGGACAAATAGCATTCTATATCCTTCTCCGAGAATCAAATTATCACCAGATCAAATTTCATTCAAATCTGTTCAGTGGTTTAGCCGTGAAGCGCGACAAACAAACAAACTCAATTGTTAATAAACAACAATATTAACAACAAATTTTTGTCTCGCGCATCCAGACTATTTCCACCGCAGCCGAGCGGGAAATTTTCCTACACAATTTTTAATTCCCTCCTCGCCTCGCCTCGCCTCGCCTCGCCGGTGGAAAAGCACCTTAAGGATATTATATATTTTTTGACTGTATATTTAGTTTGTCTTGAAAGTAAATATTGAGTTTAATTCTCGTTAAAAATAAGAACATAAGTAATAAAAATTATATTATATAATCTCCAGATCGTCTTCGGTCCTACTACTTCAACCCCGTTGTTCTCGACGTCCGTGTGCTTTCGCGTGACTCACTTGACCAATTTTGTTTGAGGAGCCCCGTGCGCATGACGGGCACGTGGGCACACCAGGAACATTAGGGGAAAACCGGGATAGTTGCCCCACTATTTGAAGTCTCTCTATATCTTTTAGTACAAGAAGCAAAATATTTCATTTTTAAAACAGGCCGGTACTTTAGTTTTTTATCTGCAAATTTATGGAAAGTAATATTTCTACAGTATTTGGCGATAATGTCGGACCTCTATATTTTGGGAAATCTATCCCACATAGCGGATAGTTGCCTAATCTATATAAATTACGTTTGGGATAGATGCCCTGACAAAAAACAGGACATCTATTCCTCAAAAACTTTGATCGCATTTTGGCTTCCCATGCAATCGCACAGAGACATGCGACACGGTCAACTTAGTGGAAGTTAGAGAGTCTTTCGATAGATTAATAAAATAGCATGCGAATCATCCGCGAAACTAAAGTAATTACAATCGGGGCAACTAAGCCCCTTGGGCCCCGGTTTTCCCCTATTTATTTATTAATTTTATTTTTTCATTTAAATACAATGCAAATTTAAACAGATTGCTGCACTATTGATAATAATTTAAAAGTTGCAAATCGCTGTGGCTGAAATCGCTTAGGAATACATCATCATCATCATCATCATCATCATCATCATCATCATCATCATCATCATCATCATCATCATCATCATCATCATCATCAACTTAAATCCGACTGGCGCGTAGTATGAATAGTATGATACATACATCCTTACAATTTTAATATAGCCTATAACCAGTGGTTTGAATAGATAGTACCAATTTACCTAATGCAAGTTCATTCAATAATGTGTTCCCATCTCACTCACGCATGAATGAATAAGCGTCAAGTTAAGGCAAATAGGCACTACATACAGCCTCTGCCACACTCGCACGTTTTTGACAAATCATATGACATGCCATTTATTTAAATCGGTCCAATAATTTAGGAGCTAGACTGGAATGTCCGATTTTTTGTCTGTTTAGAACGCATCCTAACTAAATGCAGCGTATGTGACGTCACCTCGCGGCGGTTAGCTGAAGATTCAAATTTTGGAGGACCAACGGCCATCTTTTACTTTAACGTGGAGGAACGAACACGCACTTGTCTCGCTTTTACTTGTATCTCCAAATTAATAAATATTTGTTAATTATTATAATAAATTTCATCATTGAAGACAACCCTAGGATCCCTGCATCAACTCCCATAGGAGCCTAGGGCCTTAACATGTCACATACATACAAACATATTGTTTAGCCTGTCTTGGTGTCCTGTTGGGCAAAGGCCTTCCTTCCACGCTACATACATAGACTGTTAAAATAATTACCCTTCATTTGGCAACTCAGCGGGCTTAACATGCATGCACGAGATAAAATTTGACAGGTCCTACTTGCTAGGGAAATTAATTACATCTATTCCATATTCTAACTTAAGACGTAACGCTTAAGGTTTAAAATAAAAGTGTCTCGTCCTGAGTTTTATTACCTTTTATTACTAAGCGACTATAGCGATTTTCACTTTTTTTATTGTGATTTTTTCAAGACTGGACACTTATTTTTTGCGTTAAGTCTCACGCTAGAATATGGAATAGATGTATTAATTACCCTAGCACCTAGGGGGCCGTCTAGTAAATATACGCTTGCTATCTGACCACATCGGCGATCTAATCCCTTCAGCATTCCTCTCTACTGTACTCACTATTTTACTGCGCTCGTAAACTTTACGGTCCAGCCTTGATTCTCGGCGATGGAGTCTTCCGCCCGCATGCTAATGAGCCTGGGTTCGAATCTGGACAGTGACAAGTCCAGGGGAGCCGGGAATTGTTCGGGGACTTGACAGATGTCTTTTTAAGTCTACTGATAAAAAATGTGACGTTCTTAATATAAAGGGACCTTATGGAGGAAGGCAGTTCAGCTCTTCTTATTCATGTAACTATATGAATACTATGTTAACAGTTCTAAAAACGGCGTAACCGCTTGCTTCCATAAGGTCCCTTTATATTGAGAACGTCACAAATAGAGTCTAATCAGCCCAATAAGCGGTATTCTATTTGGCACCAATTTCTGTAAACTAAAACCATTCAAGTGCGAGTAAGACTCGCGCACTGATGGTTCCGTATTTAAGATAATATGGTTTGTAAAATAGATTTGCGTTTTCTTAATTCGTATGCAATAAGGTGTAATTTGAGTTGCCAAAATTTAACAGATTTTTTTTAGTTATTTCTCTAAAACTATAAATTTTGAACACTTCGTTTTATTTCTCCCTTAAATAAGTAATTATTTATAAGTTGGGAATTTTTCAGATTTTTAGGTTCATAAACACACAATATTATCACTCCTTAACCTATTATGAAACAGAAGCCGCTCTTGAACCAACACCTGGTTTTATTGTGATCAACAAAATATTACGAATATTTATTATTATTATTTATTTTTATTTATTATAATTTTATGTAACTTTGTAAGCGCATTGGTATGAATTCGGTTGCCCGGGTTCAAGCAAGACTTTGTTACATCCGGGTCGTGACCGGACTCCATAATTCAGCCGGGTATTGTCCGGTGTCTGGATTTACAGTTGCCAAGTACTTTAGCCTAGTTGATGTGACCCTGCGTACGAAGCTAGCCGACCGGCGTTTGAGTCCCGAACAAATATTTGTTATGAAATGAAACATTTAAATGAGGAACAAAATAGGTAATTAAAAACAACATAATAAAATACGAATATATACAATATCAATATATGAGTATATTGAAAATTGAAATTGAAAATTGAAAATTATTTATTGAAAACTGAAAATTATTTATTCAGAAAAACTTAAATTAAGGAATAACAAGGTTTTGGGTCCTGCGCTAGGATTTCCTATGTTGCAGGGCCCACTTAATCTATAATATAATATGGACCTGAAGTTGTGTCTGTTGTTTGTAATTGTATATTAGTGTTTTATTCTTTAACTTTTGACATTTTACTTGTATCCTTGTATATTATGACGAGCCTAAATGGTGAAAATATTTAAATGTTATATTGTAATATTGATATATTTCTTATTATTGATAATGTTTGCATACTTATTTGACGATCTTAATGTATCTTACTGTACCTTGACATGACATGCATTGTATATGTAACTTTACTTTAAGAAATAAATATCATACCATACCATATATCACTCCTCAACTTATTATGAAACAGTAGCCGCCCTTGAACCAGGTGAACCTGTATTTTTTAGCGCGTTGACATGAATTCGGTTGCCCGGATTTAAGCACGTCGCGCTTTGTTACATCCGGGTCGTGACCGGACTCCGTAACTCAGCCGGGTATGATTGCCCGGTGTCTGGATTTACAGGTGCCAGGTACTACATATTCGTGTGCTGAGCGCGAATTGTTCTTGAGTTTTGAATGTATTCTACGTATATAAGTTTTTTTAAAGTGCTTGTGTGAGATTGTCACCGTTATTTATTTATTAACTTTTGTTATTTGTGTTGCTTTATCTTGTCTGTCTTCATCGCCGTTAGAAATCTCATAGGATCGTCATATAGATATTATTATGATATCGTAAATAAATGCAACACCTTAGCGACAATTGCTACGACCCGGTATTGAACGATGGTTCTCACATCCCTTTTCTAAACAACCTACTTCCTTGACGTAATTGCGATTTTTTTTCAGGCATTAGTTCAGTCATTTGGTAGTTTTACCTGGAAAGTTTTTCGGATTTTTTGAAAATTTATTATTTTATACATATGATTTCGACGTGCTCTTTTTGAATTTTCACTCTGCCGCCTCGTATCTTTGCCGCTCGCGCCGCCATATTGGAAAATGGAGAAGGTAAAGTAGCACACAGGATGACAGGATCCATAAAGAACGTTTAATTAGCTTAACGTTTGCCTAATTATACCCTTCCTCCGTGCAATGCAAGCCAAGTTCGGCACCTGGGTTCAGACACGTCGTGCTATATCCGGGTTGTGACGACCTCAATAATGCAGCCGGGTATAATTGCCTCGGAATCCGGTGTCCAGACCAATATGGCCGCCAGATATTTGTGTCGCAGACAGATCGGTTTCTGTTCTAAATAGAAATAGGCTGTCCTAATTTGTGATCAGACTATTAGCGTTTCCTTCATTGACCGTATCGAGTCGGTGAAACGGGACGCAGTTTATGGGTTAGAGTAGGATGGAATTACATCGACCCGATATCGGTGAATGAAGAAACACTCTATGAGTTCTAGGGCATAAATGAACTAGTTTTTGACCTTTTTGAGACTAGTTTTTGAACTAGTTTTTATCAAGGAAAAAATAATTAATTAATTTCGCATAATGTTTGACCGTGATAAAAAACCATGGTAGCCTAATGGTTAGACCTGCCGACTCTTAAGCAGAGGGTCGTGGGTTCGAACTCGGGCTCGCACCTCTAAGTTTTTCGGAATTTATGTGCGAAATATAATTTGTAAATTTACCATGAGCTTTTCGGTGAACGAAAACATCGTGAGGAAACCTGCACACACCTGCAAAGCAATTTGACGGTTTGTGCGAAGTTCCCAATCCGCACTGGGCCCGCGTGGGAACTATAGCCCAAACCCTCTCATTGTGAGTGGAGGCCTGTGCCCAGCAGTGGGACGTATATAGGCTGGATTATTATATAATTATATAATTTTGCATAGGGTTCACCCTTATTCGTTTGTGCATTTATCCCTGGACACCCTGTATAGAAAACATCCATGACTCAGGAACAAGTATTCGCGTTAATCACACAAATATTTGCCCATGCCGAGATTCGAACCCGGGACCGCTATTTAAATTCCAAACAAACCTGTTCTGACACCTCGTTCAAAGCTCTATTAAAATCCCGTTAAGTAAGGGTCCAGAGATTGTGCCGCGAAATTGCCGCCGTCCGGATTTGGCGACCGACGTTTCAAGTTTGTTTTGACAGCCCCTTTTTCTTTAAGGGGTCCTTAAGTCGCGTGGTTTGTGATGTAATAATTCAGTTGCAAAATTTAATTTAATTTTATCGCATAGTCGTACTATATTAATTTGCGGAACAATGTTTCATACAGTTTAAATAAAATAAATAAATATCAGGGACAATCTCACACGAATTGACCTAGTCCCAAACTAAACTCTAGGTTTGTACTATGGGTACGAGGAAACGATATACATACTTATATAGAGAAATACGTATTTAAATATATAGCAAACATCCATGACTCAGGAACATATACTCGCGCTCATGACACAAATATTTGTTCATACCGGGATTCGAACCCGGGACCGCTAGCTTCGTAGGCAGGGTCACTACCAACTAGGCTAGCCGCGACGTCATGTTAAAATAAACGAACAAAAAAAAAACTGAATTTAACAATGTCTGACATCATTTATAAAGTAGCTTTCTACTTTATAAACTATGCCAGAGACATTGGCTTTTAAAAGGGTTGTACACGTTAGAGTACTCAACTTTGTTGTTTTAAAGAGTTACACGTTAAAACTTTTTCCACTAAAACAAAAAACGAAAGCCCGTTTGAAAGCTTTACAATTAAAATGTACAGGCACTCCGAAAGCTCCCCAAAGCCCAGCTCTGTTTACTTTCCTTAAAAGGTGTTGAAGTTTATTGCCAAATTTCGCGACAAATCAAGCTCATAGCCGCGAGCTTTAAGCTCCTTAATGTTTAGCGACACCTTCATAAAGCTCAGTACTTGGAAGTTTGTAGAAAAGGGTTTGTTAAATTGAATTCTTTATCGGCGTTCTTTAAACATATATATTAAATATTCTAACGTAAGACTTAACGCTTATAGTCTAAAATAAAAGTGTCCCGTCTTGATAAAATTCGCTATAAAAAAGTGAAAATCGCAATAGTCGCTTAGTAATAAAAGGTAATGAAAGTTAGGGCGAGGCACTTTTATTTTAAACCTTAAGCGTTAAGTCTTACGTTAGAATATGGAGTAGATGTATTCATTTCCCTAGCACCTGTCAAATCTCGTGTATGCATGGCCCGCTGTGTATTAATTGTAGATAAAAACCCCCGCCCAAATCCGGACCCCTCGTTTTAGAGCTCGTAACTCTTTATTGGCGTAACGAATTTTCACGAAACTTAGCTAAAATCACTCTCGATCAAGTCACCTTTCAAAAGAAAAAACTAAATCAAAATTGTTTCATCGGTTTGGAGCTACGGTGCACACAGACACACAGACAGATTCACCCGTTTAACTTAGTATAATACCCCTATGTTTTGCGCCAGGGGTTTAAAAGGTATATGCCAATTTTACTTATTTGTACTGTAGGTACAGTAAATAAGGCTTCGTGAGCCCAAACAAACCCTCGGGACGAGGGACTTTAATTATGGACCCAAAAAAAAACAACGCGTACGGCGTAACTCGATCAAGGCTCCGGCATGCCGCCGCGGGAGTTGAGCCGGAGCAGTTCGACTCTCAGACAACTCACTTTTCAATTCGACGATGAATTAACCGTTAGTATTTGTAATCACGCTCTCTGTTTTTCATATTTATTAATTTAAACTTTATTGCACAATAAAAATAAAGTACAAACGGCGGACTTAATGCCTTAATGCATTATCTACCAGTCAACTTACAGGCCAAACAGAAACACGTCAATTGGTTGGTTCTATTTTTAAGGAAACCAGTTCTTAAAATTCTATAAAATATATCATGGTACTAAGGCTTTTTTGTTTTTCTTTAGCATGTCCCACTGCTTTGTATTATTGTTAGTATTTATTTACTTACATATGTTTTGTTATGTAACAATACAAATAAGCTAATTATTGAGCTAAAACGCGGTGTGACAGGCCAGAACAACAATGGCGTAGAATTGGCCAATCAAATACAGAACAATACATTGTCCACACGATTATCGATAAAAATAACAAAAGCATATTGATTATTATATTGTTAAACATGATTTCCATATGTAACTCTTATGTGATACAAACAGCAGTCGGAAATGGAGGCTGAATGGAGACGGGGGACGCACGGACAGAAATAGGCCACGTGCTTATGAAAGGCTATAAGAGAAACGCTTCAAGTAAAAAGGGTTATATAAAATTCAGTGTCACATGAGCTCCAGGGAATAAGAACGTAATTAAAAAACATATAAGGGGACAATACAATCTCACGCAAACTAAGCTCTAGGTTTTCATGACAGTCGGTTTTGCGCGACTCGCATCCATGGCCTTCTTCACCAGATCTTTGTTGCTATTCAAGAATCTGCCCCATGATGATGGTGATGACGATGATGACGATGATGACAAGAGCCTTCCCGCGCTACGTCCACTAACTCAAGAGATTTGCAATTTGCTGAGCTATGTCAGCAATTTTGGTTTTTGCTGATCTCCCCATTTCTGATCCGATTTCGCAGAGAAACTCTGAAGTGTGTTCTTCCGCGGATCTTCTCGTTTCTGATTCGATTTCGCTGAGAAACTGCGAAGTGCTGGTGTCACAGACATTATTGGTTCCTACCTGAACCAAGGTCGAGGTTAACTCTGAGGGTCAGAACGTTTGACAGGCCGCGCGTGTATCGAACGACGGTAACTTAACACGTTCGCTAAGGAATGGATATTGGCTCCAAGATGCGGGACATTTAGAGAGGTTGGTATGGAAAGTGAGGGAATATAATAAGCGAGTGTTGAGTTTGTATAATATTTTCCTAAATAATCCTTAATTTTTTTTCTTATTAGTTTTCATCATTAATAAGAAAAAAAACGTACTTAATAAAAACAAGGTTTTGATAGTGCTACCACCGACCGATATGTTGGTGTTTGAGCAATATTATACAAGTTAATCATTATATGCTTAAACTAAAATTAACGTATAATATATGTTTAATTATGTATTTTTTAATACATTATAATTATGCATATCACTGCCAAGTATCCATAGAACAAGCCTAGAGCTTACTTTGGGACTAGATAAATTTGTGCAAGATTGTTTTCTAATGATTAAATTATTATTATTTATTAAATAACATTGCATTGAGAGCTGCCTTAACTCAATACCAGAATAATACTTACTAATTGGCGTATTACGGACACCAGCCACAATAGCTTACTTAGTCAATTGAATAATCACAATTATTAATTCATTGGGGAATAATCAATTCTGGTTGTTATGTTTGTATACATTACTAATTGTCGTCTGTTCACGTAGTCACTGGGTAAAAATATTCCTATAGTATTTCTCTATAATAAAATCCGGTCAAGTGCGAGTCCGACTCGCGCACCGAGGGTTCCGTATTTAAGTCCATACTTCAAAAATATACGTTTTTATGTACTTTAATTGGTATGCAATAAGGTCTATTTTGAGTTGCCTAAATTTAACAAAACATTTCAAAATTTATTAGTTGTTTCTCAAAAACTGAAAAATTTTGAACACTTTATTTTATTTTTCCCGTTAAATATAAATAATTACCTATACGGTTACTAAAAACAGATGCGGGCAAGCAACTATGCCAAATTTCAAGTTGGTAGCATCTGTAGTTGCTGAGAAAAACTTGACATACAGACGGACGGACAGACAACGAAGTCTCACCATAAGGGTTCCTTTTTTACCATTTTGGTACGGAACCCTAATAAATGGAATACCAATATATACCTACCTAAGGTGTTAAATTGAGATGGGTCTATATGAGCAGATACTGGAATCCTGCCGCCATGCGAAAATTACCTTCGTCATTTCACGTCAGGTCACGGACCATCGTCACAAATTATAATTTTTGGGCATAACTATTTTAAGTAGGTTCCCTCCGGTACGCCAATTCAGTGGATTTGAAAATTGCACTCTTAAAATTGTAATTTTAAGAGTACAAGACCCGTACAATGGCTGAACTCTGTATTATATTTTAAACTTTGACATTGGCAAAATTGTACACACGGACACACGCCATTAATAAAAAAAAACGGAACTCATTGTGGACAGGTGACGGATCCTTTTTTTTTTCAATGATTATGGCCTGGATGCGAAGTCCTTTAAGCCAGACGGATCCTTTATACATATCCATCCACAGCCATAAACAGGTTTACTGAATCGGTCATTGTTCTCTTTGAATGTTACGTTTGTAATGCAAATGTTGATAAAGGTAGGGTATGTAAAGATATGTTTACATTTCGGTTCAATAATATTTTCAATGGATGGATTGTGTGAAGCACAGATATGATGAGAGAAGAGTGAATGCTGAAATGACGGTTGATATAAAAATTGAAAAAGTTGATGGAAAAAATAATTGGGATAAGAACAAGGTGATGCCGATGAAACCGTATCATTTTACATCTTTTCATTTTGCAAAAAGGTAGGTACTTCCCGCGATATATATTTTTTTACAGGTACAAGTTTAAATAAATACAATTAAGAAGACGTTTAAAACAAAGTGGAATAAAAGCCCCTCATCTATTTTTAATAATAACTGTAATCTTTAGTATGTTGCAGATATAAATATACATTATAATTTATAACGTTTTGGAAATTAATAATACATAGATTCACACTGACTATTGACTTGGCTTTTGAACATAAACTTGAGATTATTCTCCCTGCGAGTTCGCGGTTTCAAAGTTTCAGGTTAATGTTAGAACTTTCAAATTAGCTTTATTTGAAGATAATTAGTTAGGACTTAAAAGCTGGTGCTTAGGTTTGAAGAAAGTTTGTCAGACATTTGCAAAGTTATAAGTACGATAGCTTAGAGTTTAATTAGAGATATTGAAATGTGTCTTCCTTTTTATATTTCTACTAGTTGGCCCAACAGATGTTATCCTGCCTGAACGTTGGCTTCGCAGCGGGGTAGCTATCACTTTATCGAAACTCCTTTCATCGAACGTATCATTTCATCGGAAGCTAATTTCCACGTGCAGGAGTTATAATTTTTTGGTGGTGTCAGGTCTAACCTAACCTAACCTACGTAACCCATGCTTAAGATAACCTGAAAACAACAAGGTTTCAGCAGAAATTAGCTTTCGATGAAATGAAACTCGATGAAATGATACGTGCGATGAAAGGTGTTTCGATAAAGTGATGAAATACCTTCGCAGCGCCACCTGCCGGGACCAATTGTAAATATAAACCGTCCAGGGACTCAAACACACACAAAAAAATTAATCAATATCGGTCGATCGGCCATTCTCAAGGTTTTGCGAGACTAACGCGCGGTAATTGATTTATATATATATATATATTAGCATTAAGTCCGCCTTTTCTACACCTTTTTTGTGCAATAAAGTATTTAAAAAAAAAACAAACACTCGCGCTCATGACGCAAATATTTGCTTGTACCGGGATTTGAACCCGAGACCGCTAGCTTCGTAGGCTGGGTCACTACAAACTAGGTTAACTGCGTCGTCAAACATTTATGTTATACAATTTAGGCTTTTTTCTTCGAACTTTTGAATATTTGGCACCCTTCGAGTACGGAGCTCTAAAAATCACGATAGTATAATGGAATAACTTTTATTTATGCGTCTTATATACTTATATAAGTTTTATATAATATATACCTTCTCATAAACCCAACCTCGTAAAAATCTTTTCTACTTTGCCCGTCACAACAAAGTGCTACGCCGTAGACAGTCTTCGGCTACGGCGTAGCAAACAAACGGGACATAAAGATGATGGGCATTGAGTATTATTGCGGCTGGCTGTCACACCGTTACGTAATAATTATTTTAATGAGTTATTACATTAAATTCATTACAAATATCAAAGTAGTTACGACCCCGACTTTCAGAGCTGATAACTCTTGAACGGCCCAACCGATTTGCATAAAAAAAGCTAGTAACTATTCCAATTAAAATATTTTTCAATAAAAAGAAACCGTTATATAATCGTTTCATCCATTCAGGAGCTACAACGGTAAAACAGACAGATAGATAGATAGATAAACAGTCAGACATATGTACATAGGCATACATTACACCCCTCTGTTTGTTTGGGGGTCAAAAAGATGTGGTAGCTTCATCTAAGAGTCTCGTGGAATCGAAGTGAGCTCCCAGTTTTGTTCCATGGTTGATGTTTGTATGTAGGTACGCATGTTTCGTCTCCGTTTCTGAACTCCATCGTGTAACATAACAAAAAAGGCTTTACATGACAATGCCAAAACTATATTCAATATGGATATTAACATAATATGAAAGTAACACAAAATGTAATAATATTTGAATATACTATAACTAAACTGCTTCGAAGTCGACCAACAATCCATAGCACGAATATCCAGAACTTTCCAAATTAAAATACCCTTACATTTTATTTGAGTCACGTATTCGCCCCAAGTTCTAGCCCAAATTAAAACAAATCTACTAGAAACGTCCATATAGCCTCAACTATTTGGATGTAGGCCAACGTATAATCTAATTGACGTTAGTTATAAAATGTTACGGCTCGGTGTAATAGGCGGTGACCGGTGTACCCTCGTCAAGTGACTCGCGATGACAGATCATTCTGCAATTTGATTTACAAGCACACTGCCGAGCAATATAACAAAGACAAAGACAACAAACAGCGCACTCTGTAACAGATTTGTACAGGGTGATTGTTTTTTCGATACATTTTTTTTCCTTCAGGGGAGTTGAGCTTATTTTCAGCTAAAAGTATTTAAGATTTAAATTTCAATTAATTGAACTTGTTACTCTGAAAATAATTTTGCTAAAATAACTTTCTTAGTTTACCAGCTGTTGAATAAAGTATAAAAGCATTAGTAGTAAAAGTTAATAAATTACAAATTAGGTAGTAATATTCATTTATTTAATAAAAAAAATCAATGTTTATCAAGCTACTATATTTTATGACCTTTTCGCTGCAAAAAAGCTCTACAATGCGCAATATCCCGTTTAAAGAGAGTATCGAATAACTAATTACCCGTTTATAAAGTGGAGCTTATTATTTGACCGTGGGTTTATTAGATTTCTTTAGCAATTTTTCTAACAAATAAACTTTATTCTTAAACATTCAAAGGCTTCTTTGGTAAACTTCGTTGGAATAATAAAAAAATATATGATGATGATGATGATGATGATGATGATATAAAAAGTCAGATTTGCATTACTTGTTTGGGCCAATTTTTCAATCAAATAACACAACCTGTCAGAAAAAATTTAGCTCTGTCTTTTTCTATCATGTGACCATAGAGAGGAATTAAAGTCAGCATTGGAAAAATTGGCCCTGTAAATACTGCCCTCCCAAAAGAAAAAGGCCGTATAACAGTATGAAGTCCTGAGCCTGAGCCTAGTCTTTACTTCGGACAGCAGTATACTTTGCCGTAACTTTACTCAAATTAGCTTCTGATTATTTGATGTCTTTACTGATCGCCTATAGCGCAAAACCATTGAGGCGTGATCCATCATACCGTGTAACTTATTAGACGGAGACAGATCGACGAATTATGGACACAATTTGTAAAACTTTTGAGATGCTTGCTTAGGTAATTTGAGTGCGAATAAGAAGTTAACTTTGATAAACAATTGGGGCAATATTCACAAGACGAGACGTCAATAATTTTTAAGTTTGATTAAAGTTGCTGCGTTTTATTCTATTGCTATAGCAAAGAAAGTGACAGCAGCAACATTAATCAAACTTAAAAGTTAATTGACGTCTCTGAGTACGGCTGTTAGAGTGTTTCTTTGTAGGTATATACTTTTCTTGCGTTGTTATCGATGAATTTTCAAGTATGGATTATTGGCTGTTACCTCAGAAATGGTTCAGTTTTTCTAGATTAAACGTAGTTTCACTTTCGATGTACCTATACTTCTCTTTGCAAGAAAACCAGTGAAAAAAAAGTATTAATAAAGATAAAATAATTGTTTAGATTAAATTTAATGTGGGTTAGTATTAATCATCCTGTTTAACAAGCTTTATAGAATTAATGAAAAACCTGGTTGGCTAGTTTAGATCTACAGTCGGGTCAAGGATAGTGAGCAGGGTTGAACAAAACAGGGCAGTCGTGCGTGGCATTTGAGGGTTAACGGAACTATTTATAGAAGGCTGTGAGAACCAGTTGTGAAGGTATTTGCATTAATTGTATGAAAGCCCTATAACAGCTCTATTTTGAATAATAATTTAGGAAACGAGGAATTAAATGTTATACTCTACTCGTGTAGTGTAATAATTGTATGTATCAAATAATTGTATGGTTTAATTTTGGACGCTGTGTTAGCATATGAAGGAATAGACGACATTCTCAACTTTACTGATATATATTTTATTTGACGCTACAGTTAACCTAATGTAGTGGCCCTGCCTACGAAGCTAGCGGTGCATACCTAAGTAGTTCGAATCCTGGTATAGGCAAATATTTGTGTAACGAGCACGAGTGCTTGTTCCTGAGTCCTGGATGACTCGGGAACAAATACTCGCGCTCAAATATTTGACCTTACCGGGAATCGAACCGAAACTTATATACGTACTTACAAACCATTAGTATCATTTTGCTAAATCATTATGTTGTTACATTATTTATTTCGTATGGTTTTGAATTAAGTTTAAATTGGATTGTTCAGACAATAGCTCTTTGCTGTTCACTTAACTCTTCAGTATGCTGGCAACTCTCCAGGAAGCGGCAGGTGACAGTAGTTACTGGGTTACCCTGAAGCATTTGGCAAGATAAGGCTTTGTATAATTACGTAATGACCGTAGTATCGCTACGTTTAATCATGACTACAGCCTTAATGCTATAGTTATTGGTGGTTATTAAAAGGTCATTAAAAGGAATTTGATTAAAAAAATCTGACGCCAACGAGGTTTTATTTTCACGAAAACTATAATGCTTCCTCTGCGGTAACATTTGTTTCACGAACGAGCGTTTATTGCGCAAACTTTTGCTCGCGTCCCAAACTCGAGCACATTTGTGAACCACACATTTTGTGAGTATGTTGAAACGAATATCAAAAGGTTTTACTAGCTTTTTGCGATTTTATAACTTAACACAATATTTTATTCCTTCCACACTAGTACAATTGAATCAATACGGAATCTTAGTCTTTAGGGTTGGCAATAGATCTGTAGTTTTAATCGCTGCATTAAAAATAATATGCTTGATTCACGAAAAAATATGCTCGTGTAACAAACGCTCGCGCAACGAATGCTCGAAAATCTGCAAAGCGAATGCTTGCGGTGAGTACCTATCGTCTTAAGACATTTCTTTGTTGTTTACTTTAAACCATTCAAAGTTCAAGTTCAAAGTAATGACAAAAAAATCTCGTTAAGCATTTATTTCTAGAGGCTAAAGGCAATTTTCCAGCTTCTAGCCAGGCTTAGATCCACTTAACCCTTACAAACAGAATGCGATGGAGCCCCGCGTGCAAGCGCAGATAACTCGCGCAAATGGGTAATCCGCCATCTGGCGAGGTAAGGCCACGCTTCGCTATGAACGACAAGCGGAAAAGGATTGTAGAAAACCTAAGGCTGCTATTCTGTCTATAAAGTACTAAGGCAAATCGATAAAAATGCAACCGCTTAGTCCACACTAATCTACATCTGTATCTTCACTAATATTTTAAAGCGGTAAAGCCTGTAAGTTTATAAGTTTGGATGTAGGATGTACTCCGAGACTACTCCATCGATTTCAAATATTATTTCTCCAAAATTTTGAACTTTCAGGCTGACCCCACACTAGCGTCTTTTGAGCGTCGGTGTCCTTGCCAGCGCCCGCGATAGCGGGTAGCGGGGCGGGGGGATTGCGCTATGCACTAGGCGCTGGCAGAACGCCGACGCTCAAAAGACGCTAGTATGGGCGGGTCGCTAATTTTAATTATAAGACAGAAGTTAGTTACTCCTTGCACGAATCTTTTGAAATATGTTTCATCTGTCTTGATTTTTAGCTGTTAAATTAAACAATGTTGATCTTTTCCTTGAAATAACGTTTGATAGTAGGTGATACCCTAACCTCAGTCGGTAACATTAATATAATTGCTAAAGTGCTAATTCTATAAAAACTCAGTAATAAACATAGCGAAGGATAACATTACTGTTGTTTTACTCTCACTCCTGTGCTAGAGCAAAAAGACCAATTTCTGTAAAGTTAATACTAAGACAGTTATAACATTAGACGTTAAATCTGCCATTTATACATATATTTTAATGTAATTTGCAAAGTTCAAGTACACAAATAAATAATGCGTTCTTATAACAACTATTATTTCTTATTTAACTTTTGTTCCATTGTACCTAGTCCTTAGGTTATTAAATGCTACTCTGCAGCTTCTAGCCGCGCTCGTCCACTTAACCCCTGTAGACAGAACGTGCATGAATGTCCACTATTGTCCACCAATTGCGCAAATATAACGTTTAAATACACAAGTTCTTACAGGATTATGGCATGTAGGATCATTGTAGCCTAGGACTTGTTTTGGTCGGCGTTTCCTTATTTTAGTGAAAGACGAAGGATATTGAAATGAAACGTATTGAGCGAAATGTACGCCTGTTGTTACAGTCTTAGGTTTCATATTCAAACATTCACAATAATCGCTATGCGGCAGCATAACAATCGCCTTACTCGCTCACTCATTTCGAATAAAAGAACGCGTTCTACTTATGAACAATAATCTTGTCAAGCGTGTATGGTTACACTGGGTATGATGGCGATCACCGTTACGCGTATGCGTAAACACTGCCTTACCGAAAGAGTAAATCAGTTCTGTGACGCTCTGGTACTCGCAGTATGACGGTAGATTAGGGTTAGGCGGAATAATATTTATCTGTTGCATTTGGACGTTTGATATGTCACGGGCGGGTAGAGGACAGAAGGATGTTTACACTTTTTCACCTTATTCCATTGTAATAAGGTCCAAAAGTGTAAACATCTTTCTGTCCTCGACTGTACACGAACTGTCGAGACTAATTTGGGTCTAAGTTGCACACGTGTTCCGTATTCAACAACGGAGCGTGACGTGGGTCAGGTACCGACCAATCCCTTGGGATGATTTTAAAATATCTGAAAATATGTTTTTTATCCGTTTGTTTTTATTGTGTGTCACTAAACCCCAGCGTCACTGAATGCATCAACATCTTTTAGCAAGCTTTATTATTTTACAAACTTTTATTTGGCAGCAAATTGTTATTTTTTGCAGTCAGAAATTTAACATAAACTAACCTATGTTTTGTGCATAAGTACTTGGACACTTAAACATTTATATTCAACATGTATTTTTTTATTAATGAAAATTATTTAATCAACAATATAATCACCGTCATTATCAACAATTTGTAACCATCTGTTTGGCAAAGACATTATGCCGTTTTCCCAAAAAGAAGGAGGCTGATGTTCAAAAAATTCGGCGACATCGTTTTGGAGCTGGTCATAGTTTTCAAACTTCTTTTTTCTTAACTGATGCTTTAAGGCACGAAACAAATGATAGTCTGACGGAGCAATGTCAGGACTATACGGTGGATGCGGAACTGTCATCCAGCTGAGCTCTTTTAGGATTTGGCGGACGGACTTCGCAATATGTGATCGAGCGTTGTCGTGAAGAAGAGCAACAGAAGTTTTCCTCCGACGCCTCGTCACTATTTCTGCGGCTAACTTTCGGAGTTGATCGCCATAAATACTGGCATTAATTGTCTTCTTCTCATCCAGCAGTTCCCAATAAAGTACGCCTTGCCAGTCCCAGAAAACCGTCAGCATTATTTTTCATGGCGGTTTGGTCTCGGCTGTGTTGCCGCACTTTGTCCGTATGGAAGCCAATAGGCCTGACGCATTTCGTTATTATACAGAACCCAGGATTCATCAGCTGTGACAATTGACCTAAGAAAGTCTTGTCTGTGGGGTTGTAGCAGAAGACTTTCACAGATGGCGACACGGGCTGCACGCTCACTGTCGGTCAGAGCGTGGGGCGTCCATCGACTCATTACTTTACGGTAGCGTAATGCATGCAGGTGCCAAATAATGGTAGTATGGTCGAACCCAAGTGCCTGTTCTAATTCCGTGGTGCTCGCATCAGGATATTTTTCCAAATGTGAGCGTAAAGCGTCTTCGTCGAAGATGACTGGCCGGCCGGATCGAGGTTTATTTTCACAGCTTGTGTCGCCTTTCTCGAAATTTTTAAACCAATAGCCCACAGTGGAATGAGCAGTAGTACCCGGTCCAAATGCACTGTACATTTTTTCTGCTGTTTTCCTTGCACTCGTCCCTAGTTTATACTCGTAGAGCATGACCGCGCGCAGTTGACGCAGCTCCATTTCGATCAAAAACTAAATATTGCGCAACATTTGCGCCTTTTTATACTTCTCAGTTTAAAGGTCCTAGAACATTCTGTAGAATACTCGATTAATCCAGCTTACGTCTTACTTTGAATATTGGAAATCATAATATGAAATTAAAATGTCCAAGTACTTATGCACAAACCATAATAAGTCTATGTAACCGATATAATATATATGTATACGTTTAAGCATGCTTGCATGAATGTTTTTTGCTATAAATTGGTAAAATAGTACATTTACCAAACATAATTTTAAGTCGGAATGTGAAATTCTAGCTTTATTCAAATAAACGAACCCCAGCTGTACGAGGTATAATTTATGAGAATAAATAACATGTCTTATTAACTAAAACAAATAAATGTCTATACATATTAGGATAATAAATGAGTATTAGGTTTCTGGAGAGGCAAACTAAGTAGGAGAATGATCTCAACGCAGCGTATGTAATACAAACGCAGTCGAGAAAATCATGGCTTAAAAAGAAAAGAGTGAGATAGAGATATTTTAATTCCAATAGGCCTGTAAAAACCGCACCGCGTCAACCACCGCCTTACCACGTCGCATTCATTTTGTTAATGAGCTTACCTGTGACACCCGACGCTTGACGTACATTAACTCGTATCCTGGCATAATTGGCTAAGTAAAGTTTTTGGAAGAGATGTAAATTATATTTTTTTTATTTCCTCTAATATTTTAGAAATATTTTTTTTAGTTATTAAGTTGACATTTGTAAACTTTAATGATGGACAAGCTTGTTGCCTTCGTACTTAATGAAAAAGAAAAATAAATGTCACATCTATATCTGTCATTGTCAAGTCAAATCAAAATAAACAAACGATTCAATACCTAATTCATTATTCAAGTCCAAATATCGTGCAAAGGTCGTAGAGCAAGCGGCAAAATCGAAAGTCCGGAGTTCGATAAAAATATTTAAGCAAACAGAAAAGAGTCGTTGAATTGAATCGTATGTTTACTTTTTTTTTTTCTCCCATGTTTTCCATTTGGACAGGCTAAGGTCAAAGACCATATCGCCTCGTCATTAGTATTTTAAATTACAGCATTTTAAATTATTTAAACGCCAACAGGGTTATTTTCTTTTTATGTTGTCTCATCCGGTAAAACTTAATTAGTATTTTCTTTCTATATTGTCACATCCGATAAAACATCTTCAGTATTTCCTTCTATATGTTGTCAAATCCGATAAAACTTCTTCAGTAGTTGTCAAGTCCAGTAAATTACAAGTCCGTAAATTAATTGTCAACTCTATTGATTTTGTCATTATGATATAAATCATACCAGGGTTAAGCCTGTTGAGCAGGTTTTCTGTACCATGCATAAAATATCCCTGAAAAAAAAAGTCTGACACCAGGCATCTGTCAGTCACTTTGTTTACAATACAAAACGATAGAAATATTAGAAATAGACAAAGAAGCAAAACTATATTTACACTATTTACACATATATATATACAAGCATGAGAATAATTAAATTTATTTTACTGTTAATTGAACAAAGTTATACAGCGTATGTTTACTTTGATTTGACAATGACAGATATAGAAGTTATAGTTTTTTTTTCTTTTTCATAAGTACGAAGGCAACAAGCTTGTCGGTCATTTATTCCGTCGAGACGTTTCGATTGATTTGATAGATGTTAAAACAAATTTCGAATGATAAAATTGAAAACGAATGGTGTGGAATGGTTTTTAAAAAATGTATCGCTCGTATTTCAAAAATATGGTTTTTGCTCACTTTCGAGTGAAACTTTCGAGCGTTCCAAAGTCAAAATTCGCGCCGCAGTTCGAAGAAACCGTCAGTCCTAAATCGTAAGAGAAACGGATAGTCCGTGTTCTATTCCGATATTTGACAGGTTGAGATCAGCTGGCGGACTGTAAGTCTGTGGCGCGCTTTATAGACATGTGTGTACGAGGGTATCGTTAAATCACTACACCCCTTTGTCACGTAGAATCTATTAAAAAGATAAATCGGTGAGCTCTGGATGCGAGCCAAATTGCCAAACAAGGCTTTATAAAGTTGCAATTAAGAATAACAACGGTACTATTACCGTTGTTATTCTTAATTGCAACTTTATTTTGAACCCTTTAGGCGTAGAGATTGTTCGTGACCAGATATTCAGATATGCTGGTAAGGTTTACCGAGCGAACAAACTTGTTTGCTTCCAACTTTCAAATATTTTAACGGATACAGATAAACGGGGTAAAGAATATGAGAATTTATCATAAATAACTGTATCGACGTTAAAAAAAATAACATCTCTTATTAACTAGATAGATTCTATTCTACCTTATTTTGCCCCATCCCGCTTCTATATCCCAATTCGAGTACTTTCTCGAGATATCCCATTATCTTGTTTTTCTCACAATTAATAAATAAATAAATATCAGGGGACAATCTCACACAAATTGACCTAGTCCCAAACTAAGCTCTAGGCTTGTACTATGGGTACTAGACAACGATAAACATACTTATATAGAGAAATACATACTTAAATACATAGAAAACATCCATGACTCAGAAACAAATACTCGCGCTCATCACACAAATATTTGTCCATACCGGGATTCGAACCCGGGACCGCTAGCTTCGTAGGCAGGGTCACTACCAACTAGGCTAACCGCGTCGTAATAAATATTCGTATATATCTGCTCGGAATCAGGAGTACTTTTGATTTATACAGGAGAAATAATTTGTCTCTAATTTTCCCATTCCATTTTGTTACTTTGCGTACAAAATATCACCGTTGTAAAACCGGGCGGTAACAAAATGGAACAAATAGTATAAGAATATACTGTTTCTTCTCCTCAAACCACTGAAAATTTCCCAATTGACAAGTTAGCTATCTTTAATTTGGTCGCAGGTCTCGATGATGAAGCAGCTCAGCTAAAGCGGTTGGTACAGTCAGCATCAAATAGAGGAGCCGTTAAAAATGGCCAAATATATCGCAACACATTCTTATTCCTATAGTAATAAATGTGTTGCGATATATTTGGCCACATTCACTGCTTCTTTAAATGCTGCCTGTAACTTCCTCACTCTTTCTTACGTGCCTACGAGTGTGCGAGGCAACTTAAGTCAAAAAAGATAAAAAAGATAAAAGATAAAAGATATTTATTGAGTAAGTAGGCCACACGGGCACTTTACACGTCAAAATCTACCAGCGCTTCCCAAGAGGAGACCACTGCTGAGAAGAAGCGCCGCAAGAAACTCAACAGTTAGTCATTTATTTAATAGAATATTCACTTATGACAATGATACTACTTATTCTAGCATTATATAAAACTATAATGTAACCACATAAAAGAGTTTCGACATGTCTTCCTACATAAACCGTGTCCCTTATACAATATACAGTGTTTACATGATTTTTGTGAGCTAGTAAGCAGCTATTAGTTAATTTTCAGTTAATTTTCTGGTTTAGGCCAAGCATTTTTGTTCGTTAGATAGTCCTCGACCCTATAGTACGCTTTAGACATCAACGACTTTTTCAAGTAATTTTTAAGTGCTGGAAGGGGTAACTCTAAAACTACGTCGGGTAATTTACTATAAAAATGAATGCATTGAGTCGGTAAATACTTCGATGTCGAGTTAAAAAGTGAGCTGTTAAGGAATAGCTTACTCATAGATAAACGAAGAAATGGTCGATGAGGTCAGCAGAAGGATAGCAAAGTAGTAAAAGCACGTTTTATCTCACTCCTACAAATACGAAGATGATCCAAGCGAGAACAATAACTATCGTAAGAATTTTATTGTGTTTTTATTGGTGGCATAAAGAAGGGCATTAGGATATGATGCCGGATTTTGGGAATGTATGGGTATTGCTGCTTTTTTATGGAATCATGGTTTATTTACGACTTGTGGATTCGTTTCCATAGCTATATATACAGTCATCGTATTCAAATAAATATATGTATACACGACCATATTGTTAGTAGCATATAGAGGTGTGTAGTTATTTATGGCATCTCGGGAATGTATATATATTTATGACTGACTGTTCTGCCGCCCTATAAAGAATCTATTCCACTTTGTTTTAATCTATTTTGTTATTATATTAAGTAGTAACATAATGGTAGCTCTAACCTGATTACGCCTTTTCGAAATCTAAGCGTTAACAGCTTTCATTTGACATCAAACTCGACATTTATAAAATATATTCTTTTTTACTGATAATTTTATGCGTGACGATGCCACCATGTTGAATTTTATATGACGTTACATAGTTTACACGCGAATTACTAAATTATTAAGAGCTACGAGGGAACAGATGAACGTATAAACATACTAACAAACCAACATACATATTATTATACCTACTGCTAAAACATAAAACTCTTTTTTAACTTCGCCATAGTCGGGTAACAATGCACGTTGAAGTTGCCACTAAGTTAAATTCAGAAAAAACTTATTGACGGTAGCCTATCCGGTTTTACCTAAGACAAATAAAAGGCTCATAAAAATAAAACACTTCTACTTTTTTAATTACAAATTTTTTTAACATTGAAACGACAATCACGACGTCAAAGTGATGCACTTGACCTAAAGGGCCGCTTTGTCTCCGTATTCTAATTGGTATCGATTGCAACCTTGATAAGAACCGCCCGCCCTAGCCCGGCGCGATGGGCGGCGAGGGCAGTGGAGCGGGCCTGCAAGGTCGAGGGCGGCAGGCGTCCAGGGATATAGGCGGAGCGATTTTTACACTCAATAAATAAACGTTTACAAACAATGAACTGCCTCCAAATTATTAAGGAGTTTCGTTGATTTTCCATGGGTAACCCAACCTGACTAAATTTGAATGGAACCGCCCTTTGGATATTTACCTGTCACAAAATACGAAGAATACAGGTGAATTAAGAACCTCCTCCTTTTATGAAGTCGGTTGGAAAATTTTACAACCAAGATAGACTTTCTCTTAGTTGGCATAAATTGAATAAAATAGCTATGGAATTAATTTAATCAATCAAAGCTGGTACCTACTCGTATTATGCAATAAGAGCGAAAAAGGTGTTACGTTTGGCTCGGCTAGCCGAATGGCGCCGAGCCGAGCCGAATGTCTTTTTCGCTCTGCGATTCCATTCCACGTCGATAGATGTGGGGAGACCCTTAAATTGATGCATCTTACGTCTTGTCAGGGCTGTATGGAATCATAATAATATAATAATAGTAATCCAGCCTATATACGTCCCACTGCTGGACACAGGCCTCCACCCACAATGAGAGGGTTTGTTTGGGCTATAGTTCCCACGCGGGCCCAGCGCGGATTGGGAACTTCAACTTCAACCGTCAAATTTCTTTGCAGGTGTGTGCAGGTTTCACGATGTTTTCCTTCACCGAAAATCTCATGGTAAATTACAAATTGTATTATTTTCAGAGTATATAATTATTCTCTGTCCGAGATTTTGTCTGCGTAAAACTCGTTTAAATTGATGCCGAAGAAAACGTCCAGAAACTACATTAGTAAAACGTCCCGCTGCCGCCCATGCTCCCACTACCGCTGCAACTTATGCCTTACACCTCTCAAGGTTCTATGACCATGATTAAGATAAGATCCGCGATTCAGCGGAAACGCTATACTAGCGTGCGATGTGGGTACCTACTCTCTTATATCGTGTTATATTTACCGCGATAAGGCCATAAAGATGGCGTGTTGGGGTCTAAGCTATTATTTTTTGTGGACGGTTATTTAAGGTAAGGGTGTGGTGTTTCCTGAAGCGTTTGAATTCGATGCAATAATAAAGGTTGTTCTAATTTAAAATCGATATCTCAGAAATTTGTTTATTATAAATGTTTTTACAAAATTGCTTGGTTAGAGCTTAGAAAGCAAGTGTGGAAGTGAATGCGTGTAATGTATGACGTGTGTATAACGCATGATAAGCTACTGCAACTGTGACTCTAATTTATACAAAGCTAAAAGCTATTTGGCTGTGAACGTATCGTAGCGGCGTGAACAAAGGTGGTAAAGGTTTTGTTAAATAAACATACGTACTCGTATCATATTTAACTCCTATTTTTTGTCAGGGGTTAAGAAACTTTAACCGCATTTTAGATGATTAATTAAAACAAATACAAAACAATCGTGTCTTTTAAGCTAGTAGTGACCCTGCCTACGAAGCCAGCGGTCCCGGGTTCCATTCCCGTTAAGGGCAAATATGTGTGTGATGAGAGAATATGCGAGTATTTATTTATTTTATATATATGTAAGTATTTATTTATTTTATATATATGTAAGTATTTATTTATATAAGTATGTTTATTTTATCTTGTGCCCATAGAACAACCAAGTTTAATTGTTTTCTGATATTAATCAATTACATTTTTAGATAAAATTACAACTTTTAATTACAAACTTAAAAACGTTTTAGCCATTATCAAATAAACTTAATATTGAACTTTTCCTTCTCAAAAACTTTGAAAAACATAGCAATTTAATCGTTTTTTTACCTTTATTGTTAAAGCTGATTGTTGTTGTTACGTCATTGTGTCGCGTGGTGTATTAAAACACAACACAAAGATACATACAAACCATAAACATAAATATTCATCTTGATCAGTTAAAAAAAATCGTATATTAACTGACTTCCTCAAGATACCGAAATCAAATTATCTCGGTCTAATTTAAAAAGTCTTAACAAAGGAAACTGAAAAGAAAACAATTTGTATCAGAAAATGTTTTGACGGCGTCTTGGGATGCGGCGACAACACCGACATGTTCCGTGTGGCCGCCGCTGTACCACACAACACGGGAAGGGTTAAACATTAACAACAAAAAGACGTCACTTACGTTTCTTAATAGAAAAATATATTTTTTTTTCTTTAAGATTTTAATTTGCCGGTAAAATTAAAATACGAAATAAATAATTTGAGAAAATTGAATGGATATCTAATAATAACCAAGACTAATTTATGAAAGCGCGTATGTTTAAAACAACAATGAGAAGTGATACAACACGACCAACTCGCGATGATTCGAAAGAAGTAATAGAAATTAAGAATACAATTTCTCGAAAAAAAAAAAAACAGTTTTTGAAAAACTAAATTATAATTTATTAGTTATTATAATAATAATAAATACCAATATTATTATTAATTTAATTTAAATAATAATATTATTTATTTATTAATTTCTAATAACTATTTTCATGCATTTTGAAGATATCATATTTTTTAAAGTTTGTACTCGTCAATTTCTTTCCGTATGTATAACGTATAACAACTTAAAAATTAGGTTTTTAACTTGTCAATAAATATTTGCCAAAATCGAAAATCTGAAAACTCAAAGTGAGTCGGTAAAATTACTCTTCAAAATAAATAAATATTTGTGTCCGATTTAAATAAGTTAATATAAATTTTATTCGATTCCAAAAAAGAAAACGTTATTGATAAAACTGTTGATTTGTGTGAAATGTTGTAATTGGTTATAAAGAAAGAGTATTTCTATTGTATTGTGTTGTATGCCGGCCTATCCCCACCGAGCCCTCGGGGCCACTCGACAAGAAAAGGTACTATAAATAGAGCTTTATTTCCGGCTCCCCCCCCCCCCCCCCCTCCCCGCGGCGTTTGAGGGAAGATCACTTGTTGAAACATTGAAACTTCTTTCATAAATGTTACTTCCCGCAATGCTGGTTGTTTATTTCAAGTTAAATTTATTTTATGCCAATGAAGGAACTTCCATATTATCTGAATGGTTCGCTAATGTTTCGCCAATTATCAATTGGCAAAAAGTTATGGCAAGATTCTATTATTTTAAGTGGTCACAAGTCTAACCTAACCTATGCACAGTCGAGTTCATAAATATGTGTACATTTCAGTACCTTATCTCTTTAATGTCATATTGTTTAAACTGCCATATATACGAAGCTAGCGGTCCCGGGTTCGAATCCCGGTATGGACAAATATTTGTGTGATGAGCGCGAGTATTTGTTCCTGAGTCATGGATGTTTTCTATCCCCCTTACTAATAAACGTTGAGTAACGGCTGAGTAGTTATACAATGCTTTGTCCTTATCTGTCGAATTCAAATGTCACAATGACAGATAAGGACAAAGCATTGTATAACTACTCAGCCGTTACTCAACGTTTATTAGTAAGGGGGTATGTATTTAAGTATGTATTTCTCTATATAAGTATGTTTATCGTTGTCTAGTACCCATAGTACAAGCCTAGAGCTTAGTTTGCGACTAGGTCAATTTGTGTGAGATTGTCCCCTTTATTTATTTATTTATTTAATTATAATTATACATTAAAACAATAATAACAATAGCAGTAACCACAAAATAAAATTGATAATCGGTACAACACATGTATACCTGATTATTATTTACCACCTGTAATGTAACATGCAATAAACTATTTATATTATATTCTATTATATCGTTGAAATAGCAATCTTCGAGCGCATCAAAATATAATATTTTATTTTGAAGCAAACAGCACTTTTTCACGTTTTAACTTTTTCCCTCAGCTTTAACTATTTCTCGGAAGCACCGCAGTGCAAACGAATAGAAACTTTTTGAAATAAATATTTTTCAATTAATAGCTATTATTGGCTGCGAACTGTACATTGAATCGTTTTCGTAGAACTACCTACGTACAAATCCCGAATTTAGTTTTCCAAGACGTATATGATTTATCTTTTTTACTTTTTCTTTAAGTACCTTCATCCTCGTGAATCTATAAACTATTCGTTCCTTGGGTAATAAATTGAACTCTATATTTTTTTGAAAACAACATCGGTAGTATACTACTTTTATTTACAAAGCAATTATAATAGGTATTATTTATTTCATTTTACTTATATTTCTCCAGAATCACTGCAAAAGTTGTCTCTTTGCATTCATTTCAAAAGCAGTTAACAGTAGTTTATCAGCTATTTATATGATTTTTTATTGTTTAAGGTGGGTGTGCTGCCGGTTGCCAGAATGCGCCGCGCGAGGGCGCCACGACTCGGCGACATTCCCAGGTACAGCGCCATCTATCGGGCAACGGGCGAATTATTAAATTATTATGACAATAAACAGTAAAAAATCGACGATATCGATATGAATACGCCCCACTGCTGGGAACAGACCTCCTGTTCTATGGAGGGGAGGGGTGGATAGCCACTGTGACCGATAGGACCCTCCTACAGAGCGTGTTACAGACAGACAGAATTACCTATACACATACAACAAATATAAATAATATACGTATAACACCACGATTGATCTCCACCGGTACAGCCAACCGATTTGATTCCTAGGCTCCTATGGAACCTTGTGGAAGTGACGTTATCAATGCACTAGTAGAAGATAAGCAGATTTGATGGATAACTTCACTTTGACATAAGGTTTAAGGTTTAAAGATATTTATTCTCAAAAAAGACATAAGTCACTTACATGAGAACACATTATTGTAAGTATGTATATACTAAATTTAAATTTAATCGTTCGTTCCTCATATTGTGTTTGTTCACTTAATGCATATTTCTTTTTTATGTTGTATGTATGTAGGTAGTTACTCGTACGTTATTAGCTATTATAAATATGCTGAGATAATTTAGTTTTGAATGCATTAAATGTACTTACACGTTTTATAATAGACGGTAATTTATTATAAAGCTGAGCACCTTCAAAAGTAAACATTTTTTTCCCTAGTTGAGTTTTTGTCTTCGGTAATACTAGATAACTTGCGCGTCGGGTAGATCGTTTTGTTATTTGCTTCTTCTTCGTAAAGGATAAGTTAGTATGGAGTGAGCTGTTTAATATTTAGACATAGTCCATAGTAGCCCAGGAATCAAATTGGTTAACTGTACATCTGCAAACCGACACAGTACGTTTGCAGAAATTATGATACCCAGCAGCACATTTATTGCAGAACTGATGAACTTTGCCGTGACTGACGATATTTATCAGTTTATCTGTAGTTGCATTAAAACGCTTATAAAACATCACATAAATTTATTATGTGTAATTAAGAAATAACTAACTTTAAAATACCAAAATAAACCATCCATTAGCTAGATTAGAAAAATAACACAAGATTTCATTATAATAATAATCTCGTTTACTAAAAAAGAAATATTACTTAATACGCCAGAGAAATACTCCCACATTTAGCTTGATTACAAAAATAATAACTAGATTTGTACGCTAAAGAAACAACCACCAGAGATGTTTAAATACCTTCCCAAGTCAAAACAGCGTATCTTGAATTTTAATCGAAAAGAAAACCAACCCTCTGAGAGTTCGTTTTAAGGTTGCTAATTCAATAAAATGTATAACACATGTGACCTTTTTTTATAAGGGTAATACAATAGATAAAGACTAATTTATCGTACTGCAATCCAGATGCATTGCACTATTGTGCATTGGTCCGACTGCGCGTAATGGGGACGTATTGCAGGCATGCGACAAGGAAGTGGGATTTATGTCTATTTTATTAGAAAGCATGTGTTGTATTTTACTTTCAAGTATACATTCAGTCAACAAAGTATCGGGAATGGATGATTTGTTTATGGTTCCAAATTCAAATTTTTGTTTTTTTTGTTGTTGTTAGATTGGCACAACTGTTTTCTATTTTGGCGCGGAGTTTGAGTTGCATCTGTTATTTATATTAAATACAGTGCTGTTTTTAGTTATATCATATCTAGTGTGTATTGCGAATTTCATAATGGACAAAAACATTGAACAAAGAGTTTGTCTTAAATTTTGCATCGCCAATGGAATTTCGTGTTCGGAGTCACTGAAAATGTTACAGAAGGCTTACGGTGATTCGACTTTATCAAAAACACGTGTTTATGAGTGGTACAAAGCGTTCAAAAGCGGTCGAGATGTGATGGAAGATTTGCCTCGCTCTGGTAGGCCATCAACGTCTGCAACTGAAGTTAACATCGCAAAAGTGAAGGAAATAGTGACTGAAAATCCTCATTCAACTTTGAGAGAGATAGCCGCCGAACTTTCTGTATCTCACGAGTCGATCCGTACTATTTTAACTAATCATTTGGGTATGAAACATGTTACCGCTCGGCTAGTCCCAAAAGACCTGAATTTTCTCCAAAAACTCAATCGCATGAGAGTCGCTGAGGACATGCTAGAACGAGTCAATTCCGACCCAACATTCATGAAACGCATTGTTACTGGTGACGAGACGTGGGTTTACGAGTTTGACATGCAAACTAGTCAACAAGCTTCGGAGTGGCGCCTTCCAACTGAACCGAAACCGAAGAAACCACGCCAAAGTCGATCAAAAGTCAAAGTCATGTTGACTGTTTTCTTTGACTATCGCGGTGTTGTGCACTCGGAATTCTTGCCGGAAGGTCAAACGGTAAATAAAGAATATTATTTGAGCGTTATGCGGCATTTAAGAGAGCAAATTCGACGAAAAAGGCCAGATTTGTGGAATGAAAATTCTTGGATTTTGCACCACGATAATGCGCCTTCGCACAAGGCCATCATTGTGAAAGAATTTTTGACCAAACACTCAACAAATACCATCGAGCAACCACCATATTCACCAGATATGGCTCCTGCCGACTTCTTTCTTTTTCCTAAACTCAAATTACCACTTCGTGGCACCCGTTTTCAATCGGTAGAAGACATAAAGGAGAATTCGCGCCGAGAACTGAATTCAATTCCGGAAACAGCGTTTAAAAAATGTTTTGATGATTGGATTATTCGTTGGCGTAAGTGTATCGTTTCTGAAGGAGCATACTTTGAAGGTGATAAAATAAATTTGGATGATTAACAAACAGTTTGTGTATTATTGATCTTTTCCCGGTACTTTCTTGACAGAGTAGTATTTTAGTGACTCGTTTATTTATTCGCCGAGTATCTTCGAGAAAATAGCGTAACGACGCTCAGGATTTTATTTTTTAAACCACTCGCTACGCTCTTTCAATTTTACTCTCAGCGTTCAATACTAGCTCTCGCGCCAAATGACATCTTTGCCGCCATGCATAACAAATAACTATTTTCTATCTTTCTTTCTTCTTTCAATATTAACACGTCAATGGAGACAGCGCACGAAGAAAACCAGGCGTATTCATAAACAGACCGAGCAAAGAATACTATTACTCGTGAAAAAATTACTCCGGGACAAAGACGGAGTGATAACGGATGTAGCCCTGGGGGTGAGAAGGACGTGGAGATGATTCTTAATTACTTACGACTACCAACCCGTCCTCGCTTCGCCTTGATAAAATAAGTTGAAATATAGAAAATGAAATAAAATATAGCCTATGTTACTTCTGGATAATGTAGCTTTCTAATAGTGAAAGAATTATTAAAATCGGTTCAGTAGTTTCAGAGTTTATCGATTACATACAAATTAACAAACTCTTTATATTACGATTTAGACAGATATACGGTGTAAGGATCGGTCTACCGAAAACTAGAACCTGATGTTTTAGACCATTCTACTGAAATGCATTTTGAAAACGTAACAGTTGAGTTTAAAAAAAAATGGTCGCGGTAGGTACGTATTATACGCCACTAACGGACGCCGGCGCAGGGTGTTCCATATCTTGGCTATGCGCATTAAAAAAGGTGACTCGATGCGTATTCTGATTTTCAGCATAGCAACCAGGTATGGATGTTAGGCAATACGTCAAGTGTTTGGACGGTAAAACGGAGATGGCGGGATCAAGACGTGCAGGTCCTGCGCATACTCTCCGAAGTGCCTGTAGAATACTCACAAGCATGCGACTTTACGCCTATGGTCAAGGCTTTAAAGTTCAGCCCTAACCAGCGCTTTATCACCAACAAGCCTCCAATTACGACGACAATACTGTTGCTTTGTCTTACTCTACAACCTTCCCTACCCCGTGAAGCTTTAAACACAATATAAGCCCCGCTTTGTAGGTAACCGAAGCTTCGAGCAAGTTCCGAGGCATAAGGACGTGCTTTCAAAGCTCTCAGAGTGTGACATTACGTACTTTTAGCGTAGAAGCGCTGAGTTCTTTTGCGAAAATATTTTTCATCAAGAAAAGTTACGGATCCAGGATATCTCAAGAAGACCTTTGCCCGGGAATTTAAAGGGTCACTTTGTAAATAAGTCCTACTGAACCTGCAGCGCCCAAATTATTTTCTTATTGTAATAGAAAGTTTAACATTGTTTTCATTGGTTGCTGTCTGTTGCTTAACGTATATTTTTGGAGGTATCTTTTATTATTAAGATTGTTTGGAAGATATTACGTAGCGATATGTCTGCCTATTGTTTGCTATATAAAATAAAATTGACATTATTTGTGTCGATTGTGTTACTTTATGTGGCGTTAAAAAAAGAGTATTGTTTGGCATTGGTTACCAAGACCAATGTCCACTTTCCAATCACCGCGAACCTGGTTTAAGTTAAATTAAAACGTAACTTTTTAGCATAAACATCAACTTTTCTAATTTGGCTAAAGAGTTTTTCACGACGTCTTTTATGAATATTTAAATGCTGATTTTCTTGTCGCCAAACAAAAGTTTAATTAATGTAGCATATAGTTAAGAATAAAGTAACAGCACAGTATTAATACACCAGTGTGACATCTTTAAACAAAGGTACATCGTGCGGTGTGCGTGTGTGCGCGCCATATACGTACGCACGAGCCTGTGGTGAGCTTACACTGGGCGTACGCTGAGAAGGAGGTGACGCAGTTCCACGCAGCGCAGGGCAGAGCAGATTTTGTGATGCATGAACGTCCTTGAAGCTGCGTACGCTGCGGCGCAACAGACAATTAGAGTGTTAACTGCTGTCAAAATGTATGAATTAACTGTCGATTAACATTTAACGTCGTTTGGTGACATTGGTACTTACCCTTTTATTCATTAGCGTATAGTCGACGTCAAATATATGTTTACACATTTGTACCTTATTTCAATGGAGTTAGGTGAAAAAAAAAAATATCTTTGATGTCGACTGTGCTATAAACATATTACATATAGTAGGGGAGACCGGGGATGGTTGACTATAGGGGCAGGTTGACTTACTATCAAAAACTCGTCCGACGCAAAGGCCTTGAGCCAACCAATAAGGCACGAGAGTCTGCCACCTCCCCCGGTGACTGAGCGGGGGGAGGTGGCGGACTCTCGTGCCTTATTGGTTGGCTCAAGGCCTTTGCGTCGGACGAGTTTTTGATAATTAGTCAACCTGCCCCTATAGTCAACCATCCCCAGTCTCCCCTAAAAGGGATGCTTTGTCATTTTCTGTCAAATTCGAATGTCACATAAATACAGGCTTGTAACAAACGGATAGACGAACATCGTAGGCCAACCGCTGAACCAATTTAAATCAAATTTAATATGGAGGTACTTTTCCCGGGAAAGGACATAGGATACAAAATTTGGCAGTTCCCGTGGGAGCAATGATAAACGACTTCTACGCGGACGAAGTCGCGGGCAAAAGCTAGTTACACCATAATTCCAAAATATCAACACTTTGATACTTATATGAATCAATACTGTCGAAGCCACTTTGACTTTCTTACTGACAAAAATGCTTTAGAGTATGCTAATTTATCTTAAAAGTTGGCTTACTTGAGACAGCTCTTAACGAGTTACTTCTTGAGAAGGAGTTACTTTAAGGGCGGAAGTTACGCGGGCTCATCTTTGTCTTTAATTATTCAGTTCAAATGGAAGCTAATTGTTAAAGTGGTTTTGTATAAAGCTATCGAGTATTGTACTGGTTTAAAAGGCAAAGTTTCAAGTGGGCACTTTATACAAGTAGTCTTTAACTAGTGATGTGAGGCCAGTCTGCGCCGGCGTAATGACCTGGGCACGACCGGCTGAGCGGCGAGCGAGTATGTATGTATGTATGTAAACTCTTTATTGCACAAAAAGTATAAGTAAATAATACATTGACATCGTAAATTTAAAGTACAAAGGCGAACTTATCCCTAAATGGGATCTCTTTCAGCTAACCCTGAAGTAGATGAGTAAGGACAATGCATGGGCGAGTTTTCTAATACATTGCGTGTAACGTCAACTAACCGCTGCGCGGTGAGCATCTCGCCCGAGCAATGAAGAGAGAATTCGCTCGCCGCCGCCGCCGCTCAAAGCCGTGGCCAGACCGTAACGCTGCCGCTAAGATAAAAGGCAGTATTTTACACAAAACTACTGTAGCAATTGCAGCCTTATTACCCAGTAATGAGGGTGCAATTATTACAGTAGTTTTGTGTAAAATACTGCCTTTTACCTTAGCAGGGCAGAACGGCGTAACGCCGGCGAAGATGTAGTAATATTTTACATATTCATATCTTTCACCATCAATTTGTGACGACGATGACGATGCAGTTAGCCTAGTTGATCACTACCCTGCCTACTAGCTAGCGGTCCCGGGTTCGAATCCCGGAATGGGCAAATATTAGTGTAGTGAGCGCGAGTATTTGTTCCTGAGTCATGGATGTTATCTATATATTTCAGTATGTATTTCTCTATATGTAGATCGTTGCCCGGTACCCATAGTACAAGCCTAGAGCTTAGTTTGGGACTAAGTCAATTCGTGTGAGATTGTCGCTGATATTTGTTTTATTATTTTATTTTGATCAATATCAATTATTTCTGTGTATACATTCTTGTACACCAATATATCGATTTCCTGATCGATTTATAAACGGCTTGCGTAAAATCGACGCGGTAACTAGTATATATAGTCTGTGGAAGAAGTTTTATATTTTTTTTACAGTTCAAAATATTAGAACAGATTCTTGAAAAGTTCATCGACTTCAAAATCAGAGACGAGAGAAGCCCTCGGAAAACTTTGAGCTTTATCTTAATGAAAACCCGTTGCTTTCTATACAAACTCGATATTTTAGGTAATCTCGTATTGTTTGTGAGATATGAGATAATGAAGTACGGACAACAACTTTAATTGTTCAGCCACCAGACGCGGTTCGACCCTGCCTACGAAGCTCGCGTTCTCGGGTTCGAATCCCGGAATGGGCAAATATTTGTGTGATGAGCGCGATTATTCCTGAGTCATGGATGTTTTCCATGTATTTAAGTATGCATGAAAAAAAGCCGTGGTAGCCTAATGGTTTGACCTGCCGACTCTTAAGCAGAGGGTCGTGGGTTCGAACCCGGCTCGCACCTCTAAGTTTTTCGGAATTTATGTGCGAAATATAATTTGTAAATTTACCATAAACTTTTCGGTGAAGGAAAACATCGTGTAGAAACCTACACACACCTGTAGGGACACACTTAGGACTGCTGAGTTAGCGCTACGTTGTTTACCGTGCGCCCGGCTATACAGTCCGGAGTCTCACAGTAGCGTCCCACCCGCCGAACAGTTTACATGTGTTTTATTATAATTAATTAAATAAGTAATCATATTAGTCAAGTGGTGGTTTTACTCAATATCTCCAGCAACAGCTACGAGTACCATTCATTATATACGTTCGTTGTATTAATATAGTATTACGTACACACCTGCAAAGCAATTTGATGGTGTGTGCCAAATTCCCAATCTGCACTGGGCCCGCGTGGCAACTATAGCCCAAACCCTCTCATTGTGAGTGGAGGCCTGTGCCCAGCAGTGGGACGTATATAGGCTGGATTATTATTATTTATAAGTATGCATCTCTCTATCTAAGTAGGTTTACCGTTGCTTAGGACCGATAGTACAGGTTAACACAGTTCTTCGCGATAAAGGCAACATACGGGCGCTGACGTCGGCGCGGGTCATTGACGTTCAGCCTGAATAACACACTGAATAAATTTCTGATTTATTTTAAAATTAAATCGAACGTCGAATAACAATAGGCACCTGCGCTCTTTTGATATGAAAGTATTGCACCGAAGACAGGTACTCGCTCATCATTGTGATAAATACATGTTTTATTTGTGTTAAGCATTTTTTGCGCTATATTGGCTTACAATTTTTAGTTATCTCGTAACATTATCATTGCCTGAAAAACAGAATCATCCTAGTTCAGGCGAATGTTTAATACTTAATATTTAATTTTGTGTAAACATAAGCTATATGTAAACAATATCATTAAGTTTTATTAATAAAGTTATTATTTATTATTATTATTGGCATTGTAATTATTGTTTTTGGTACATTTGACCATGGAATTGCATGTTATGTACCTACAGTCGGCAAGATGAACCCTGATCCACCGTTGGGCCCTTAGCCAAGATGCATTATGCTAACTAGCGTTTCTATTCGTTTTGTTTTTAAACCAATCGCGTCACTGGTAGATCACGTGAATCTTCGTATCACGTGATCTACCAGTGACGCGATTGGTTCAAAAACGAAACGAATAGAAACGCTAGTTAGCGTAATGCATCTTAGCTAAGGGCCAGCTGTGTCACAATGGCACTATACGACGCTTGCATTCCTTTGACACTGGCGAGTCTTGCCTCGTTTTGATAACGATTAATTGATTTTTGTTTTTTTTTTTTTTTTTTTGATTAATACGTAGAGAGTATAACTATGAAATCTATTTAACAAATCTTAATCTCTTTAATCTTTATTATCTATAACATCCCCCGACAAAATCGGATATTTCAGAGATTATTATTAGTACAAAAGTTGAATTTAATGCCTAATGGCATTCTCTACCAGTTGACCTTTGGGCAAGCAGAAAATTGTTTTAGGCGGTGCAATATGGTACGAACCAAAGTAACGCGCGTAGCGGCGTACTTTAACGGATTTCATCAATCCTACCTAGCTAAGACTCAGCTTTCAAACAAAGAAAAAAAAGCCGGTCACACAATACTTAGTTCGTGTCAGTTTATACTGGAATTTATTTTTTATGTGATATAACTACAAATTAACGGTTTTCGGATTTTTTCCTTTAATTGTGCTTTATGAACATTGCTTCTTGCCACATTTTATGACTCTAACCCAACGGGAAGTACCCTATAGATTTTGATTCCCTTGAATACGCGGCAAACGGCGGTATCTTTTGATTGAGTTGACTTAGAAGTTTGATTTTTTTACAACTCTAAGGGATTGCAGATTTGAGTATTTGATATAAATTTCAACTTGATACCTTTACGCGTTCTTGAGAAAAAGGATCTTGATAGATAGACAGACAGACGGTCGGAAAACAAAATAAGGGTTCCTTTTTCCTTTTGAGTTTAAATTTTTGTACACACCATAAACTTATAACATCCCTCTTTTTGTGTCGGTAAAAGAAAAAGTTACTCGTAAACATTATCTTTCTACGCACAGTAATGGAATGGATAAATAATTCAATAATCTAGAAGAAACCTTAATAAAGTTTACGTAAATATTGCTCTGGTTTTCAAACCCGGAAATAAAGGCAGCCTTGGACCCGGCCATAAACCGTCCATATTTTATCATAAAAGTTAACTTGTTTCAAAAATTTTCGACACGATGTTATGAAATTTCTTGCGAAGAAATTTCCATATTTCCCGCCCGAGTCGAGTTATTTAAAAATGCCGCGTGGGCGATTAAAGGAACTTTAAGGCTCTACCGCGTAAAATATTACTTGTTAACGTTTTTAAGTTTTAACGACAACGCCAAAGAGTAATTAATCAAAGTGATCTGGGGGCACGGCAGTGCCCCCGCCAAGTCGAGCAAAAAAAGGCACGGCCTTCCTTTTCCCGAAGCCATTCGGGCTATTTTCGACGGCCCTGTAACATCGTTGTGAAAAAAAACTAGAAGCCTAAATTTTCAGTGACCAAGAGGGCATTACATATACAATCAGTAGTTTAAGGATGATTGCAAGTCAAAGTTCCTTAATTTGGTCGCTGACTGACTCACCGATCATCAAAATTCTAAGGTACTTCTAGCGGACACACAAACTTAGTTTTTAGCCCATAGAGAAAAGAAAACTGAAACATCCTGAAATTTCAATCCCGTTTTCTTTGCGGTTGGTAAATTCACGTTTCTATATAAAGTCTTTGACAAATAATTTTACGTACTGCACAAGTAACTTTGTCATCGTATTTGTAAGACTAGGTAGTGGATAAAGTCAGCCACAGATAGATGTAAACAGTCTGTCATAAAGGCGGACTACCTACAAAAAAAAAAGAGATCCCATCAAAAACATAAAATGTACAAAAATGTCAAGTCTCTCAATGCTTCCACCGTAAAAAGTTGTGAGATCTCATGTAAAGCCAAGCCTACATTTAGTGAATGTATTAATATTAGACATCTTTATTTCTATAATAAGTATATTGACTTGGCAATCGTACGTTATAATAAACAGTTTTTTTTTAAATCCCGGTCCGGTAATAATATAAACTGAACAGTAAACCTTGATTGCATGTATCGTCAACATCGTTGCGCCGGCGCGGCGGTAACCTATGATCGCGACAGTGACATCACCCAGTCAACCGTCTTCGTCATTAGCCTCGATTCATACCCGCACAGCGCAATAATCACAGAAGAGCAATCTTATATTTATTAATTGCTTTTGGTAATCACACTAATATATCGACGGGTCTCTGACTCAACCTCGTATATTAAAATTTATGAAATTTGAATATCTACTTTAGGACTTGTACGTAAAGTGGATATTCGGATTTCGAAAAATTTCATATACGAGTTTGAGTCAGAGACCACACTCTTAAACGACGGATTTGGATGAAAATTAGAATGGAGATAGCTTATACCTACCCTGGAATAACACATAGGCTATCTATTATCCTGAAAAAAAACACTATTCCTGCGGGATGGCAAAGTTACTGATCTACGCGGACAACGCCGCGGGCAGCAGCAGCAGCAGTAGTAAATAGGTAAAACCGTCGAAGAAATTGGGACTCCTACTCTCAGGTCTTAAATGACCCAACGAATTTTCACCAAAGTTAGCTAAGCACACTAAATCAAAATCGGTTCATTCATTTGTAAGATACAATGCAACAGACAGATACAAAGATACACACGTTAAACTTATAACACCCCCCTTTTTGCGACGGGGGTTTAAAAGAAAGACGTGAAAAAATATAGTGCTTAAGAACATGATACAGTCAATAGTGTCACAGGGACTGGAACCACTTTCCATTAAATGGGTTTTGGATAGGGTATTGGATAGACTTATTAAACCCCAAAGATGTGCTAAGCCTATCGTCGACTTTATCGTCGAATGAAAGGGCAACCAAACGATACAGTTAATTCGACTAATATTAATAATAATAATCTAGCCTATATGCGTTCCACTGCTAGGCACAGGCCTCCACTCACAATAAGAGGGTTTAGGCTATAGTTCCCACGCGGGCCCAGCGCGGATTGGGAACTTCGCACACACCGTCAAATTTCTTTGCAGGTGTGTGCAGGTTTCCTTACTATGTTTTCCTTCACCGAAAAGCTCATGGTAAATTTACAAATTGTATTTCGCACATAAATTCGACTAAGCGCTAACCCAATCCCAAAACCCTATCATCTGGTTACCCTTTTTAAACCTAAAGGGCCTGTTTCACAATCGACAAGTAAATTCATCTGTCAAATAAAGATAGCCCTCTAATAAAGATAGCCATCTGTCAAATAAAGAAAGGGAAAGGGGTAAATTTGTTTGACAGATACCTATGCTTTACTTTCAATTCAATTTTTTTTGTTAAAATGGCGTCTGTCCATGAGGACAATTCTGCCAATGTCAAAGTTTGAGATTACATGTGATCGGTTCTTGAAAATGTTATTAAAACATTTAGAGTGTTATATTCTCCGAGATCAGAGGCAAGAGTGTCGGCCGCCGCTCGCGCTGACCACTCCACCGAGCTCTTCAACACCACTGAGGCACTAAAAAACGCGACAAAATAATCGACACGTGCAGCAACCAACACTCTTGTCACAGAACTCTATGCTTTACTTGACGGTTGTAAACAGGCGTTAAGATGCCACAGATTGATACACAGATACATTAACACACAAATATACACGTTATTTACACTAAAATACGCACCGTCTTAACGAAAACCATCTGTGATGCGGTCAACCAAAAACAAAATAACTATAACCTTAGAGCTTTAAATTTTTAAGCAATCCGGATACAAAATAGTAACCAATCGATCTCCGTTGCATAATAATAATATAAAACATTGGGTTGAAGAGAGCATTAAGTACGTACACGATGCAGTATCGTTTGCATCTGTATTTACGAGTTCAAACATCTGGCACACACAATTGCGTGTACATTTTACGACTTGGATTTCAGTTCTGCCCTGCTAATTTAAAAGGCAGTATTTTACACAAAACTACTGTAGCAATTGCAACCTTGTTACCCAGTAATGAAGTTGCAATTATTACGGTAGTTTTGTGTAAAATACTGCCTTTTACCTTAGCAGGGCAGAGTTGGACTCCTGAGTCAATGTTCTCATTATGCACATTTAAATTTTGAAATGGCCTTAACTCGCATTGAACTCGTTTTCAGTTCAACCGAATATTAACTTGATTTGGTTGGTAAAAAAATATGTGACATTCTCAATATTAAAGGAGCTTTTGGAGGAAGGCAGTTACGCTCTTTTTATTCTTGTAACTATACGAATGCTATGGTAACAGTTCTAAAAACGGCGTAACCACCTGCCTCCATAATCTCCCTTTATGAGAACGTCACATATTGTTTATATGACTTACGCGGGCGTAGTGGCGGGTATACGCTAGTATACTTTTAATAAATAAGATGGACCTTTCTGATTGATTTCAGAAGTATTTAAATATGTTTTATATTTGATTATTTCCACGTTGATTGACCTGGAATAAAAATTATATTTTTGGAAATAATATATGATACGAGTTCATTTTATTCGACCAAAAAAATTCACTCAGCATTTGCTCTGTCTATTCCATTATATGTATTATGGAGTCCTAAAATAAATAACTGAAGTCCTTAGTATTAATCTTTGAGAAATACAAGGTTTCTAACAACTGCTCTATGCCCGAAATGCCCAAATTGAATATTATTTATTCAAATTTACTCTGCTGGTGAAAGAACACGGAAAATAAGGCAACGCTGTAATTTTAGTACCAGTCAAAGAAATTCTGTTTCTGACAGATCATGAGAGGCCGTCTAAATAAGATAGCGATTACCGTGTAAATAATATATTGTTCTGGATATATTTTTTTGTTCTTATTTACTTCCATAATTAAGTAAAAAATGGGCAAATGCGAATCGAATTTACACGCCAAGAGTTCTGTACCATCACAGTAAATGTTTGTTTTTTTTTTTTTATGCAAAAATCGTTCGTAAACCGACTCACAAATTGCCCAGTAGGTATATTATTTGTTGCTGTACTAAAGATTTTGTACAACGATTACACACAGCGTAACGCTTGTAATTACCGTTTTTACGACAGAGCTAAAATAAAAATAATTCTATCAGTTAGCTGTTATTACTTAAAAGGAATTTGAAGGAAGTTTTGAAGGAAGTTGCACTAAAGCTGTATAAGAGCTTATACAGCCATTATAACTCTAGTTTAAGCATTTTAAGGGCTGTATAAGCTCTTATACAGCTTGTGTGCTACTTGGGAAATAATTTAAACTAGCGTGGATCATTATTTAGAAGGAAATAAACACTAACACGGCTTACTCACGTATTGCGTGTTTGTTACGTGTCACGTGAGTGTACGGGAGTCCGCGCCCGCGCCGCGATAACACTCCCTGATGACACTCTGGCCGTTTCCTGACTAATACATGAGGAAGCTGTATCATTTATTTGGATAAGAAATAATTTAGGTACCAACGAAAAGTTCATAATAACGTCTGCCATTTCACGCTAACGTTTATATAGAGCTAACAGTTCTTGAAGCGCGGTAATTGTGTAGTGTTAGCTCCGGGTGGGCGGTGATTAGCGTCAACTTAACGCTTATTACCGCCAACTGCCGGATAGTGGCGCCGCGTGACGCTTGTTTTAAACAAAATAAAGTAAAAGTGCGTGAGAGTTAGTTTAAACCTTAAGCGTTAAGTCTTACGTTAGAATATGGAATAGATATTAATTTTCCTGACACCTGTCAAATTTTATCTCCTGCATGGATGCTATGGCGGCAGCCGGGGTGAACATCATGTACGCACTGATCCCTTGAGGAAGGACTCCTGTGCAGCGTCCGAAGCATCGAACCGTTCCGGTTTGTCAACCAGCGACGACGGCGAAAAAAGGAGGTTCTCAATTGAACTTTTTTTTCAAGTTTTTTTGTGTGTATTTTCCGCAATATCTTTGAACAATTTTTGAACCGATTTTAACAGTTATTTTTTTGTTGGATATGTTAGATCTTGCATTTTCTCGCTTGTCAGTGCGGCTCTATCGTTATAGATAAGTTAGAATAGGAGATCCGAGTGACAAACAAGTCGCGATAACTTGTACTGACCTCTTCAACAGATTTGCGTTAAAGGTTGAAAGTAATTTTGATGACCCGTCCTCAGTCCGGAGTCGAGAGTCCAAGAAAAAAAAAGAAGAGAAAAAAAAGTAGGTAACTGAAATACAATATGGTCGTAAAATTTCCTAACTCTATTCGCGTAACTATCGCAATTTATAATAAAATAAAACCAAACATTGTTCGCAATGTTGTGTTCCGGTGTGAGTGAGACAGCAGGTGTAACGCCATGTTAATCCAGTGTTGGCAACCTATTTACAATAGGGTAGCGTTATGCAGAAAAAAGCTATCTGCCTTTCAACTTCACTAGTTGGCTGTTTTCCGCATAACGCTATCCAGTTTTGAGATTGCAAATGGCGTATTACTATACAATCCGTTGTTTTCATTCTCTAAGACAGGCCGTAAACGAATGTAAGTGTGGCAATTCCCACTCGTATTTTAAAAATATTTGTTGCATAACCTCGTCCTTTCCAAGCATTTTAAGCCACTTCCGCTTCCTGAACATTGTCCTTTACAAATCACAGTTTTATGTGGATAATTTGAATTACGGGCAAAACGTACTAAATCTATTTGTTCTTAATAAAGAACATTGGGCAGGACGAGGTATGAATAATTTAATTAAAAATAAAATACGTAATTTAATAATTTAACATTTTAGACTCTTGTAATAACATCGACCGAACTCTATCGGACTGTAAGGCTGTCTATTCACTGACAATTAGTGCGTTCCGCATTCCGCCGGAAAGTGGACAGCGGGCCTTAGTGAAGCAATGTTGTGCGCAACCTACTCGCGAGCAACTGGTTTTTGGGCAAAGACTAAAAATAAAGAAGTAGAGGCGCTAACAGCCTTTTTTAAATATTATAGGTATTGGTATTTATTACGTACCCAAAATTCAGAGAATCCTAATTTGGTGCTAGACTGATACATTTTATTTTTAATTTAAACAACAGCGGTAAGTTAAATCCATATTTATTTGACAGTAATGTAAATATAATTGCTCTAGTCTAGTATACTGACTGATTTATTTTAAAAGTTTTCCGCTAGCAACTTATATTTACTTCTGAAGAAGTAGATTTTACCGTTAGCATAGCACCATTAACCTTCTGAGTGCAACAGAATCAAATTAACAATATGTTTTAGTACAAAGATAAAACTATACTTATTTACTACCCAAGTAGCACAAAAACTGTATAACAGCTTATACAGCCATTATAACTCTAGTTTCAGCATTTTAAGGGCTGTATACGCTCTTATACAGCTTGAGTGCCACTTGGGTATACACACTTAACTACTGAATCTTAACCACAATTGAGTTAGCTGTACAACTCATCAGAGCACCTATTTAAACTCAGAAATAAAAACTCAATAACGCACATTACTTAACACTGCAAACTAAGTAAAGACAAAGTTACAAAGCTTTGAGTTTTTGTTTTCGTCCCAAGTTAGTGACCTAAATATTCGCAGTGTCGCGTCTGCACCGCTCGCTCCCGCCGAGCTCATAGCCGCATGGACCGCTGACCGGGCCGCACGCGTTTTATTTTTATTTTTCTTTTTACGTAGTTGATAACCTCTGGATTTTGTTATTTTTAATTTCGACAAGCCGAGATATAGACAAGTGCAAGTGTTTTTTGTTTTGTTGTTTTATGTGTTGTGCCGTGTTACAATGAATGGAGTTTTGGACGAACAGAAAAACATTGACAGGTATGTTTTTTAATTAAGATTTAGTCTGTGGTTTGGTATTTTTTAATAAGCGAGTTCGTTGTGCTGTAAACTTTTTTAACTTTAATTAAACACAAATAAGGTTTGTTTTCAATTATGACTTGCCAGGTTTAATTTTAAAATTAATTTAAGTGACTTTGATAGGTATCTTTCAAAAAACGGGGCAAGAGCATGTCGGCCCATGCTCAGTGAAGGGTTCCGTCGCCATTCTTACAAACACAAACAACAATCTCCAAAAATACGCAATAATTAGCATATCTTCTAGCTTAAGTTATTCTTAGCTGATTTTCGGTAGGTATAAACATTTTAATCGTCTTTAACTCATCTCTGTAGGGGGGGGGGACGGGGGACACTTTTCGACTTCAATATTTCCTAAACGGTCCCCCAAATCTAAAAATTCTAAACGACATCTAATGATACCCCACTCGATGTTATAAAGGAAAAAAAAAGTAATTTAAATGTATAGCTTTGTAGTACCAAGAGTCCCTGAATTAAACCTCGGACAGACAGACGGACGGACGGACAGACGGACATTGCGAAACTATAAGGGTTCCTTGTTGACTACGGAACCCTAAAAATAGTATATAATGCTGTTATTTATTATTATTTATTAATATTATTATTAGAGTATAAAATGCCGTTAACTTTTGATTACATTAGTCACATTCTTAATGACTGTAGGTATGGAATCACTAACTGCATGATAAAGTTTACGATAGTGCGTATGTCACGTCTAAATATAGTATTTACTTCAATGGTAATTAATTTAAATTTTTCCATATCTCAGACTCCAAACTTAAAAAAACAACTGCTCAAAAAACACGTTTTTATTAAATATTGACAAACGAGTATATCTTATCGCTTATTTATATTAATGAGGCAATTAAACGGTTGAGGATAATATTTATTTTAAATAGTACGGAAATAATAATTTTAAGCACATTAATTTAAACACTGAAAGTTTGTCCTGGTCCCTCTCTCCCTCTGGCGATTCACAAAATATTGCATTTTGAACTAGGTATTTATAAAATTATTTTTCACAGGCACATTATTCGAAACAAAATTACAAATACGTTTAAATTGCTCTGATTAATGCTAAAAGTCTAAATAAATCCAGTAAACAAAATTAAGGGTGTTTTTTTGGGAAAACGCCTTCCGTTTTTATGTTTACATGCTCAATAATAAACATCACTAATTTAAATCCTTTACAACTCTCGATGATCTTAAAGGTCAAGTTTATTATTCTTCTTACGTTACAAACGTACCTAACCGAATGTGAAATAAAAATAATGCTTTAATTAATGTTGAATTCTTAGAGCCGATAACACCGATTTTTGTATGTATTCATTGAAATAAATAAGAAAAAAACGCGAAAACTAACCAAAGGACGTCGCTTCTCGATTTTAGTTTAACTTATCAAATATTCAACATCAAAATTCTGAGTTTTCCCAGCAAACTTCCACCTGTAGGGACCCAAAATATATTGGCATCCAATATCGAACAATCACTTCGATACCAGGGCTCAAGTTACGGTGGATTTTCTGATAGAAAACATAACATCCAAACACCTAGTATATTTTGATATCTTGTTTTAAACGCTTGCTACAAGAACATGGCTCAAAATACACTGGTTTCTCAAGATATAACACAGCTTCACTATGTAAATCCCCACGTCAGTATGCAAAACTGTTTATAAACAACGCGAACTAAAACGGTACCTGCTTTTGGGTTATTAAATATAGCTTTCGCCCGCGACTGTATCCCACGGGAACTATCAAATTTTCCGGGGTGAAAACGATTATATGTCCTTTCCCGGGACTCAAACTGTCTCCATACCAATTTTCATCTAAATTGGTTTAGCGGTTTAAGCGTTAAGAGGTAACAAGCAGACAGAGTGCTTAACAGACGGAGTGCTTAACGTGTGTGATATAACGTGATTTTTGTCAGTTATGAATACGTAAAAAACCGCGCAAGAGCATGTCGGGCCATGCTTAGTGTGTGGTTCCGTTACCATAACTACAAATATAAAGACGATCTAGAAAAACCATAAATATTAGCTAATTTTCTCCTCAAAGTTATCTTAGCCGAGTTTCGGTAGGTATACACATTTTAGTCGTCTGTAACTCAAGAACCAATAAAGTCTATAATCCTTTTCCTTTCAAATTCGTTATAAGTCAATTCGTTATTCGTTATTCGTTATTCGTTAAATGTAATTTAAACCAGCGGTGGAAACTTCTTTGGCATATGTAATTTCTATAATGTATTATTTTCACATGTATTATTTTGTGCTGTTTGTTTCCCATAATAAATAAATAAATAAATAAGATATTTTAAGATATTATTTTATTTTTAAGATATTTTCCATAGTAGGTACTTGTAGTTTTGGCTGTAGGGGTGGGGACATGCAACTCTAGCGAAAATGACACTTTTCGAGTACAATATTTCCTAAACGGTCCCCTTAATCTAACAATTGATGCCTAATGACATACACATAATGTTTTAAGAGCTATTCAATGATACTTCGTTTATTGTAATAAGGTGTAAAGAATATTTTTACCTGTGCTTTACATGTATGGGTACCCTAAACTACTTTTATTTTTTTTAATTATTATTGATCTTTGTGCGCGGTAAAAATTGCTATAAGTGTACAAAATTTCAACTTTGTGACACTTATAGTTTCTGAAAGAAGAAGAGAAAAAGTAAGTGTGGCATACAGACAGACGGACGGACATGGCGAAACTATAAGAGTTCCTAGTTTGACTACGAAACCCTAAAAACAGTTTAACAGGAGTGTAAATATATGTTTATATTAAAGAAGAATAATTATTAGTAGAACAGTTATAACTAGTAGAACAACTAAATATAGAGAGTAATGCTTCAGCAAGATTTATATGGCCTTCGTTGAAACTATAAATTGTACTCAAACTAAGTTACTTAATATCATGAAGTGTAAACTACCACAAAATTACAAATACGTTTTATTTTCAATATGAGTTGCTCTTTGGTAAATATATTTTGCAATTTAAAAAAGGCGTGTTTAAGAATCATTGATCGTTAATGCCATTAGAGTTCAAAGTATGTCGGTGAACTCTATCTTGCTGTCGACATTGCAAGAAAAATCATTTTTAACTATAGGTACCTTGTCAGTTCTATTTTTACTAGCGACCCGCCCTCGCTCCGCTTCGGTTAACGTAAGTTAAAATATGTATAGTCTATGTATCTTGGAATAATGGAATAATGTACCTTTAATGTTTTGTAATAATATAATTTACTTTTCAAATAGTAAAATAATCTTTCACCACGTACACAGAAGTTCACATAATCGCATTCTATTATTGGCCAAGATTTTTTTTAGTTACAGTTACAAGGTAAAATATACTTTTAAGACGATTATATACAAGGAAACGAATGAGAATCAAAGAATTAAGACTTAAACGTTCACAAAGTGTGTCAAATAAGACAATAATACATATATTCCGAAGTAACTGTGGTTTCTGTTCATCGCGCGGAACAGATTTCTTTTCATCGTCATCTCATCCTAATCCTCCATCAGACGCATCGGTGTATAAGAACCATCATTCAAGTAAGCGATAAACAAACTTAAACTTAGATGTACAAAGTCGAATATAGTTTACTATTGATGTCACACATGTGATGTAAGTTACGGATGGCATGGAAATGCGCTGAAGCTTGATGTATGGAACTAATCGGTATCCAAATCATGCGGGATTCGGCGCGCATTCATACATGAATGAGTATTATGTACTCGTATATTCTTGTTTTCTCTTAGTGATGCTCATTTTTGGACTAGTTTAAGAAAACACGGTACAAAGTCTTTTAATGCAGGGATACGCTTTTTCAACAACAAGGTACCTATTGTCACTGAAAATCATTTTAAGGAATAGGCTTACTTTCCATTTTAGTTATTTTTTTGGCAAGTTATTCGCATCTGATCTGGCATTTATTATACTTTGTTTAAAACCACATTCAACCTTTTGGCATGGCATGAATGTGAAAGTGCCTACAGTGCTTACAGAAAAAAGATTTTCATTTTCATTTTCGGCATTTTCCTAAACTTTTTTTTTTATATAATGATTATGACTTTTTTTCGTACCTCACTCAAACAACGTTTTTCGTTCTTATCCAGTATGATTGCAAGTGTTTCTTTTGACTTCAATTACAGTATTAACTGCATGCCAGGTTGAGAAATTGTGTAATCACAATTTAACCGGAAACCTTAGGCATTTGCCGCAGAATGTTCTCTTTGAAGTCACGAGCTGAAGGAATTTATGAAATTCTCCACGTTCTTAATATCGCTGGACCAATATTACAGGGTTCTGTATGTTACATTTTTACTATAATATGAGTTATGATTAGTACGTAATTCTATGTGCCTTTAGCTATATTTTGCTGAATCCAGGATCTCAATAGCATCATCTAATAGTCCAAAAATCCCGATATTACATGGTTCCATGTTGTGGTTATAAGACTAACAACAATTCCAAGGACCTATACGATATGCGATAACCTTTAAGCATCACCGTATATTGCATTTGCAATGCTTGCTATGTTTACTATTTTGAAGCTTGTTTTGAATGAAAATCCCCATTTCAGTTCGATTATTTTGTGGAGTGACAGCTGTGTGCCACAGAACCGAAACAGCTTCATAAGCTTTGCTATGGCATGTGTTTTGAATAATTATTCAAATTGTTCATACCGTAAGTAACTGTTGACACCAGGTCATTCCCGTATTCAAAAAATTTATAATGCGCACAGCTGTATTGACAGAGTCTTGACAAAGGCTGAATATTACTTGCCATTAAGTACATCTCATTAGACATAAATCGTGTTTCTACTCGCATCATCTTCATTATTGTGCCAGAAATTTAATTTGCAAAATACGGGTACGCAAATTTTAAAATTTAATTTTCTCCATTCAATGTTCATGTACGTAACATAACATAACGTATAACCCCGTAATATTGGGCCAGCGATATTATGATAATAGAGGTAGTAGGAGGTACGACTATGTTAAGAGTACGTAGTTATTAAGATGAAAAATTTAAATACACAAAAAATTAACCCCAGCTTTTATGGTAAATATTTAAAAATTAACCTTAAGGGAACCGTCCTTTTTCATTTTAACAATGTAAACGACGTTTTTTCCTAGTAAATACTGCACCATGTTCTATAACGTTATTGCCTCAACAAATCGTCGTAAAATTTATTACAGAGATAGATTATAGCTCGGAGACGAACATAAAATATTTTTCATTCCTTCTAAAGAGCTCTACGAGGACAAAGTCGCGGGTGAAAGCTAGTGTATAATATTATAATTTCCTGCGACGCAGTGGACACAGCCGCAGATGTGTAAGGTCAGGTAGCGGAGTCATCTCCGCTATCTCTGTTGATAGCGACACAACACGGCTGTGAAACCGGACCAAGGCAAAATGGCCGCCGAAACTCGTTCAAAGGTACCGAGTTTAAATCTCAATAGTCAAGTTTAATTACCAATTTTTATAAAAAAGATATAGGTAATCAAAACATACATGTTTTAGTTATAATATGAGACGTGATTTTTTTTTTGTTGAGACCAATGCGCTTATATTTTCTGAAATTTTGTCAGAATGTCAGAAAAAGTTGTTTCCCGTGTCATTCATTATACAGTCGAGGACAGAGAGATGTGTACACTTTTTCACCTTGGTCCATTGTAAAAAGGTCCAAAAGTACATAATTTATTGCCACAATTTACAGCTTAGTACAACACAAAATAAAATAAAAAATTAAACTAAAAATTACACCATACAGGCATCTCACATCCACCCATCAACCACCCAAACATTGAGGTGGCAAAAGGCTCAGGCTCAGCCTGTGCCACGATTTTTACAATCGCAGCGCTGATTTTCAGCCTGCACCTTGGCTCACTGCGCAACTTTTAAAAGGAAGGAGGCAGAGCTAGCAAGACATCAAGAAGATAAAATTTACAATTTACGAATAGTATTATTACATTTTTAGTTACAGATTAATGTTACAGTTCTGTCCTTGTCTGTACAAGGTAGATGCCAATCAAAACTGGCTCAAGCCCCGCGACGTGTGCGCTTCAATCAACTTAGTTACTATCTATTAACTTAACCACGACCGCACAAACACCGCAACCCTCAAGAGACATATCTGTAAGAAAGCATCACAAAAGAAAATCTCAGAACTTTGGATATCCCAACAACTTTTATTAGTCTATAAATATTCTTGGAGCCAATTTGCGCTGTCAATTGGAACACATAAAACGTGAGATATTCGCTCCAACTTTACCCCTATTTTATTAAAATAAAATAAAGGTAAAATACTCTTTGTGAATTCAAACAAATCTACTGTTTTAGGAATAAATTGAAGTCCTTTTTAAACGAGTATAGTTAAATGGTTGGCAGAATATTGACGTTTTGGTCAGCAGAAAAATGCATTTGGTCAGCAACTTATATGGTCAGCTAAAATATCAAATTTCATCAGCAATTAATGTCATACTGGCTACTCTAAAGTCGATTAGTAAGCCATATAAATATATTTACTGCGTTTTGTGAGATACATTTAATAAAATTTCAGTTAGCTAAATCACGGAGAGCATAATGCTTAATATTAAATATAAGAAATATTGATTAATTTGCCGAAAATATTTGATTTTGTTGCGGACCAAGTGTTGCGCCCGGTTATTTATTTATTACCGACCAAAACAATATATGCTGATCAATTGAATTAACTGCTTATTTTTGATGCTGATCTAATAGAATAACGGCAAACCAAAAAAAATACTTCCTTTTTAAAGTCTTAAACATTTTATGAAAAACCTTGCTCTGTAATGTATGATGTTTCTTTTTGGTGTCACATTTCAATGAGCCACATCCACAGAGCCACAATATGCTCCATATTACAATAAAAACTATATTATTACCTGTACACGTCTTTGTCTCTATTCTATTTTGACTCGATAGTGAAAGAAAAGGTCGCGTCGGGGTCCTTGCGTCACCATCGATAAGAACCGACGCATGCGCATGTTAACTGATCTTACCAACTCATCGCACAGTCACGATCTCGCATTAACATCCCAAACAAAACCCCACGACTTTGTGTCCAAACAAAACGGTTCAGACACGATTCTGTGTCCACACGTCGTTATTGTATTTACATCGTCATTGTTTATACTGTCTTTAGTGTTCATTTAGTAGTTCGAGCGATTTAGGCATTAAAATCGCCTCTTTAACATTGGAAATGATCATCAGATGGGTAAATTTCCGGGTATTTTAAACCATTATTAGTGTCTTCAATTATATTTACGAAATCAATGACACTACAGCAACTTCTGATGCTGATAAAAACTACACCCTTTGCTTCTGTTTACATCAGAAGTTGCTGGTAGGTGTCATTGATTTCGTCAATAATTGAAGACACTAATGACAGCGGTTGAAACCTTTGGAAATTTACCCGTCCATTTTTACCCCGAGTGAGCGACATCAAAAGGGTAATGATTTGAGCAGTCTACGTATGTATTGACATTGGAAAATCTGCTCATCGGGACTTACAAAAGCATTGTTGCCCAAGCTGTAACGGAGACGCTTCGCGTACGCTCAGTCAAAAATTACTTCAAGTTCATGTATAATAAGGACGCATAATTATGTCAACACAGAAACTAATCGCGTTGTAATATAACTAACGGTATAACTACATTAAAACTGACTCAATTATGAAGATTGCTCGGTTAATTTAGGGATGGCTCACCCACACAACTTTTTAAGGTTAATTAGATAATAATCTTAAAATAAAGGTACGTTAATGTTATTAATTCTCTTTATTCAGTCATATATTCAGTTATAGTAATATTTATTCAATGATCCTCAGAGACAGAAACCCTATTAGAGTTAGACACGGATGCCCGTGTGATCCTAGCGCACGAATTAGTCATGTAAGGTTAGTTCTTGAGAACGCAAAACAACACTCCAAAGAGTTTTAATATCTGAACTAGAGACCTCACGCCTTCTGAATCATAGGAAACTTTGTGGTGTAACTAAATTTTTTTTTTAAATTAAAATATTTCAAAGTAATGTAATAAAGTTAAACTACACTTTCACAGTGAAAACTAACATTCACTTTCTCAATAGTTTCAACACTTTACACACAAAATGAAACAACTTTCTTAGCGCATAACTCCGCATTCTTCGAGTTCAACTATTTTAGGGGTAAAGTTGTCAAGTGGGGAGAAGAATGTAAGTTTTGGTTTAAGCATTTTGCAAGCTTTTGATTTTATCTCTCTACTACATAGTTAGAAAGAGGGATTATTAGGAAAGCTATAATTTCTGAACATTATATGCTATAACTAGCATTTTACCGCGACTCCGTCCGCGTAGAAGTCGTTTATCGCTGTTCGATAATTATATGGATATTTTTGTCAATTCAGTTTTCAATTTTTTTTAATGGCAGAGATGGGGCTTTTTGCGATTACAAATTTATTTGCGGTGTTAGTAAACTGACCGCGACCTATGTCGATGTGGGGACGTGGGGATAACTGTTAGGTTAGGTTTAGGTGTAACGACAAAGTTAAGTTTGTCGCGAGGTTTACTGCGCACAGAGCCACTAGTTTAATCCTATGAAAATGAAAATCTTTATTCTGTAAGTAGGCATAAATGATGGGGTTGGGATGAGTTCATTAAAAACGGCCCTTAGTCTACCAGAGCTTCCCAAGAGGAGACCACTATTGAGGAGTAATGCAGCAAGAAACTACAGTCAGTCTTTTTATGTTGTAGGTAAACTTAAACTAAATTGTGATAGACAGGTGTTTTGTAGACGTTACAAATAAAACTGTTATTTTAGGCGTGTTTATGACGTGTTTTTTTTTAATGTCACCATCTTAAATGATATCTATGCATGTCCTTGATTAAGGTACATCAAAATACAGCAGTAAGTAGTTAAGAATTAACAAGTATTTCCAATAATAATACATTACCGAAAAATATTTAATAATAGACCATTTTAAGAAATTATTTTCACTTGCAATTACAATTTTATTTAAAAAGAGCAACGTGATATTTAATGTCTGTCAGGCAGGGAGCCTTTACTCCCCGAAATATATTCGAGACATCGTACTAATACGGTGTATACCCGAATAAGAGTTCTTTCGCTCAGAGTATCCTAAAATCACAAAGAAGACATAAAAATATTCTAATTGTTCTAATACAATAATACGTATTTCGTGGTACCTAATCAGTAATTAAATTTTGAACATGCGGCCTCGGCCGTCGATCGGCCCGAAATAAAGTAATCCGACGACCTTGAGAGGTTTCTGTCGACAAACAGCCTAACCTTAAACGGGTGTACCTCTGGCGGCAACACTATGCTAGCTTAGCTTGAGTAAACTATATCCAAGTCGCACGTCATTCCTTTATTTGGACGTACGTAAGTATAAGTTCTGTGGCACATGATTGTTATCGTGGAATAAAAACACTATTTATGATGATAGCGATTCTTTTTCATTGGGTTGTTCTATATTTTTGACTTTTTAACGTGAATTTATACATCCATCGGAGGATTGAGTTGACGGCGATAACGTTTTCCACCCCCTAAACGTTAACCGATTTCGACCAATTTTTGATATGTGGTCATTCGGAACAAAAACAATTCCCAAACGTTTCGTTTTTTAAATTATTTATTAATTATAAAAAAAAGTTATGGCCGCAATTACTTTTATATGAAAATAATAAAACGGGAATAAATTGAAATTAATTGATAACATTGGAAAAAACGAAACGTACGGACATATTTTTTGTTCCGAATGATCACATATCAAAAATTGGTCGAAATCGGTTTACATTTAGGGGGTGGAAAACGTTATTGCCTATGGAAAGCCGACAACTCACAATCCTCTTAATAAGAAAAGAAGATTTTGAACTGTTGTTCTAATTAAAATTGACAGCGATTCTTCTGGAATATTTACTATATAGTAGTTAGTTTCGCTCAGTAGGGTAAAAAATAATCATAAACAAATATGAATACTTTTGAGATTATTATTTATAGTCTAAATACATCGCAGCGCCGGCGCAGATCCAACAACAAACCCTAGGGAGATCGCTTTAATATAATTACTCGGATTCATCTGGATTCATCTTCGTTACCAGTGGAAAACCTGCACCGTTGAATCGTGTATTCATAACATTACACACAGCACGGCAGCGCGGTATGTAATAAAATACGCTTAACATCTGACGAAAAGAACAATAATAAACGACCAGGTGAGAAAGTTTGTTTCATAATCGACAATGGTATTATTGTATTTTACATAAAACTAACGTCACTTTATCAGGAACTTTATATATATCGATAACCGAGATATATCGGTATTTTAAAGAAAATATCGATAACAATATCGATACTTTTCGAATATATCGATAATTGTATCGGTAAACAGATATCGATACTTCTTCAGTACAGTCAGCTTCAAATAGATAGGAGCAGCGAAAGTGGCCAAATATATCGCAACACATCTTTATTAATATACTCGTAGGAGTAGTTAAGGATGTGTTGCGATATAATATTTGGCAATTTTGGCTGCTCGTATATATATATATATATATATATATATTTTAATTTAATTTATTTGAATAATAGACAGAAAAATTAAATACAAATAGTTTCGCCAAACTGCAAAGCAGTTTGTTGGCGAAGACAGCACTCTTGTTATTTTTATTCCTACTCGCATGAAGTGTTCCAGCGCCTCCCACCGTCCCAATAAATGGCACTATAATATTAATATTTTATGACAATCATGATAACAGGCAGTGTCACTACAGGAGCGACGGTGTCAGGCATCGGGCCACCTCCCTTACATAAAACAAGATTAAAACACTAGGTATATGTGCAACTTAACTAACTACATTTTATATTTGACACTGACTGTACCGATAATAATAGGTGGGTACAACTTTTTAGCAAATCGTCGTTAGTAATCAGATACATAATCACGTGGCCAAACATTGCCACTTCGCACGGGTTTATAGGTACATATTAATAGTGCCTTTGACTGTACTGTACCTACGATGCACGTCAATTCTATACTCGTACACTTGATAGTTTTAGCTTAGTAGAATATAAATTGTCTAGGGCCACAGACAATCTAGCGTAAAGATACGGGGACTGCCTTACTAATGCTACCTTTTACTTACGAGGCCCGAGGTCCATTTTTAGGGATCCGTACCCCAAGGGTTCTAAGAGGGGACGTATCCAGACGTCCGTCCGTTTAAATAGGTTTATCTTTTAAACCGTAATAAATAGCTGGTTGTTTTTTTTTTACTAATACAAAAAATGAAATAATAAGTTTCATATTAAATAATCTAACTACTTGCCGAATATAGTCCATTACTAATTATTCAAAGACACTTAACAGCTACATTAAAAGTTATAACTGCCATGAATTCTTCACCGACCCTCGTCAGGAATTGTGGAACTGTTCCATTGTGCTGCGTCCTTTGTCGGTCTGTATGTTTGAGCATACCTCGCGAACAATGCACGCGCACCTAAACTTGTTTGATTGTTCATTTATAAACAAACCTTTTGTAAGTCCAAACGGGTTTTATTTAAAGTCTTTTCATCAAACGGGGTGGCTTTGGCTTACTCTTGTAATTAAAATTTAACATGTGGTTTTTCGCGGGATTCGTTCATCAAATATTTCAGGAACGAGTAAAATTTTCATGATGAAATTTAGTAAAAGCAAACTGTAAAAGGGCGTTTTTCAATAAAAGTGTACATCGTTAAGGATAAAAATTAAGCAATTTTACCTTTTTGCGGTTCGTCACGAAAATTAACGATATTAAATGTATGACTAGTTTTCGTGACACATTGGAAAAAGTTTTTCTTAATTTTTTTCCTTAACGATGTACATTTTTTTTTGAAAAACGCCCAAAAACCCGACTGCATTTTGATACTGTCGTCTATGTATGTATGTTAAAAACCACATAATATATGTATTTTTAAATCCGTCATTAAAGCACACAATGACACTCGCAATGCTTAGACGTATCTAATGACACCTCGATTGTCTCAATCGAGCCATCCGTTCAGCCTATACAAGGGAACCATACATACAGACAAACATACAGCTCAAAAACATGTCCCAAATAACATAACCCTGACACCGAAGATAGCCTATCCTTAGACCTACCAATCCAGCCTAACATGACCTCAGTAAAAGTCGCATAGTTTTTCGAGATATGCCAGTTTAAAGTTTGTACTGGAAAATAACTTTAAACTGGCAAATCTTGAAAACCATGCGATTTTTACTACGGTCATGTTAGGTCGGTTCGGTATGGGGACAATGCGTACCTAACGCATTTCCACTAAGTTAAAAAAAAAATGTGTCTGGTTCGGTCCGTCTTAGGCTGGTCTACCTCCAGTGTCAGGGTCATGTGCGACTTATGGTACACCCCGTATAAACTTTCCGAAACCCTTTATATTACAAGCTTAGGTTATTTTACCGACTCATTTGACCCAGAAGTTGGAAATTTGCGAATTTGTCTGTTCAGAAATAAGTCGGTAAGCAGACTTATGGTTTCTAACTGGACCGAGATAAGTTTCAATCTAATTATTAATTTTAATGTTAAAACCGCCTGTTTTCTGACCGTGTGTAATTAATATTTAGCGAAATGGCTTCGAAATTGAGAAATTCTGGTACGGTTGAACAAAGCTACATCATGTGCTTTGTATACTTGCGCGTACGCAGCCTGTGAGCTAACTGACAATCATGATTATCATGGATCAGTCGAGGCTGCACCGCCTGCGTGTGTGTTTAAAGAGCCGGAATTGACACCTTTTCAAAATTGCATTGATGCTAAATCCAAAACCATTTGAGTAATTAAGCGCCAGGATTCCTAAAATATTTTTTTTATGTCCAGTAAATATTAGGCAATATGTGCAGACCGGAAAGATCGAAAGTCGTCGTCACTAATTTATTTTTTTATTTAGAAACAAACAGTCTCGTATAGTTGTATATAGCACAATCAAAATTATGTATAAACAGTAGACTTAGTCTCCTTAATGAAAATTATAGCCAAACCTTACTTAATAATGAAACTACAGAGTTAACTATATAAAGTAAATGCGTAAATAAGTTAAATAAAAACATAACAGCTTAGTGCCATTAAAATGTTACCCAACATTTTTCCTTTTATCAAGAAATATAAAATAATAATATGCCTGTATGTTTCTCGCAGATCATAGTCTGCAAGAAAAAAAAAAACCGGAAAAGAGCATGTCGGGCCATGCTCAGTGTAGGGTTCCGTCGCCATTCTTACAAACACAAACAACAATCTCCAAAAAAAACAAATGTTAGCTTTTCTAGTTAAAGTTATCTTAGCTGATTTTCGGTAGGTATAAACATTTTGATCGTCTTTAACCTTTAACTCAAGAACCAACAAGGTGTACTTTGTCGTGATAGTTTTCCTTTTAAATTCGTTATATGTATAGGTCACGATGAGCAATTTGATGACTAGGCCATAAAAAAATAACATTAATAAACGTGGCTCTTAATTTTATTTTGCCATGAAACTGTTTGGCGTAACCTTTTGCTTTAGTAAGGTCTGTTTGACCTAAGCCAATGACAAATCGGATTTCAGACGGAATATTATTATTATAGTGTTATCACTTGAGCTAAAATTTTATGCAAATATATAAAGAGTATCGTCATTTTAAAACAAAATATGAATAATAGCATTGTAATGTTTACGTAGTTTAAGCATTACAGACTAATACCTGATTTAAAAAAAACGTTTTAACATCCACAACAGTGTCTTGGAAAATAAAGCTTTATTTTCAATTATTTATGGTTGAAATTTTATTAAATTTATGTGACTAAAGGTTTATTTTGAAAGTGTATTTACGTCATGTAGAATGTCTGGTGAATTTGTTATTTGCGTTGTGATCATTAATGATGTTGGTTTTCCTTAGTTTTAGGAATGTCCGCTGTTGCTTCATGCTAATTGTAGTTAACTATAAAACACAAATAACACATAAATAAAACATAAATTAGTTAATTTTTAATAATTGTGAGTCATATTTTTTAGAAGAATCACTCACGGCTCCTGCAAAAACATGTTCACATAAACTTAATTGCCGTAATAAGGTCTTTATACCTACATATTTCTAACCCTGGGGCCACACTAACGGGAAACGCCGTTAATTATCACGATTATATATAGACGTTACGCTGCTACGTACAATGACTATTACCACGATAATTTAGCGGCGTTTCCGTGTGGGGGGCCCCAGTTTTGTTTAATTTTTTAATTCGTTTTGTGTAAATAATGTTAACTGCGTGATGTCGAGTCGCTCGCTCGCCGCAACGCTGGTCCTCCGTGGATCCTGGCGGACGCGGTGCGAGACACCGTGATGATGAATGAGGGTGAGTGAGGTGACGGCTTTCATACAAACGGCGATAACGTTTTCCACCCCCTAAACCTAAACGTTAACCGAATTCGACCAATTTTTGATATGTGGTCAGTCGGAATAAAAACTATGTCCGTACGTGTAGGGGCGGGACAAGTATATGGCTTGTTACGTAATAATAATATAGGAAAAAAGCCGGTCAAGTGCGAGTCGGACTCGCGCACCGAGGGTTCCGCACAAACGTAAAACACGGGAATACTATATAAACAAATTTCAGTATAAAGTGACACGCAATAAGTATGCACTTTCTTACTTAGTGAGTGTCAGTTTATACTGGTCTAATTTTTTATCTGATGTAAGTACAAATTAACGGTTTTCGGATTTTTTTATTTACTTGTGCTATAAGACATTGCTTCTTGCCAAATTTCATGATTCTAAGTCAACGGGAAGTACCCTATAGGTTTTGATTCCCTTGAGATTCCCTTCAATATGCGGCATAAACGGCCGTATCTTTTGATTGCGTTGACTTAGATGTCTGATTTTTTCACAGATCCAAGGGATTGCAGACTTAAGTATTTGATATGAATTTCAACTTGATACCTTCACGCGTTCCTGAGAAAAAGGGTCTTGACAGACACACAGACAGACAGACGGACAACAAAGTGATCCTATAAGGGTTCCGTTTTTTTCCTTTTGAGGTACGGAACCCTAAAAACGAAAAATATGGACTAGTTTTTGTCTCCTTACAATTGTATGGCGAATTTTCTTGGCACAACGAACATTTTGAACTCCACCTTAATAGCACTCATGTCATCTGACATTATTTGAATAATCGAACGTCCCTGTGCAGTTTTTTAAACAAAATGTCTAAGGGCCTGTTTCACGATCGACAAGTAAATTCATCTGTCAAATAAAGATAGCCCTCTCCTTGTCTATTTTTAAGTGTAAGAAAGGGTAAGGGCTAATTTTATTTGACAGATATGCTTTACTTGATGATTGAACAGGCGGTAAGTAACTACACAAAAACTGCAGTTAAGTGTGTCTAATTCGGCCATGTCATAATGTGCGCGGTGCATAATACGGAAAGTGCAGCGCTGCCGATAAAATTTTACGATTTCTGCACCGCTACAGTTGTGACGAATGCAGTATTACAGTGATTCATTAATAGGTAAGAATAGACGATAAGGAAATTATAGAACACGAGGTTTATAGGAGCACCTTACCTCCTTGTACCTCTTTAAACGGGTATAGTTGAAATAAACAACGATAAACGAGTTCTACGCGGACATAGCAGGGACAAGGACCAATGTTGGACAAATGAATACTTATTTTAAAACTCCGACGTAAAGAGACGGGGTGTCTGTGTATCTATGTATCTGTCTGTGGCATTGTAGCTCCCAAACGGATGAATCGATTTAGATATTTTTTTTTCGAGGGTATAAGCTATCTCCATTCCAAATTTCATCCAAATCCGTCCAGCCGTTGCTGCGTGAAAGAGTAACAAACTAAGGGCCGTATTAATAAACTCATCTCAACTCTGATCCCCGTCTCAAGATACGTCAAAGTAAACGTCAATCCATAGAAAACTGTCATTTTTGACGCATCTTGTGACGGGCGTCTCAGCCAAGATCAGTTTATTAATACGGCCCTAACACACACAAACTTTTGCAGGATTCAATTAAATGACCTGAATTATAAGAATTAAAGAGTTTTTAGTTTGCGGTATTATACGGCCTCTTTACGCGAGTCCAACACGAACTTAACCGGTTATTCCACTAAACTAATTTTCAAGTTATAAACAATCCTGCTTCAAACTTGTTGCGGAAATAAATGAAATCGCCAAACAAGTTCTCGACTAATGTCAGCCTTCTTCATACCAAATATCAAATACCTATCGATGACTCACAATACAACTTGTTGACTTATAAACGAAATCACAGTCTATTACTTGTCCTTTTCACTTTTAGTGGCAACGGGGTTGGGAGAGAGAGTGACACCTGTTTATTTTGAGTAGATTACATGTTGGCGCTAACAACTTGGACTTTTTGTGTAAATATTGTTAAAAGGTTCTGGACAGTTTTTTATCCAATAATATATTTATGTGAGCTCGTATGGTTTTTAAATTAAAATTTGTTGGAATATAATTTAAAACTATTTGAGATACAAATATATATAATATAATTTTAGCCGGTAATCTATGGGCGTGTCGTCTTAAGGAAATTAGAATAAGACAGCTATTGTTGACGGGCAATTAGTTATTGCTCAAAATTAGGCCCTGCACCTTTAACATTTCCTTGTTATTTATTTTAGCTGCAGACAATTTTAAAGCGATTTATTATCCGAAATTAAATTGTCTATAGTAATAGATAGTCATGAAAGTCATTCTTAAGGTCAAAGATGTCAAATATTATCATTTTTATTCGTAACTAAGTGGGACGCCTGGCCCATTTGCCGAACCCTCGGCTGCATTGCTATTCTTTACCGCTCCATCGTAACTGCATCGACTTTATTTATTATTTTATTTATTACGTTAGCTACCCGCCTTCGCTTCGCTCTGGTTAAAGTTCCCCCTCCCATTTCCGGGGGGGGAAAAGATGAAATATAAAATTTTCTTCTAAATGAAAACCTTCCTCGGCCTTCAAGGAATATTTGAAAAAATTGCTGAATTGGCCAAGCCGTTCTCAAGTTATGGCGTGACCAAGGGAAATACGGGTTAATTTATATATAGATTTTTTCATTTTTATTAATTAGGCAGGCAGTTGTGGCAACTGGTTGATGCCTGTATCCAGCAGCGAAGTTTTTTTTAATATTAGCTCTCTACATTTCAAATGATGAGGGAAAGACATGTGATATGCAATAAAGTTTTTGAATTTGAATTTGACATAAGTAGCAGACAGGAAATTGTTCCGGAAAATTTTAATACCCGTAAGAAGAGAGGATGGCCGTTGGAGAATCCTTAGAAATGCTGAAATCAAACAACTGATTTCCGAACCTAACATAATCACTACATTATTATAAAACAAAGTCCGCGTCTGTCTGGATATTCGCGATAAACTCAAAAACTACTGAACGGATTTTCATACGGTTCCCACCAATGGACGGAGTGATTTATGAGGAAGGTTTAAGTGTATAATTCATTAAGATTAAGGTGGATATATACTGTGCTACACGTGCGAAGCCGGGGCGTTGCTGAATAAGAGCTACTATAAAGGCAAATAATATCGTTACGATATAGAACAACCGTTACAATCTGAACCTATGTAAAGCTAGCTAGCTAGGGTGAATAGGCATCTTCTGGGTGAGCTCGCTACATCGTAGACTGTATTTTCATCCTCCAAGGGCGGGAGTTAGTCAAGAGCAAACCCATTATCAATAAAAAAAAAAGATGCAAGATGGGCTAAAACAAAGTAAAACAGTGGCCCTGTCACACTAATATATTAGTTAAATAATCCTCCCATTATACTCAGATATACAGCGGCCGGTGTATGTCGGCAAACAAGCGAAACTGCGGAAATTCGGGCCAGCCTTCGACACAATATTGTTTGATTCAGATATCAGGTTCCGGCTGCCATTGCGGTTGTTCGGAATATTGATACACTGAAAGTTATTAATGGTATGAAATCTATATTTATATATAAATAAAAATCGAATTGCGAAGCAACCCGCTAGTAGTATATAAAACAAAGTCGCTTCCCGGCGTCAGTCCCTCTGTATGTACGCTTAGAACTTTCAAACTACGCAATGGATTTTAATGCGGTTTTCACCATCAGTTACATAATTTTTCACGGAAGGTTTATAGTATGGTATACGGGTAGGTATTGTTTCGTAGAAAATTAATAGCTCGATTTTCTTTTGCCCGAACACGATACTTCGATTCTCAGTAACGCGAATTTTTACTTCTTCGAATTTTCGTTTCTCCGAATTTCATTACTTCGATTATTAAATTTCCGATTTTTAATTGAAAATATGTTCAAATCTACGAAGTTTTAATATCCCGAATGCACTTTTCACAGAATAGGTTTTCCCCGATTGTTCAGTTAAACGATTGTTTAATTGCTTATTTATGTTTCGGGCGCTTCGCCGGCCGCTGCCGCGGCACGCTCGCTTCGCTCGCTCGGCTCGCGTGCTGTTGTGGTCACAGTTCTAACCTAACCCAACCTAGTGAGGGGGGGTATTTTTTTTTTTATGGCGGGGGGCTTCGTCCCCCGAGCCCCCATTGTTAGGAGCTTCGCCCCCCAGTCCCCCCCCCCCTAGCTATCCCACTCCGCCTTCCTAAAGTGTGTCTAACATTCGAAGTCGAAACCCATTCGAAAAGTATTAATTAGGATTTCCAACTATCAGAATCAACCGTTTTCGGTGAAACGTTTTCGAGAAACAGAAAATTTTGCCTATTAATATTCGATGTATTGAAAAAGCAGCAAGTGAAATTAGGAGTACTGTAGTTTCGGACAACAGATGACTTCGAGTAAATGAAATTACAAAGCAATGAAATTCTAACTATCGTGATTCGAACAACTGAAAATTCTGACAAACGTGGTCGGAGAACCGAAATTCGAGGTATTGACTTTCTACGAAACGATAGGCACCCATGGTATACAATAGTACCCGGAACAAAGCGAGGGCGGGTCACTCGTTAGATTAATAAAGTACTACTTACACGCAATGCCGTCAGCGCAGACTTTCCCTCAGTAATTATCAATTTTTCAGGGATAAAAAGCATTTGATGTCCTCTCCCGGTGCTCAAGCTATCACATAATCTGTACACTGAATGTCACTAGGATCGGCCCAGTGGTATTTATTTATTTACTAGCTTTTACCCGCGACTCCGTCCGCGTAGAAGTCGTATATCGCTGTTCCCTCAGAAACTGTCAAATTTTCCGGTATAAAAAGTAGCCTTTGTGCTATTTTAGACTATGATCTATCTCTTTGTTAAATTTCATCCAGATCCGTTCAGCCGTTCTGGCGTGATTGAGTAACAAACATCCATCCAGTAAGATGCCATTCTGTCCACCCTTTATGACCTAACCATTTTCATTCTTTTCAGGTAAGGAATTTAATCTCATCAAAGTGTACAAAGTGTACATAGTTCTAAGGTTCAGTGTACAGGTTAGTATAAAGAGTTATGTACTTCATTTGTTTAGGTATACTTCAATTAATGTAAACAAGCCAAACCACGTGGCCCTGTTACACGGCCAATCATAACTGTTTTGTAGAGCACTGACACGTCAAAACGTATCAGCACTCTGCTTCTATTGGCTGACGTATATCACGTGGTTTTGTTTGTTTACATTTTAATAGCTAAATAAGGCTGACTTTCCATTGAGGCGGAGACGAGCAAAGCGGTGCGAAAAGGACCATTCACCTTGTACAGTACCCACACTAACGCATAGCACACAGAAACTAGAGGAATCTGATTGGTCCTATTCGCACCGCTCCGCTCATCTCCGCCTCAATGGAAAGGCAGCCTAAATGGTGTATGGGATACTTTCATATTTTATTAGTATCTACAAACGTCTCTCTGAACGCGATAAACTCAAAAACTACTGAACGGATATTCATACCGTTTTCACCACTCTATCTGCAAGGGTTACTTTATATAGCTTCTGATTTTACTTATTGAGTTTTAAAGAGAACTGTGAAAGAGAGTTGGTGTGATTACATTTAGTGCAAAACTAAGACAAGTAAGGCACGGAACCCTCGGTTGACGAGTCGGTCTCGCCCTTGATCGGTTCTTTCTACATTCCGACCTTTATATTGTGAGCAGTTAACATAATGTACAAGCACTTCCGACTGTAAACGGAACTTCTCGTTTTACCTATATTTTTTTTACCAAGCGCAGGTCATTGGCCCCGTCGGATCAACACACGCCGACATGACATTCTATATTATTCAGTGCCAAAAGCTCTTATCAGATCCATTTGAATATTGAAACCTAAGGGCTTGTACACAAAACTGCGAATCGGCGCGATGCGAATTCGCAAAGCAGAAAGCTAGTAAACTGCGCAGAAAGCTCGTAGATTTTTACGATGCGACATCACATTGCAGTTTTGTAAGTACGGGGTACGTTTCAATCAGTCTAAAAACATTTTGCATTATTTCTAACGAAATGTATAATAAACGTTTGACATAAAAACAAAATGTATATTTTGTTTTAGCATAAGGGTCAAATAATATAACAACATTTCGTATAACATTTATATGGAATAATATCAAACGCGTTTGCAATAATTATCGGGTGATATAATATCAAACTCAATGACTACTACTAATATGCTAAATTAGGTCAATCTCAACTTGATAAGTTAGGTTAGGTTAAAGATGCGAGACTATTATTATACTATTTGTTTATTATGCCACTACAGATTATGACTACTGATCATTATGTTTAGAAAAATTATGAATTTTGTTGTTATGCATTTTGTTTTTATATCATTTCATTATTATACCGATCGAAATTATGCTCTTCGTGTTATGCAAAATGAAAAATAGTACATTTGTTGTTATACAATATACTTATTACACACCCTACACAAGCCCTAAAGGCGGGCATTCATTGAGACGTTTGATCATAATACGTCGAGATAAAAGGTCGATCAAAACACATTTCGATGAGGGGCCACAGCGTAGCCACTAGTGCCCGCCACAAGCTACGGACGAGTTTTTTACGGACGAGTTTTTTCATACATTTTGTATAGCATCGGCGCACACCGAGCGTTCGAGTGGCCGCGTCTGAGCCACAAGCTGCGGTAGTCGCCCGCGCTCGCTACTAGTGGCCGCGTTTTGTCGCTCGCCTCGCGCGCACACTCGGCCACAGTCGCCGGCTTCTCCAATAAATATATATATATATATATATATATATATCGACGCTTGAAAGGAGAAATGGGATAAGCGACACGGAGCAAACTTTACAGGAGAGCCAAAAAACCGCGCAAATTTTCAAAAAAAAATCATTAAAATTTTTCTACAAGACCAATTTTTGAATTAAACCTATATAAATGAACATATTATTGTTTTCTATATGATGCTTTGATTATTTTGCCCAAAAAATCATTAGTTTCGAATTTAGTGTCGCTTACGCAATTTGGTCTTTAAAATGGTTTCAGGTAAAATGATCTAAACAAAATGTTGAGCGAGAAATAAATTCGGTAAAAGAGTCTGACCAAAAAAATATACTAAAACATATTCAAGTAAAATTATCCAACTAGAAATAATGCGAATTTGATGGTGAGGTAGAAAACTCTATAATTATTCTAGGTGTAAAAATATATTCAGGATAAATTATCTGACTGATTTTAGACGGGCAACTTGAAAACGTAAAAGCGGTTTAAGCGAAAATAAAACCTTAATTCACTTCTGGGAAAAATTAGTGACCCGTTTAATAATATACCTTTTTATAAAGTATTTCGTTTGAAAAAAAGGTATAGGTATAGATTCTTCATTATTTTTTGTAACGAAATATATTTAAAAAGCTAATAAAAATTAAAACGACTATTTTATGACATTGTAAGATTAGTATTTTTTGTTAGATTGTGTATATTAATACAATTATATTTATAATAATACATACCTACAGTGGAAGCCACACTAATAGAAATGCTTGCGTTTTCCCATACAATATTTCTTATGGCTACAAATATGACAACTAATCAAAAAGTTCTTGACCAATGATATTTTTTTTAATTCCTGTTGAAAACGTTGTTTTCATTAAATAAGGATTAATATTTACTTTCATACAACAACGCATGAATTTTTTTATGGACGCGTCAGCACTTTTTTGTTCATTGTACATTAGTTCAAACCTTAGCTATTAGTTTAAAGTAAATTATAACTAGGAATATAATTAGTATTTAGTACTAATAGTGGAATAAGTAGCTTAGTATTTTTTTATTATTGGTCAAATTCGATAAGTCAATAGTTATTTTTGTAGGCAGTACTACGTAAAGATCGCAAGCGTTTCTAATTATATTGCCACCACACTGTAGGCCTAATTTGAATATAATTGTATTAATATACGTAGGTGAATTGAAAAGTTTTGACCCTTAGGTTGATTCTAAAATTAAAAACAACAAATAACACTGGCACGTGCCAGTCTTCAATCAATCAATTGTGTCAATCTTCACATGTTTTCTCATCATTATGCACTATCTTTTGTTTTTCTCTTGTCACAATTGTAAAATTTGTGACCGAAATACTAAATAATGCCAGACAATAGGGAAATCCGCCCCATCATATGCCACTGTATAAAGATGGGTAGCGGATTTCAAACGCGACAGAGAAGCAGTTCAAGTAGAACCTAGACGTGGTAGGCCATTGACGGTTACTACAGAAGAAAATGCCAATAAAATACTAGACATGATAATGAATGATAAGCGGTTGAAGATCGTAAAGATAGGGGAAGCAATAGCCATCTTCTATGAACGAGCACAGAACATCATCACCAGCGATCTATGATTTTCTAAGGTGTCGGCCAGATGGCTGCCTAGACCGCTTTCAGCCGAAAACAAGCCATACAGTATCACAGGGTTGTTTGGATTTATAATATTTCAATGTGATCCTCAAAATTTTCTCAGTCGTTTCATAACCATGGACGAGACTTGGGTCCACCACAACACATCTGAGTCAAAATTACAGTCCGAGCAATGGAAAAGGTCAAGGTCACTACCTCCTAAGAGAGCTTAGGCCATTTTGTCAGCCAAGAAGGTGATGGCTTCAGTTTTTTGGGACTGCAGAGGGGTCATAATGATCGATTACCTTGAAAAGGATAAAATCATAAATACTGAATATTACTGTACCCTCTTACAATGTCTGCATGAAGAAATAAAAATAAAAAATCCTGGTATGTTATAAGTGTTGTTCCACCAAGACAACGCTCCTGTCCACACTGCAGCGAAATCAATCGTACAAATACATAATTGTGGGTTTGGATTGTTGCCGCATCCACCCTATTCGCCGGATTTGGCCCCTTCTGATTATCACCTTTTCCCCAACCTAAAAAAAGACTTGTGAGGACAAAAAATATCAACAAATATTAAAGTACAAGAAGCTATAAATGCATCTTGGAGATTCTTTTTTATTGCATGGAATTCTGAAGTTACAGGCGAGATGGCAAAAATAGATCGTTTTGGAGACTATGCAGAAAAATAAAATTGTTATAATAATTAAACTCTTTATTTTGAAGGTCAGGTTCAAAACTTTTCAATTTGCCCTCGTAAATAGTCTATCAAAAAACGAATCACAGATAAATAGTTTACAATAATGATTTTTTGTTTTGTAAAACTGGTAATATTTTTGACTGCAAATTCAAATCCAAGTCCAAATCTAAAAAACTAAATTCATACCTGTAGGCTTAACTGTTAAGATTGTATAAACTTACAAGTACTTTAACTATAACTTTCGTAGCCATGATTTAATAATGTTTACATTTTATTTTCTACAAACTATCTAATTATGGATGAATCTCTCGTATAAATTATTATATGTTGCATTGAGATCACAATCATTCGGAAAAAATGGTTAATAAAATAAGAGATTGCCCTAAATTACATCAATAAGTGTAATTACTCTTAAATTGTTTGTCACCTGTCTTAATTTAATGTTTCTACGTAACTCCATAAGTTGGTTTGTTGATGAGCTGTTTGTTTAGTAACAATGGTTAAAAGTAATGTTGATTTTTTTTATTACAACCCTTTTTTTCAGGTTTCAAAAACTACTTTGGATTCATGATGTATTTTAGTAAAAAAAACAATATTCTCAACGTGTCGTATATTAATAATTTTCAAACTTGCTTATTTTAATTGTTATTTCATTTAATCGTTTTCTGTAACGCTAGCCTAATTTATACCATTATTTATTTATTTACCAGTTTATACGAGTAATAAGAGATAATTAAAAGAAAAGACTGACTGTTGAGTTTCTTGCGGCGCTTCTTCTCAACAGTGGTCTCATCTTGGGGAGCGCTGGTAGACTCAGACATGTAAAAGTGCCTACAGGGCCTACTTACAAAATAAGGATTTTTAATTTAAATTTTCCATCTTGAAGGATCTCGCATTTCTAATTCAGCAGTAAGCGAGATTGGAAAATCATGGAAGATCTCGGAATAGCGACATTAGAAGCTCTAGTTAAATCCCTTGATCGATGGACTTTCTATCTATGCGACGACCGCGTATGACTTAGACAACGTCTCCTAGCGTAGCGATTTAGGTAGATGGCGTTTGCACGGTCTAGTCGCGTCCGAGAATAATGCGTTACCGACACTTTTTTATTGGATTTTGGTAATAACCGACTTCATAAATTCAATTACATAGGGATAAGCGACATGAGTATTCAAAACTTATTGCAGGTAAAAAAGGATAACCGACACAGATTTTATAAACTGCAAATAAGTAAATAAGGATAAGCGACAAAGGTTTATAAACTGCAATTAGGTAAATACGTATAAGCGGCAATACTTCAGATAAGGTTGATCAGGTTATTTGATCTAAGCTAATTTATATCTTTCTGAAGGTAGTAGGTAAAAAGTCACAATGGAAAATAAAATCGAATAAGACATAACATTAACATTATAAATATGAAAGTTTGCGGAGATTCGTCGGCCGCTGTTAGTTCATCGTATATATCGGAATAAAACCCAGACTACCATTCTCTTAAGATTACATACATTTTCTGCGGGCTTAACATGCATGGACGAGATAAAATTTGACAGGTACTAGGGAAATGAATACATCTATTTCATATTCCAACGTAAGACTTAACGCCTACGGTTTAAAATAAAAGTGTCTCGTCCTGGCTTTTATTACCTTTAATTAGTAAGCGACGTGTACGCATGTTAAGCTACACAGACAGTTAGTCCCAGGTCTATCCTGCCGGCCAAAATCTATACATTAAATGTATGAAGTCGTACGAGATTATCTCTTGAATGCACCGATCGAAATTCTTGTGTTTTGATGTGTGTATATGTATGAAGGCTGACATTCATGAAATCATGAACACAATTTGTAAGGCAAGAAAAACATAACTTTTGTAAGTTAATTTTCATATATAACTTACTGGTAAAAGTGATCATCTACTCTGTCTAAAGTTCATTCATCATCATCATCATCATCTCAGCCGAAAGACGTCCACTGCTGGACATAGGCCTCCCCCAAGGTTTGCCACAAGGACCGGTCCTGCGCCGCAAAAGTTCATTAACAAAGATAAATGATACTTAGCTAAGCTGTGCATATACATTGTTAGATCATATAGATGGTGTATACAAGATCTACAAATTCTGCACCTTGTTTAAATTTTAACCTTTGTGTTGTGGCTTTCGCTTGGAAATAATGATGAATAATATCTGTAAATCACTACATAGTCTAAAACAAAATCGCTTCCCGCCGTCTGTCCCTTTGTATGTATGTACGCTTAGATCTTACAAACTACGCAACGGATTTTAATGCGGTTTTCACCGTCAGTTAGATAACTTTTCACGGAAGGTTTATGTATATAATAGAAACCGTAGCGAAGCGAGGGCGGATCACTAGTCCAGTATAAATACCTAGAGGTTGAGACGACGTGTACTTACCCAAATAACGCGAATGAGACCATGTGCATAAATAATCGACACGACACCGGCGCCTGCCTCGAATACTGATTAAGGTTCGATTCCCGACTGCTCCACTGTTGTTTAACTTCAATCCCAGCTTATTTAAATAGTTCAGTGAGGTTTGGTGAAAAAACGCGCGTTTGAAACGCTCGCTTTATTTATTGGTTGAGTCGTCGAGTCTCCGGAGTAGATGTTGCAATTATGTCGGTGGTTTTTCATGTTACCACTGACTACTGCAAGTGAATTGGTACAATAAAACGGTCATTCTCCGAACGTTTCAACCGCCCGTCGTGTTTCTAATTAACGAGTTACCGAAATTGTTAATTATATCACAAAATTTCATATAGAACCAAATGCTAAACCATAGATATTACTAGCCTGTGCTGGGAATAATCTTTAAAATTGACGTTAGTTGTCTACATATATAGCCAATTATTAGGTGACGCGTTAATTAGAAGAACCATGGGCGGTTGAAACGCTCGGAGAATGACCGAAAATATCATATTTAAAAAGCTCAAAGGCTATTTTATGAATTGCTTTCGTGACTGCGTATTGATTACAGGCAGTTGTCTGTCTGTCTGTATGTCACAGCAGTTTTTCTCAGCAACTACACAAGCTATCAACTTGAAATTTGGCATAGTTGTATAACTTGGTTGCCTGCATCTGTTTTTAGTTAAAAAAATATGAAATTAATTTCACTAATAATTGAAATAGGGGTCTAGAATGGGGGGTTGAAAAATGAAAGTGAATTGATTATAGCAAATGGGGTGTCATATGAAAGGGCTTAATGTGCACATTTCAAAACTATTTTTTTTATAATTTTTTGTGACGTACTTTTTGATTTATAACCAAAAATGTTCAAAAAATGACCGTTCCGCCTCCTTATATCCGAAGTTTATGAACAGAAAAATCTGAAAAATTCCTAACATATAGATAATCACTTTACGGGAAAAATAAAATTAAGTGTTTAAAGTTTTTAGTTTTCGAGAAATTAACAAAAAACTTTAAAGATCTGTACTAAGATTTAGGCAAGTCAAAATGGACCTAATGTATACAATTAAAGTAGGTACATAAAAAGGTATATTTTTGAAGTACGGACATAAATACGGAACCCTCGGTGCGCGAGTCCGACTCGCATTTGACCGGTTTTTTAAGTGAACATTCTGTGGGTGTGTGAGCTGTTGTCTGTCACATTGAAGGCGACGAGCCGTGCGGCGTCTGCGAGAGCGGCCGGATTGCACGCTCCCGTAAACTCTGCATAATCTGTGGTCACAGATTAGACACACACGACTAAACGCCACTAAACTACACAATATGCTAATATATTCGTCACTGTTGTGCTAGACATATTACGCACCAAATTATTGTCATTTGGGCGGATTTCAGAAAGATTGTCGCAGTTAAAAACCTGATTTAAGAAGAGATAACTTTTTCCATTACATCACGAAAATTAACCATATACTTAAGTGTATTACTTACTTTTTCTTTCTGTAATCCGCCCCATTAACTTTTGCTTATTTTACAATTGTCCATTTTATGTTAATTTTATTTTAATGTTACATATCTCATTTTAATTTTATTTTTATTTTTATTAATTATTTGCAGTTCTGACTGATTTTAATCTAATTTATATTTACTGTGATTAATTATGAGTAATCGAATGTTATTTTTATGAGTACAAGTTCGTCATCATCATATCAGCCGAAAGACGTCCACTGCTGGACATAGGCATTCCAAGTTACTTGCAATAAATGAATTTTAATTTAATTTTAATATAGTGAGAATGAGAACGGTGTAATTAAGGCTGAAATCAATTAACTAACTTACCTAACACGGTCACTTTTTTACCAAGGTTGAATTGGTTTCCACTCAGCAACATGGTTGACATGAGGATGTCAGCCTAGCTGGTTTTCAGGGGAGTCAGGAGGTTTCTTTTTTAAAATGGTTTTGCTCTTAACTAACTCTTGCCCTTGGAGGATGAAGATTCAGTCACGATGAAGGCTCACCTAGAAGATGCCAAAAGATGAGGTAGCTTGGGACAGCGGCATATAGCCCATGTCCACCCCTTCCACCCCTGAAACCCCGTACCTGTAAATATGCTCTTGCCAATACTGCCCTGCTAAGGTAAAAGGCAGTATTTTATACAATTCTACTGTAACAATTGCAACCTCATATCTGGGTAATAAGGTTACAATTGCTATAGTACTCTTGTGTAAAAAACTGCATTTTACCGTAGCAGAGCAGAATATGAGACTGGAGGAAATACAAGACCGTAATGAGTGTGTTCCATAACACACCACACTCACAATTGGTCCGTGCTCTAATAATCGCCCGGCCCGGGATGTGAACCTACGACCTCCGCGCTCACCGCTAATTGCCCGTCGCATGCCGGGACAAACTGTTATTAAACAGTCGGTCAAGCGTCAGTTGGTTAAGAAGTCGAGTTCCGTACAAAAATACGTAATTCGTATTCTAAATGTAAAGTTGAGGTGTCTATGTTATATTTTTTTAAGTTCAGTTGTCTCACTATAATATATACCTTACATTATTACCGCCACTTAGATACTTGTTACCATAGCTATTTTTTTTTCAAAAAATATAGTTCTTACACATTTAGATTATTATTATTATATGTTATAGTAATATGTGGCAACTTTACAGGTAAATGTATTTTTAAATAATAGGTAGTATAATTTTTATTGTACCGTTGGTCCCAAATAAACATTATTTACTAAATCTGTAACAATTCCAAAACAAACACAACATAAAATACAGACAGGAAGTAACATCAAAGGCAATATTTGTCCGTCGATAAAGCCTAAGGGAATTTATCTAAGATTCCTTGACCGAAACTTTCGTAAAGGTACAATTTCAATAAATACAGAATATATTTTTTTTACCCGACTTAGCGAAGGAATGTATGTTTTTTTATACTACGATGGTGGCAAACAAGCGTAAAGCCCGCGTGATGGTAAGCGGTTACCGTAGTGCCTGCAACACCAATGTATCGTGCGCGTTGCCGACCATTTAAAAACCTAAATCACCAAAAATCGGATGTTCCACTCCAGCTTCTAAAATATTGGCCCGATTTTAATAAACGGAGTATCATAGGCTATATTAAAGTTGTAAGGATGCGTCTTTCTAGTCACCAGAAGGGGGGATATAATACCCCCAATACCCCCAAATAATCCGAAATATTTTTTTCCAAATATTTGTCCGAATTTTAATTTTCCCAAAATCTATGTTATGCTGAAGCTATTAAAAATTAAAAACATATTTGAATTGTTATATCAAAAAATAAAGCCTTCATTAAAAAAATTGCATTCGGAATTATGAAAAGGCGGAATTTCAATCACTCGGAATTATGACTTTTTCGAGTTATGTAGTGTAAGTAGCCCGCCAGAAGGTTTTGGTTCGCAACTATTTTACTTGAACCTTTTCCAACGGAACCCTAGCCTAAGTTCGATCGGTTAATAACCGAACAATGCCGAATAACCGGCGAGTCGGTGATAAAATCACTCCACATCGGTTTAATTAACGCTGCGGCGGCTTATTAACAGCTGTTGTGTGCGCATTATTGGTTTAGACATGTCTCGCGACTCGGCGGGCCTATTATTATCGTCGTCTTTATCGATATGGATAAACGGAGATTAAACTTTGTCCCTTTCTGACCATATGTAACGAGAGTGACGGATGCTTTATCCACGTTTATCCAAGGTGACCATAATACGGGGGATGGACACCGCTCTTTGAGAGGAAAGTTGATGGGGCAGAAGAGTTCCAAAGTGGGAACTGCATGAGTAGACCCCATGAGGTGAACTCATGTATAGCGGCTAAAACAGTTTGACGTGGTGACAGATGCTACAATATTCTCAAGTATCAACTACTCTCACTCTCATTTGGAAGAACTATATGTATAGAAATGTTGGTTACGAGTTCGTAAATTAATATTAACTCAAGAAACATCGTGTCAGGGTGCAATGTGCGTGTACCGTCAACTGTGGCAACTTTGCCTAACTGTGATAAACTCCCCCCTCGCAATACGTCGATAACTCGCCAAATGCATCGCAGCTATGATATTATTGGGATTGGAAACACTTTGCATGGGTTTTATTTTAAAGTATCGAACATGAATCAATTAATTATTTCAACGCATGGTCAAGTTATTGCGACGGGGGAATTGCCACGGTTAGGCAAAGTTGCCACATTTGAGGGCACCTGAAATATTAATAGGTATTGTAATATAAATATGTGAAGTAACAAGAATATACATACAGAATAAGACATAATTTAACATTTTCTTATAGTTATTTCACACAAACATACACATGTTGATTTATTAAAACCGAAGTAGTTCTGTAGAGCATTTAGACAGTATTCAAACTTCAATAGCAAATATTATTGTTTGTTTTCAGCGTTGTTTTCATGTTCTAGGAAATTACTTATTAATCATTTTAAACCTCGCCCCGGGTTCAGGCCACAATGCTATGTCAAGGCGACGTAACGGCTCTTAAGCATATCATGCATAACATATCATTACGTGTAAACCCAGCGTTAGCGTTTATCTCATGTAGTAGTAGACTATAGTCATGTTCAAGATATTTTTGTTTCGTAATTCTATTACTATACAGGATGTCCCGCGATAAAGTGCACAAAGGAATAAGGGAGAAAGTACATGTGATTTTATCAAGAAAACAATACTTTTTTTAATTTTGTATGGGATTTACTATAATAATTATTAATATATAATATGAATTATTTTTTTCCGTGATAAAATCACATGTAGTTTCACCCTTATTCATATATATTCTTGGGAAGCGCTGGTAGATTTTGACGTGTAAAAGTTGCTGAATAAATATCTTTTATCTTTAAGTTAGCATTATTTGATTTCGAAAATCGTTAAGATAGGGCCTGCGCAAACCGGCGGAGCGCAGCGCAGATCACTTTAAATTTATCAATGTATATTCTTTTCTATTTTAATTACAATAAGGTATAAATTTAGAGCCGCAGCCGCAGAGTAGAAATCCCCCGTGATGCTCCGAGGTCGGTCTCAGAGCATTCAAATTTATACCTTATTGTAATTAAAATAGGGAAGAATATACTACTCTGTCAAGAAAGTACCGGGAAAAGATCAATAATACACAAACTGTTTGTTAATCATCCAAATTTATTTTATCACCTTCAAAGTATGCTCCTTCAGAAACGATACACTTACGCCAACGAATAATCCAATCATCAAAACATTTTTTAAACGCTGTTTCCGGAATTGAATTCAGTTCTCGGCGCGAATTCTCCTTTATGTCTTCTACCGATTGAAAACGGGTGCCACGAAGTGGTAATTTGAGTTTAGGAAAAAGAAAGAAGTCGGCAGGAGCCATATCTGGTGAATATGGTGGTTGCTCGATGGTATTTGTTGAGTGTTTGGTCAAAAATTCTTTCACAATGATGGCCTTGTGCGAAGGCGCATTATCGTGGTGCAAAATCCAAGAATTTTCATTCCACAAATCTGGCCTTTTTCGTCGAATTTGCTCTCTTAAATGCCGCATAACGCTCAAATAATATTCTTTATTTACCGTTTGACCTTCCGGCAAGAATTTCGAGTGCACAAATGAGGATTTTCAGTCACTATTTCCTTCACTTTTGCGATGTTAACTTCAGTTGCAGACGTTGATGGCCTACCAGAGCGAGGCAAATCTTCCATCACATCTCGACCGCTTTTGAACGCTTTGTACCACTCATAAACACGTGTTTTTGATAAAGTCGAATCACCGTAAGCCTTCTGTAACATTTTCAGTGACTCCGAACACGAAATTCCATTGGCGATGCAAAATTTAAGACAAACTCTTTGTTCAATGTTTTTGTCCATTATGAAATTCGCAATACACACTAGATATGATATAACTAAAAACAGCACTGTATTTAATATAAATAACAGATGCAACTCAAACTCCGCGCCAAAATAGAAAACAGTTGTGCCAATCTAACAACAACAAAAAAAACAAAAATTTGAATTTGGAACCATAAACAAATCATCCATTCCCGATACTTTGTTGACTGAAGGTATATCGATAAATTTAAAGTGATCTGCGCTGCGCTCCGCCGGTTTGCGCAGGCCCTTAGCGTAATGCATCTTGGCTAGGGCCCCTGTAGTGCCAAATTTCACGTCGATCGGTTGAAGCGCCCAGACAGAACAAACAAAGAAACGAACAATACTCAGTACTCAAACGTTTATTGCATTCCATAATGTTACTTTACAAGGTGTACGGCTAACGAAGTTAATACAGTAATCATTTATTATAACTTAATTATGGGCCCTGTTGGGCATAGCAACAATCAGCAATCATCCATATTCGCCAACATATTAGTTAGGATAAGGATTTGTAAGTTCTAATATAAGAGACAAAATCTGTAAACCTTCCTTAGTTGTAATCCACATCTCGTCTCCGCTAGACTGTTTCCATTGAAGCGGAGCGGAGACGAGATGTGGATTACAACCAATGTGATTGGTCGATTCCTACACGGCTCCTCTCCGCACCGCTCGTTTCCGCTTCTATGGAAAAGCAGCCTTAACCTGTATGTATGTTTGTTTGTGTCCTCGTAGAATAACCTGAGACTCCCATCCCTTTCTATCCTTCCGCCATCTTTGATCCTTTGTTAAGACTTGTTCATGATATCGTGGTAACGCAATTATTCTCGGCTCGGAGCGGTCCGGAATTGCCAATTCTCTCGGGTTTACATAATTCGGGTTTAACTTAGTTCACAACGACTCTAGTTTAACTCACTTAAACATGCTATTAATGGATCCCAATATTAAGACAATTAATTCATTGTTACAGCTAAAATTACTTGACATTATAAGTGCATAGTTAAATTATGAGTGCTGTATTACACCTGTTATTAGTGTTAGCAGACGAATAGGCACTATTGTATTATTATTGTACATTTATCTGTGTACTACTGTTGATTTATCAGTAAATAAATAGTTATTAAGGAAGTTTTGCATGCCAGTTGTGGTTAAACATGTGATTATTTATTTTTAACAACTTTTTTGTAACTATGTTTATAAGCAAATAAATATTTTGAATTTTGAATATTGGGTTTTTTGGAAGGTAAATCAGGGGCCTAGCAAATGCATTTACGCAATATAAATATTTTCAGAATCAAAGAATTGACGTTAATCTGTCGCGTCAGCCGCTTTTTGGCACTTTTCGAAAGTCGATAGTATCGTAGAATGCAAATTGTCTAGGCGCTCGGGTTATGTTTCATGACACATACCTACTCGTACTAATAAATAATTACACAATTATTGTATATTATTTTACATTTTTTGTTTTGACTGAAAAAAGTTCAGTTTTCTGATAATTTACACAAGATTCCCTTGCCCCTTTTAACCTATGTAGCGCTTTCGTGAATTCTTTATTCATTCAGATATCGACACACAAACAAACATATTTTTGCTTTGATATACTGTACTTTTTTTTGCACAGTCATCATGAGTTATCAAGACAAATCCATCGAGGTCAACCGCGGCGGGGCTATCTTGTTTCGTTGCGGAGTTCCTATATCCACCTTCCGACTGCATCTTCGGACCAACTCCACGGTACAGTCGAGGACAGAAAGATGTTTCACTTTTGGACCTTATTACAATGGAACAAGGTGAAAAAGTGTAAACATCTTTCTGTCCTCGACTGTACTGTCACACCACGGGAACGTTAAGCCACTTGCTAACATTCTTAATTCGGTCTGGTTGTCAAATCGTCTAATTCCAATAGTAATACCGTGTATGATTTGACAACCCGTCGGAATTAAGAATGTTAGCAAGTGGCTCAACATTCCCGTGGTGTGAGTGTACCATATTATTGCGTTGTCATTGAAGTTTCGTTGGTATATCAAATTTCAGCTCTATCGGACTGTGAAAGTGGTTCAAATTCACTTGCAAGATTTGACCTAAACAAATACACAAACGTTGCATAAGTTAAATAAAAGCAGGTAATTAAGAAATGGGGTGGGAATGAAAACATTATGAACGGGTAATTGCCATCGTTTAGTTCCGAGGCCCTCTGAGCCACCTGCCGCGGGCGACGACCGTGTTGCCGTTACATTGCGCGCTCTGTGAGAAGACCTATCGGAGAATGCGTGTGTATTACGACCAATGTAATTTTAACCACCGCGTCCGTCGCCCTTTGCTCGCGGCGGGTGGGTCAGAGAACCCCAGGCCTTAGTTTCCTGCGTTCTAACCTTCGATCAACAATACTTAACTCTACAACCGGTCACAGAACAAAAAAGTTTATGAGATACGATTTAAATAAAAATGTTTTAGTTTGACAATTACTCTGACAAGTATCTAAGTTTTATAGGTTGCGCTAGGACACTTTTCTAATGGGCGCTCCACATTCGCGCGCGAACGCGCTAAAACTATGCGCGAACGTTTTTTGGCGCGCGTCAAAGAGCCTGCGAACGCGCGAAAGCTGCGTAGACACAACAGACTCCACATTCGCGCGTAATAAATTTAAAATATTACAAACCTAGTTCTATTACAATGAATACTCGTCATCTACCTTCGTTTCCTCCATTTCTTTTTAATTTGTTTTTTTTTCTTTTAATGTAGACATAATCTATACATATAATAAAATCGTTAAGACCAAAAAGTCTGTACATTGAAGATTTAAAAAAAAATCCGATCAGGGCGACTTATAATAAGTAACTGAACATATTAAAACCATTTTTAAAATTTTTGTTTGTTTGTTTGACTGAGCATCACGTAAAAACTACTGAACGGATAATGATGAAATGTTCATAAACCTATTTATATAATATTAGAATAACATTTAGGCTATAGAAATTTTGGAAAATGTTAGAAGAAGGGGGTAAAAAGAGGGGGTAAAGTTTGTATGGAAATACAAATTTAGATTGTTCTAGGATCATGAAACTCAGAATAAATACTTATTAATAAAAATAAATAAATACCTGTTTCATTGTTTTTTTTTTTAAATCTTATCCAAAAACGCAAAAAAGAGGGTTTTATGTTTAAAATTATTGGAATTCATACTACTATAAAATAAAAACCAATGAAGTTTGACCTTTGAAAGTCAGTTTTAAAGTAAGAAACGTGGAAATTGGTATAAAGGCTCGTGTTAACAAAAACTTTCAGTGATTTTGGATAAATTACTCCTAAGAGGATGAAATGGGGGGGGGGGTTAAAGTTTATAATGGAGTTTGGTTGTTTTTAAAGTAAGAAACGTGAAAATTGGTATTTAGGCTACTGTATACAAATAAAAAATACCACTTTCGACTATTTTGGATTAACTACCCCTAAAGGGATGAAATGGGAGGTGGTAATTTGTACGAGAGTTTTGTCAATTTTGAAGTGAGAAACGTGGAAATTGGTATAAAGGTTACTGTCAACAAATAAAAAATATTACTTTTGGCGTGTTTGGAAACATCTACCCCTAAAAAGGTGAAATGGGGGGTAGAAATTTGTATAGGAGTTCGGTCAATTTTGAAGTTAGAAACGTGGAAATTGGTATATTCGCTACTATTAAGAAATAATAAAAAAAACTCTTTCAGTTATTTTGGATTAACTTCCCCTAAGGGGCTGAAATGGGGGGTTAAAATTTGTATGGGTGTTTGGTCATTCTTGAAGTTAGAAACGTGGAAAATGCTATAAAAAGCACTGTTAACAAATAAAAAATAAAACGTTTGGTGATTTCCGAAAAACTATCCCTAAGTGGGTGAAATGGGAGGTGAAAGTTTTAATGGGAATTAAGACATTTTTCAAGTTAATGAAGTTAGTGTTAAAGCTACTGCTTACAAACCAAGAGTACTTTCGGTGATTTTGGAAACACCACCCCTAAGGGGGTGATAATGGAGGTGGCAATTTGTAAGAAAGTTTTGTTATTTTTGAAGTTAGATATAAGAAAATTGGTTTCTAGACTACTAAATATAAAATATAAAAGTAAGTATTTCACACAACACGCTTCTTTTGCCCATCATTTGTAAGGGGCTGTTTATTTATTACTACGTAAGATGATTTGGGGGGAGGGGGTCTGAACAAGTCTTATTTTTTCTTACATGGGGGTAGGATGTTTTTACGTAAGATCACAAAAGCAAGCAAAAATTAAAGCGTTTATATATTATTGCTAATTTTTCTGTGCAATTTTGGTACATACTGATCTTACGTATGATTAAAAAGGAGGGAGGGGGTTCATCCAAGGCTTATTTTTTCTTACGTAGGGGGAGGGGGGTCAGAAATTGGTTAAATTGTCTTACGTAATAAATGAACAGCCCCTAATGAATGTGGTGAAATGGAAGTTTCGCCAAGTACCAGGAGGGTTCTTCAACGATTAATGTCCCTGCATATTATATTGGATAGCCCCATTTTGTCAAGAGTGATGAAGAATTGGCAATAAGCATTAATGGCATGAATGTAGTGTATATGTGCTGCATGTAATACATAATCACATAATAATTAAACAAACACTAAAAAGCGAACAAATGTTAGGAAACATTACTATTTTTTTGGACAGTCTGACCCTTTATGATACGTACTTAATGAAAATGTTATTTGTACCTACCTACTTTTTAACGAAATTACTGACTCTCCGCAGACGAAGTCGCGGGCGGACAGCTAGTTGTAATATAAAAATGCACACAGCAGTAAGCTGGCCGAGGCAACAACTTCGTCCATATTCGTCGAGCGCACGAACTATACTGTGAACACAATTGTGAACACGCGAATGTGGAGCCAAGAAGAGTTCACGCGCGAATCGCGCGCGAATGTAGAGCGCCCATAAGAGAATTGTATTGAACCCGGCGTCTATTGGTTCGTCTATTGGTTGATATTCAATGATTCTAACGAATATTTTCCTGCCCGGTATTAACCCAATATCCGGGTTTACTTAGGCGCACCCTGCTCCAATAACCGCCACTCGACCTCACCAGCGGCTGCACAACTTGCCAACGACTCGTTTGTTGCTTGGTAAACCCTTTCTACCAAGTCTGTAAAGTCCCTAGATGGACCGATTTTGATTTTGTTTTCCTTGTTTAAAAGGTAACTTAGATGCGAGTGTTCAGAACTTATAACAGGTTTACCCTTGAATCACCGACACTCATTTCACAGAATGTTTTACTTCACCAAATTTTCATTTCATCGACAGGTATTTCCACGTGCAGGAGTTACAATTTTATGGTGGTCACAGGTCTAACCTAACCTACGTAACCCATGCTTAAGATAACCTGAAAACAATAAGCTTTCAGCAGAAATTAGAAAGAAAGAAAAACATTTATTCGTGACATAAAGACAATACAAAAAAGAAGACATGAAACAAAATAATAGAATAGGCCTTATGTCACGAAATGGTTCCAGTTCAGCATAATGCTGGCGTAGAAGCCAGCGCTGGTCTTCCACTGGAACCATCGAGTGAAGCTAACTAGAGCAGGTTACTTAAATTAGCTTTCGATGAAATGAAATTCGGTGAAACGACACATTCGATGAAATGAGTGTCTGCAAACCAAGGGGGCATGCTTAATAACACCCCCTCTGTTTTACGTGGGGGGTCAAAAATTAATCAATGGCTTTCGCTGACCATGTTCTATATGGCTCATCTAGTGTTGCTGACTGCTCACTATTTCAGCCTTGTCCATTACACAATACAATTCACTAGTTATAAACTCAGTTAGGAATTCGTGCCGTCAACGTCAGACCAACTAGTTCGGGAGTTAGCGTGGAACACGTAACAAACACGTGTCCCGCGGGGCTCCCGGCAGTTAGCGAGTTCCCGAAGGACCCGACTGGCTCGTCTCGATCCAACTTAATCGACAAGTTAACGGCGTTTTATAAAAGTTTAATACCTTTTTAGAGTTTCATGCTTATCTAGACAAAGAACCTTTTTTTGTAATTATTTGTAATTATTATGGACAACCCAAGTAGCACACAAGTATAAGAGCTTATACAGCCCTTATAATGCTTAAACTAGGGTTATAGGGGCTGTATAAGCCCTTATACCTACAGCTTTTGTGCTACTTGGGAGAGAACAAGAAGCTATATGATACCACGGATTTTCAACAATCTTTTCTCAGAGGATGAAAAAGCAAGAAAATGTTCAAACATAAATTAAAATCCTGGTTAATAAACATCTCTCACTCAGAAAATAGCTAAATATGTAGTTACTAGTTAGGGTGACTGATAAATACAATATATTTATACACGTAACTACCCTTTTTGTTTTTGTAGATTAGTATTAACTACTTACACTGTACCAACTTTTATTATAAGAGTCTTCACCAACAACCTGCTCCGCAGTTTGGCGAAATTTTGTAAAATATTTATTATATTTTGTACTTTAAAAAATTATTTATTATTTGATTTTAGTTTTTTTGTTAGAAAGGTGAAGGTGGTGAGTGTTTTAGCTATGTTTAGTGAATATCTCTGAAAGCATAGGGGTCCCTAATCCTAGCCTAATGGTTCGAAAAACGCCGTGGTAGCCTAATGGTTTGCCCTGCCCTCTTATGCAGAGGGTCTTGGGTTCGAATCCGGGCTCGCACCTCTAAGTTTTTCGGAATTTATGAGCGAAATATAATTTGTAAACTTACCATGAGCTTTTCGGTGAAGGAAAACATCGTGAGGAAACCTGCACACACCTGCAAAGCAATTTGACGGTGTGTGCGAAGTTCCCAATCCGCACTGGGCCGCGTGGGAATTTAACTGTAGCCCAAAATCCTCTCATTGTGAGTGGAGGCCTGTGCCCAGCAGTGGGACGTATATAGGCTGGATTATTATTATTATTATATATAGGGGTCCCAATTTTGTCTATTTATCTATTTAATTTTACCCTGTATTCATTGATAACCATAACTGGGCACTATGAAAGGCGGTCACTGTCGTTAATAGTCGCTGCTATTTACTGAATCCTTCATTCACTCGGTTTCTTTCTTTCTTCATTCAGTTTAATTCATTTTAAAAGTACGAAAAAGTAATGACCTATAGCATCACGAGATAAAATTTGACAGGTGTTAGGGAAATGAATACATCTATTCCATATTCTAACGTAAGACTTAGCACTTAAGGTTTAAAATAAAAGTCTCAGTCTATGACCATAAATCGGATGATCCACTCTAGCCCCTATTGAACCGATTTTCACAAATCAATACCTATTGATAAAATCCATTAACTAATTAGCGATCCCGACCCGTCTGGCCACAAAGCTGCCTCTCTTGAGATCTATTCCCGATCATCGGAATGCACTCAAGACTGACACCGCACTCAAATTGGGCTCTCGACTGCGCTCAGGTGACTTGACTAAGGCACTGGTTTTGTTCAGTTAATTACATTTAGATTTAACGGCTGGTTCAATTGTGAACGAGTCTCAAGTCAAACGTCAACACTCTAGAGCTAGTACCGGCTAGATCAGGCAAGCCGACAATGCCCTCTGGATCTATCAAAACGCTTATTTTAAGTTATTTTTTTAGGTTAATTTTACATAAATATTGGACATTTTTTGCCTTTAGGGCTGCTTTGTTACCCGATTACGGCGAAGCAAAAAGAAGGGTTATGATTTTGTCAGTATGTTAGTATGTTCATTTGTTCTCTTGTAGTTCCTAAACTGTCCATTAAATTTTGACAAATGAGGTGTCGTGGGCTTCGTTTCAGTGTTCCGCGTGTAATAGGCTAAGTGACGTCATATTGAATCCAACATTAAATAAACAGCGAAAATTTTTTTTTACAAATCAACCGTGTTTGACCTGTCGAATGAAAGCTGTTAACGCATAGATTTAGAAAAGTTATGATTTATGAATGAACTAGTGACCCCTCGCTTTGCTCCGGGTACTATTATACACATAAACCTTCCGTGAAAAATGATCTAACTGATGGTGAAAACCGCAATAAAATCCGTTGCGTGGTTTAGGAGTTAGCGGATAAACAGACAGACACGGAAAGCGACTTCATTTTACACTATAATATGAAATTGAAAATGAAAATGAAAATATTTATTTCATATAAACACATTTGTATATGAAACAGTGGTATTGGGCCCTGAGCTAGGATGCCCTGTGTTACAGGACCCAGTTATACAGTAAATAAGACAAGAAGACATAACAATCATAACTTAACCTACATAACAAATTCAGTCTACAGCAACGTTATGCGATAGCAATATGTTAAGATTAAGGATAATGTAGCATTACTTTGTAGCAATCGGTTATAGTTTTATAACTTTATGTTGTATTTATCCTTTTCGACGCCACGTCAAATACAAAAGTCGTCACTCACACGCCAATGACAGCTGAAAACCAGAGCTAATTTCAACCTTACGTCATAGACACTCAGGTCTATTTTTCGCTGTCAACCATGACGGATATATCCGTCGTTGGCGTTGAACCAGTGGTGCGGATATAACCGTCGTTGGCATTGAACCAGTGGTGCGGATATAACCGTCAATGGCGTTGAACCAGTGGTGCGGATATAACCGTCAATGGCGTTGAACCAGTGGTGCGGATATATCCGTCAATGGCGTTGAACCAGTGGTGCGGATATATCCATCAATGGCGTTGAACCAGTGTGGCGGATATATCCGTCAATTGCGTTGAACCAGTGGTGCGGATATATCCGTCAATGGCGTTGAACCAGTGGTGCGGATATATCCGTCCATTGCGTTGAAAAGGTTAAATTTTTTTCTCACTAGACGCCGATCATTGCAAATATCCGCGAACGTGTAATTTTGTGCCCGATGGGCGCTTATCTTTATACTGATGGTACTTTCAAGCTCTCTTGCACTCTCAGCTATTCAAATGTGCATCTTCTATACCTCGATGCACCTTCACGGACGCAACGGATAATTAAGTTAGACAAACTTGATACATGGCAGCCGCTGGGACTTGAACTATCGGTGTCTACAATCACAAGTCGCCACCCTAAGGCTCGGACTATATGCATCCGGAATCGGTCCAGTCCGAAAAAAAACGAACCCTGATAAGCCCGGATTTAATCACATGATATTTCCCTGCATTGACTAGGTAGGATCCGGGGCATTTGCCCGGACCGGGTCGTTTTTTTTTCGATTCCGGACCAATTCCGGATGCATATAATCCGAGCCTTAGAGCCTGTCGCGCTCGCGCCCTCACGCGTAGAAACTCCCGCGTTCCCGAGATACTAGAGCTACGTACATCCCGTCCAGGAGGAAACGCGCGGCAGCATCTGTACGGGATGTATGTAGCTCTAGTATCTCGGGAACGTGCGAGCGTAAAACGCGTCATCTGGGCTCTTAGGATCGGGCTATATGCATCCGGAATCGGTCCAGTCCGGAAAAAAAACGACCCCGGATGAACTCAGATTCAATTCGCCGCTCTAACAATCACTTGATATTTCCCTGCATTGACTTGTTTTTGTTGGGGGACTGATTCCGGATGCATATAGTCCGAGCCTTAGCCCCTAGGCCACCGACGCTCCTCACTTGAGCGTGAAAATAAAGCATCTCTAGTTAACCCCGCGCACTCCGGCTCCGCGCCGGCGGCTGTTGAATATTCAGCAGCAATTACACACAAACACGAGCCGTCGAGCGCGTCATCCGATGATGTTTCACTTGCCTGTTTCTTTACAGTATTTGGGGATTTTCTCGTTTTACCCGCCACGGAAATTATGAAGCCGTATCGTTATATTTCTACAATCGGTCGCGTAGATCCCAGAAAAAGATCCGAGAAAAATTTATAAAATGGCGGGAATTATCATTCTAAACTATAAAAGCATTAAGAGTTTCCTATATGTTTCCAAAATATTTTTAACAACAATTTTTTTATTAAGTAAATATTTAAATAAATAAATAAATATTATAATTAACTATTTTTATATTTTTTTATTATTATTTTTTTAATATTTTTTTGGTTCTTTGTCTATGATATTTGAGGTTTGTTGCGTCAACTTGCGTCCAAAGAGAATAATAATAAAGACATGTTGATTGATTTGACAGACAAATGTCAAAACAAATTTCTAATGTTACAAATGAAAACGAATGAAGCGGACCACTCGTTATTTAATTTTCTATCGCTCGTAATTCAAAAATACGGTTTCACCGTTTTTGTCCACTTTCGAGTGAAACTTTCGAGCGCTCGAAATTCAAAAATCGCCCCGCTGATAGTCTGCGTCCTAATCCGATGAACTGACAGGCCGAGATCGGCCGACATCCTACTGTTAGTCTGTGTTACCCTTTAGAAATCAGTTTTCTTCCACGGAATCTATCAACTTGATAAAATGTTACAGAAATTACCATAATACACATTATAGCAAACTTTGTAATTACGAATATGGCTTTGATATTATAGAAAATGACGTTAATCGATAAAACGTAAATTATTACGAATAATCGATCTAAAGGCAATTATGTCACGTTACAGACTCGGGGCTACGAAATTACACCGTTTATAGATAACACGTTACCTTTATTATGTAATAATTTCAAGTAAATTGCTTTATATTCTTACAGAATAAATAAGTGAGTTTAATTTGCTCCTAAACCCTGAAGTTTGTACCCTGATATTTATTTTTTATCTTACTTATTTTAATTAGAAAAGTAATTACACAATTTAATTTAGCGTGAGACATAATTTAGAACAAAGTAAACACTAACACGGTTAACTTGATTAAAACGTATTAGTGTTTATTTGGCTTTAAATTATGAAATTTTTATGATGTTAAAGATCAATGGATAATAATCAACTTCATCCACAGTAAGATGATTAATGTACGATTATTTCACGATTTTAATACAAAAAACATTAGGCTGAAAATCGCGGTAGAACTAGTTAATTATAAAAGTTTAAAAGCTTGGAAAGCCCGTTACAATGTTAATCCCGGGTTAGAAAGTTCCACGTGAAAAGTTCCGTCTCACAAATACTGAGTACCGTGGACAAGCTTCGTAAAGTTCTGTTGGGAAGTTTAAATTTTAAAAGAAAATTTTTATACATCTCTATCATTCATCACAAATAATATTATCTCAAAGGCACGTGTGCGCCAATTTTATTCGAAGGTAACCCCCTGGACCTGGAGGAGGAGCAATTATCTAAAAAAAAACATACAAACTTATACTGACAATTACGAACACAACAAAGAAAACAGACAAATTGGTCGAGCCGTACTCGAGTGATGATCGGTTATACACTCGGCAACTGATTTTTATTTATGTATATAGATTACTAACTTTTCCCCGCGACTCCGTCCGCGTTGTAGTCATTTTTCGCTTATCCCTCGGGAACTATCAAATTTTCGGGGATAATTTTTTTTTATGGTTATCCAGGTAATAAACCATCCGTGTGCCAAATTTCATAAAAATCGGTCGAGCCGTTCTTGAGTTATAAATGGTGCAACTAACCCGTCTTTGTTTTATATATTTAGATTATTTGAAAAGTTTTTATTATACACAAACATGCTAAATTTATTTTGCTATAGGTTAAGTTTAATATAGATTTATATATTTCCATTCTTATTATTATTTCTTAACAAAAGTTAGTTCGCTTTAGTACATATAACATAAACCAACTTTTACAAATTTAACAAAGCTTTCGCCAAAGCTCAAATCAAATCAAGTAACAGCAATCAGAGCTTCCTGAGAGCTTGCTTGGCAACCCCGTCGATTTGATTTCGATCATCAGTGGGGTTATTATTGTTGATGACCCTGCCTGTGAAGCCAGCGGTCCCGGGCTCGAATCCCGGGTAGGGTAAATATTTGTTTGATAATTGCGAGTGCTTGTTTCCGAGTCTTGGATGTTTTTTTATGTATTTAAGTAAGAATTTCTTAAATATTAAACTACCGAAACCCTAATGAACTTGGTAATCTCTATGGGAGCGGTTAACTATTTCAAAGGGGTTCCCCTACCTAACGTTTAGGTAACATAATCATAGGGTAACCACATCGATAGGGTAACCAAACGACAGGTTTTCCTATCGATAGGGTTAATCAAATGAAGGGGTTTCTCGGTTTCTGATTGTATGTTTAATTATATTCATTTAGTTTTCCTATGAACTCGACATCGATCAACGGGTACGTGAAGGAATAACCACATGAATTTAATGCAATTTGCTTCGGTGATTTGATTCTGAGCTAGGTGAGAGGAAATGTAGAAGCTGTAATTTGTTTTTTCTAGATGTAAGCTTGGGTTACCTAATGATTCGCCGACAATTTTTACGCAGATTATTGATTGGCAGACAACGTTTCGCCGAGTAACGGTACGCCGATGGATTTGTTCGTAGATGTATTGTTTCGCAGACTAACGTTCCGTAACTCAACCTTTAGCAACTATTTAGTTGGCGTATGAGTCAGTAAGCTGAACAACTCTTGACAGAAATTCGTTTAGGCTATCAATCACTACACATTCTGAATGTTTGCTCGAACAGCCTTTCGCTTTTAACCGGTTGAACTGTTACTCCGTGCTCATGTCAACTTTTCGCCGACTTTTCGTTTTGCACTGTTCGTCTGTTTCCTTTGTTTTTTTTGTCGTATTAAATTTTTTCCTGATGTAATAAATGTATTTCTGATCATCATTTGTGTTCATTTTACTTAGGTATTGAAGTCAAAACAAACCAAGTCGCGACGCTAACAATTCGGTTCTGGTCGTTGTTGGTCGCAGTTCTACCTAACACTCCTCCTCGCTGACGCTCGTCGTCGCACCTAACTATATTTTGATAATAGTATAGTCATTAAAATCAGTTAATTTTTGTTGGCAATATTATATTCATGTATACAAAAGCAACAGTTGTACGGTTTACTGACACAAATCCGAAACAAAAATCGACTGAACTTTAAATCTACTTAACAATAATGATGCCATGTGATAACTCTGCTTGTCATGTTTCGACGAATAGGTGTTCGGTAAACTGTAACAATTACGAAACAAACAATCGACTAAACGTAATTCTGCGTATCGCTTTTCTTCCTACTCGGCGAAAAAAATAATAAGCGTAACGAAATTATACCAAACGTTACTCGGCCAAAAGAAAGGTCTGCCAATAGTTGTCTGCGAAACAAAAATCTGCGTAATTAAACTCGGCGAAACGACAGGTCACCGTAAGCTTGATGGTTTTCTATGTAATTAGATTTTTTTACACGGAAAATTACTTTAAATTTCGCGAGATCAAAACAATAATATATTATTATATATTTCAATCAATAAATCGATATCTTTATTAGATTGCCTACAGTTAAATGGCATCCAAGTATGTTAATTATTATGCAGTTATAATACATACAACTAGTGAACATAATTATAATTTAAATCTTAATTAAACTCTATACGAGATAAGACACTGTTCAAATATATTTTACTTAAGACCTTAGTATATTTTATCAGAGCTTCTGTCATCGAACGTTTTATTCACAACTCGATTAATGAGCGTCCACGTATTTCAATTTTAAGCTTAATAAACAGCATGTTGACGATTGGTAAACGACGAACAAAAGGCTGTGTACACGACGGCTAAACAACCGGGACCTTTATACAGCTTGTTTACAGGCTAAGAGGGTTCCCTGTAGCTTTCATCTGTCTGTTTGAGAACACTCCTTTTGGAGGATGGTTTATTTTGTTGTTAAGTATTAAATAAATAAGTAATTATCGCGTGACAATCGCACAAATTGAGCTTGGCCCAAAATAAGCTGGCAATATAGGTGGTAAACAACAATCAACGTTATTATAGAGAAAGAAATACTAAAATCATAATTAAAGTAGTCTAAGCAGTATGATGAAAAAATCTGGACCTTATGTCCAGCGACTGAAATAAACCTCTTGTACGAGTATATATTATTGGAATTTTAATAATTCAGGTCAAGTCAAGAAGTTTAAATCAAATTTTCCGTTACAAAATTGTAATTAAAGGTGATTCAATTAATTCAGACATTTACTGGGGGGCCGAGCGCAGATTTGCCTAAAGATTTGATGAAGATTATTCAATGATCCCTGTCGTATGCATACGACATACGACAACGCGTAACGATATTAGTCAATAGAGTATGGACCTATTGTACCTAAATAGGGCATCCATCTAATTTTCTCAAAATGCTTGGAAATATTCGTATCATTTTCCAAAGAAGACGCCTAAAGATATTATGTGAATTTGTCGTGCATATGTTTATATATTGTGTATAGCAAACAACATATCAAGTCCGTTATAATATTATCTTATAGGACAAGGATTTCCGACGATAAAAATGACTGAACATTAACCTTATTACTACTTAACAGTATGATCGCTTGAGTGCGTAATATGTATTTTACAATTTATTATAATAATGGCAGAGGCAGTGTTGCCAGGTGGGTAATTTGCGCGTAATGGCGGAGTGGGTTGTCTGTCAGAAATTATACGGTTACGAAGGCCTCTTTGTATTATGATTGGCGATTTACTGATTAAAGTAAGTACGAGTGATCATGAAATAGGATTGAATAGTTGGTCCTATTAACTTATTTGTGTATAATCTAGTGATCATTTAAATGCCATTAGTAAATAACGCCTTAAAAAAGGAAGGCTATTTGGTCGTTTTTTTTAATATATTAAACAAAATACGGTTTAAAAATGAAAAAAACAATCATTAGTACGCAATAGCATAGCAAAACTATCAAAAGCATGGTTTTCCAGGTATTACTAGCGCATTGCCAGGCTCAGCCAAAAGATGTTTTTTTGTTCAATAGTTAACATAATTAATTGTTTCTTTCGTTAGAGATATTACATAGTAAGTAGTATTGTTTTTGTGTCCGTTTTTACTTTATTTAACAGTGTAGCAGTGACAGTTATTATCGCCCTAAAATATGCTTTAGCCTTTGGTTCATTTCTGCAACCTACAGCCTACATATTATAATCATATTTTTAACAATAACAAAAGAAATTCAGAGTCGCATTAAGAAAATTCCTGACTATTTTAAGAACTACTCTCTTATTTTAAGATACTCTGCTCTGACCACTCCCAGTTTACGAGTCTTATTTGAAAAGATTTCAGGACAATAACACACACACTCTGCACACCTCGTCGGCGTAAGGCTGTCTCTCCACTAAAGAAGAGAAAGTTGATCGTCAGTGGCTAAGCTATAAAATGAGATGTGATTTTAAAGTTATTGCTAGTAAGTAGGTACTAGTCACTACACAGTATAAAACAAAGTTGCATCCCGCCGCCTGTCCCTTTGTATGCATGTACGCTTAGATCTAGACAGGTTTATGTGTATAAAAGTACCCGGAGCAAAGCGAGGGCGGGTCGCTAGTTATTAATAATGCATTATTGAAGACCAAGTGGAAATAGTTTAATTATTTATACTTTTTTTGACTTCATACTTTCAAATTACATTATGATTTGGCGTTTTCAATATTTGTCATTTACATTCAATAACTTCTTAACTAGTTTTGTGTTTAAGATACTTTATACCATATAGCAAACTTGTCTAAAATTCACCACTATGATTGTCTTCCATTACTTCTTTTTTATTAGGTCTTTCGTTGAAATAATTTATCCGAGTTCGCAAGCTAGAAACAAGTGAATAGTTAAAAAATTAGCCAATGGTTAAATCAAATTTTCACGTATTCTATACTTTTTTTACTATTGAGTTGAGTTGATTACGGATTACAAACCCGCCTAATTACTGCTAAACTTTAAATAAATGAGATCTTACTTGGCTCCTCATAACATCGCTTTACATCCAGGCTGCATCAAAGGCAAGCCGGCCTAACTCCACAGTTGACCCACTAGACAGCGCTCGTCGCGAACCTTGCGCCTATTGTTGCGGGACAGTGACGGATCATCCTCCTATTGACGTGGAGGGATTGCTTCATGCTCGCAGAACAACGGCACGAAAAGGGTTAGGTTTACAGAAAATTAATGTTACTCGCCACACATGCAGGGAGAGAATATTTCAAGGAAAATAGAAGTACAACTAAATTATGATATTATAGATCCTATTAATATTATATTATTGTTTGGATGGATGGATGTTTGTTACTCAATCACGCCGGAACGGCTAAACGGATCTGGATGAAATTTGGCACAGATATAGATTACAGTCTGGAATAGCGCATAGGCTACTTTTTTATCCCGAAACAATGGACAGTTCCCGAGGAAGCAGTGATAAACGACTCCTACGCGGATGATGTCTAATCTATTACACTAGTAAGAGTATGTTAAACTATGTTTTAGTCACAACTTTGTCACGTAGAAGTTTATGTGCAACGGAAACAATACAAATGATAAATACTTTTACTTCTACATTTCCCTTCCAGAAACTATCTCTATTCCAAATTGAAATCTGTTGAGGCGTTGAATCGTGAAGATGGAATAAAACAAGCTCACTATGACATTTACTACATTACCCAAGTAGCACAAAAGCTGTATAAGAGCTTATACAGCCATTATAACTCTAGTTTCAGCATTTTAAACGTTATATAAGCTCTTATACAGCTTGTCTACTAGTCGGGTAGGGGCCGGTTTTTGAATCTCTAGATAATTTATTTGGCTACCTTACTTAAATGAAAGGCTTTAGCAAAAATCTACATGTAGCGCAATCCCTACTAATATTATAAATGCGAAAGTAACTGTCTGTCTGTCTGTCTGTTACCTCTTCACGCTTAAACCACTGAACCGATTTAGATGAAATTTTGTATGGAGATAGTTTGAGTCTCGGGGAAGGATAATGAATAGTTTTTATCCCGGAAAATTTTATAGTTCCCGTGGGATACACGATAAACGACTTTTACGCGGACGGAGTAGCGGGCAAAAGCTAGTAGCTTATAAAGTCTTTTGGGATCGGATAAGAGCCTATGAGAGCGAGTGAGAAAGAAGTACAATCCCGAATGTTGTTTTAACTTTGTAAACTCCATACATGTAATAAAGAATTAGCGGAAGCGGAATAAAATTGCAATCTTAACATGCCCCAGTTCTGACTCGTATATTTCCGACCAAATCTCTTAACAATATACATTTCTTATTCCCTGTTTTTTAAAACGACCTAACTCCAAATATAATCCTATACCCATTTCAAACCTTAACAAGCGCCGACTAAGTTGAAAATGAAAGTGCATTCCATTTCTACTTGTGTATTTACTACATTGCCGTATATGCACGGCGGTGGGAACTGGGATGCAGGCAGTTCGGCGGAAGTGCAGTTCTTGCACGTGAGTTACGGTAATGTATTTGAGTTACGATTCAGTAAAACATGAGGGAATTTTAGAGTGTATTTAGTGTGATTTAGATAACGGGTTTATGCATTTACTAGGAAGTAAGAAACCTTAACGGGTAGAGTTCACCAACAGTTAAACAGGCGATTAGAGGTTTGACGGCCGATTAAGATTTAACAGTCCGTTAAACTGGTTGGTGAAATCCGACATAAGTGTAAACTTGCCAGATTACAGTAGTGAAAGAGACGGAGTAATGTAACTTTACTGCTATGACGCTGTCCCGTTCTCTTCCAGGAACATGGTAAGTAGGGTGGTACAGTGCAAGAGGTCCTAAAGTGTTTAAAGTTCGGGTACAGTCGGTTATACTTAAATAAGCATGTGAGAGTAAGATAGAGAGAAATACGAACGAAGGATGTTTTAAAAGCTATTGCACTGTAGGTTTCCAAAAGCAAAAGAAAGGAATAAAGCTGTACAACTTTATTTATTTTCCTTTCACAAGCGGGCCTATTTAAGGTGGTGTATATCACGTGGATACACGACACGTGGCTAAAGAATCTGTCACTTTCTGACCAGTATGTAAGTGATAAAAGGCAGGACGAGACACTTTTATTTGAAACTTTAAGCGTTAAGTCTTACGTTAAAATATACGTTACGTTAAGTACCTACGTTAGAATAGATGTATTAATTTCCCTAGCACCTGTCAAATTTTATCTCATGCATGCATGTTTAGCCCGCAGCAGGATTTGGCCGCTGGTACTCAAATAAATAATCTCGTTTAAACGACTGAGCAGATTCCTGGATTGGCGTTTAAGATACTTTTTGTCCTGGAAGTTTTTATAGTTCTTTAGGAAAAGCGGTAATCGACTACGCGGACGGATTCGCGGGCAACAGATAGTGTTGTGACAGAATGTCGTTATAGATGAACTTAAGTAAAGGACCTTGTATGTAGTAGTAGAGTTTGTATAGACGCCTTGACGTTCCAAATTTGAAAAATTACGTAAGTTCTATATAAGTTTTATACACTACGACATACAACAGGTCTCATACTTAAGTTTTTCACCTATAACTTAAATCAGAACATAGGTAATTACTGTCATTTTAAGCTCAGAAGAAATTTGACAGAAGGGTCATACACAGTAACGAAACAAAAGTTGTATCTCCTGTTCCAGAAAGTTAAGGACTTTGAAACCAAATTATATGAGTTAAAAATTCTCACGTCGTTATTTTTTAGTAACAGAAGGGACAATTTTGAACCTAACTCTGTGTATGACCCAGAAGGCATTTTAAATGGTCTTTGGGGCTTAAAGTTATAGACAAACATTTCTGGCATTAATTTGGATCGAACGTGCGCGAAAGCCAGTCGGCCATGTTGGCTCACCTGATTGCACGTATAAATTCGCTTCTTTCTGTTTGCTTAGGCTCGTGTCACACTTGCTCGAAGAATTTATGGGCCACCTTCACATGCGCTCTTTTAATTAACACTCACCGCCATTTTGTTGAAGACGGTGGAGATGCTTTTCTGGAAGTGTTTGAGGTTGTATTTGTTGATCATACATTATAAATTATAATATTATACAAATGTAAGCTGGTATTTGCTGCCTTACAACCGCTAAGCAGAATTCATTAAAATGGTTCATTATTTAAAATATAATTAATTAATATAATTAATTTTGCCATTAGGCATTAAGTTCACCTTTTGTACTCAAATTTGTATTTTTGTGCAATAAAGATTAAATAAATAAATAAATAATTAACTCGAAATATTAATAACTCGAAATAAAATGTAACGTCAGTTAACATTTCGTTAAAAAACGTGCCAATCATAGACACATTGATAACATTGTAATAAAACGTGAAATACCCTTATTGATGTTGAAAATAACAAATGATCATATTGATCATCCAGACTCCGCCATTTTTCGTTCGGCTACAATATTCGTAATTAATTTCGTTTTAAAACCACATGTTTCCAATGGCCATTAAATTAAATGGTTTTCGTGACGCTAACGAATGGTTTACGATATATTTGAATAAGTATGTCGTTATAAACCCGGACGTATCTGATATTGTATTATTTTACTAATTCTACGAATGTTATACTTGAGTATACTTATAGTTGAAAATAAAAATTCGCTGTCTTATAAAATAAATATAACCAACTTTATGACGTGTTCCTTTTCTTAACAGAGGAAAGTATATGTAATAAAATATTTTACAGTGAAATAGATACGTACGTCGCTAGTTACCCTTAAATTGGAAAAAATAAAAAAAGTCGGGTGTTCAAACCTCTTTAGAATAAAAAAAAGCATAAAAATAAGTCACTAAAAAAAATACAAAAAGTGAATGTAATGTTATGTGCACTATGATGCACGTTGCCAATTTAAGGGTTAAAAATAAGAAATGTAAAAGTTGTAAACCGGTAAAACAAAGAAGCCCTGCATAAAGCAATCAGTATTTTGTACAATCCCCGGAGATTGTTTCGTTAAAATGAAGCATTTTTATAGTTCTTGTTGTAAAACGCGTTTTCGAGCAAAGTATTCACTAGCGCTATGTTGAGCTCGACTTCCAATTCAATACCCATTTATAAAGAATGTCTAGCTTAGTTTGGGGCTAGGTCACTTTAAATCATCATCATCATCATCATCATTATCAGCCGCAAGACGTCCACTGCTGGACAAAGGCCTTCCCCAAAGTTTTCCACAACGATCGCTCCTCTGCTGCTGTCATCCAGCGGTTTCCCGCGATCTTTATCAGATCGTCGGTCCACCTTGTGGAAAGCCTGCCGACATTTCGTTTCACGGTTCGCGGTCGCCACTCTAGAACCTTTCCGCTCCAACGGCCATCGTTCTACGAGCAATGTGCCCCGCCTACGGCCACTTAAGGTGTGCTATTTGGTGAGCTATATCAGTTATTCATGATTCATGATTCGATCTCGCAAGGAGACACCCAGCATAACTCTTTCCATCGCTCTTTGAGTGACCTTGAGCCTTCTTATGAGACCCATTGTAAGCGACCATGTCTCAAATTAAAATAAATAATTGTCTAGATGGATTATCCCCTGGTGTTTATATTTTATTTATGTACCTACATTTACCTGCATATAGTTAACTAGCGACTCGCCCTGGCTTCGCTTCGGTAAAGTAAGTTAAAATATAGCCAAAGAAATTAAATATTTATAGCCTACTAACTTTCCGCCCGCGACTTTGTCTGCGGTGAGACAGTACTTTCGTAAGTTAAAATATAGCCTATGTCCACCCTGAAAGTCCGTTCTAACTGTTGGTGAATGAATTTATGAAATCGGTCCAGTAGTTTTTGAGTTTATTCGTTACAAACATACAAAAATACAATTCCTCTTTATAATATTAGTGTAGATGAAATAAAATAGCCTATGTCACTTCTGGATTAGTAGCTTTCTAATGGTGAAAGAATTATTAAAATTTGTTCAGTAGTTTTAGCGTCCAAACAAACAAATTCTTTTCTCTGTTTAATATGAGTATAGAAGTATAGACTTAGTTCATTATTTAAATATTACCAGTGAGGTGAAGGCGGATCAACAAAGTCAGCACTTGTAGCTAAAAACAACTTACTTAACTTACCGACGCCATAAAAGACTTAAATTTCACTAGGTTTAAAATTCATTAAAAAAATGGCTAGCAGAGAAATGCTTTTATAGCATACACGAATATTTAAATTATAATTAGGATATAACTAGAATTATAAATAGAAATATAAGTTTAATTAAGCATTTAATTTCGCATGTGTTGTATGGCAGATTTTAGTGATACCAAAATTAAATTATGTCATCTTATGTAACTAAAACTCAGTGAAATAAACCACATAAACCTTCGGCACATGAACCTGCTCTATGTTTCGTATAGATGGGCTTGAAATAAGACTTTTGTATCTTCTCTTTTTAGTCAATAAATTAAAAAAAAACTAAACTAACTTGATTCGTCAGTGTAACCGGTGCCGGTCAAACGAAGCGGTTAACGGCTGCTACAAGGTAGTTCCACGAGAGTTGAGGCCACGCACACAACAACAAGTCGTGTAATGACAGCGGCATTTTGAAATTAGTGTTCTTTTTTTGTACCTGTGCTTCATAAATCCCGCTGTCTTTACATGACTTGTGTTGTGGGTGTGTGCGTGGCCTCAACTCTCGTGGAACTTAACTGGATGGTTTTTATTAAGCTGTTGAGATATAACTCTTAACTGCGTCTCCGCTGTAGCCGTAATCAACTGAAAATATCGTTACTGACATTTTGCGAGAGCTGTAATATCTTTCTTACCCGACTGTGCGAAGCATAAAGAAGTACCTAATGTGTTTAACAGTTTTTTTTTTGTATGTGTGTGACCAAAAATCAGATGTTCCACTCTTGCTCCTAAATTAATGGACCGATTTTAATAAAGGGGGTGTCACATTCGTCAAAGTCGTGGTGCAAAAAAATATAAAGGTGCGTCATACTGGTCACAAGTTGGGTTTTAATTTATGAGATTAGGTTAGTTTATTGCTTAAACAATTAACTGCCGCACTCAGAGACGTCAATTAGTTTTTATGTTTCATTAAAGTTGCTGCGTCTTATTCTATTGCTATAGTAAAGAAAGTGACAGCAGCAACTTTAATCAAACTTAAAAGTTAATTGACGTCCTGAGTGCGGCCGGTAGTTAGGCCTGCAGTATATTTATAATTATTTTAACATTAAAGGTAACTGCACTCTGTGTGGATCATTCAAACTCTTATTCTGAAATATTTTGTTGCACAAAGAACATTGTCTTGTCCAAGAACTCGAAGCGTTCGTCGTTTTATAAAATTGTGGAACTGAGGAACGCATATAACAAGATATCAAAGGAACGTTCCATCCAGGCAGCTTCCTTTGTTCATTCTTATTTTTATAGTAGGTACCTATTGTTTTTTTCTTTAGTAGGTAGCTGCAAAAATTATAAACAGGTGAATTTTGAAAAAGAATTACATAGTTAAACGCTCAATTAAAAAAACCGTTATCTTTTTTTTGTGTAACGAAAATTTGTAAAGCTGGCACGTATGTACAAGGTGGGCCAAAAGAAGTCATCCGATGTTGTTTGACTCTCTTTTTTTTTCTAAATGAAAAACTTGGATTCTGTTTTTTTATTATATTAATTTAAACCTTTAGAATTTTATTGGTCAAGTCGAGAAGATTATATCGGCCAAATGGGCGCCGTCACAATTGATTGTCATACGGGCTCGTTTTATGGCATTTTTCATCACTTTGGCGAGAACTTCGGGCGACAGATTCTCGCACTCGTGTCGAATGTTGTCCTTGAGGGCTTCCAGAGTCTCGGGCTTGTTCACGTAAACACGGGACTTCAAAAAACCCCACAAAAAAAAGTCTGGAACGCTTAAATCGGGTGATCTTGCGGGCCAGTGCAAATCGCCAAAACGAGAGATGAGGCGACCCGGGAACGCCGCCTTCAGAATATCGGTTGTGGCTCGCGCATTGTGTGCCGTTGCTCCGTCCTGTTGGAACCACATGTCGTTCGGTCCTAATTCGTCCAATTGCGGCAGAAAAAACTCGGTCAACATGGCCCTATAGCGCGCACCGTCCACTGTTGTCGTATGGCCAGCGGCATTCTCGAAAAAAAATGGCCCAATGACTCCTCCAGCGTGAACAGCGCACCATGCAGTCACTTTGAGCGGGTGTAATGGCTCCTCGTGCATCACTCGTGGATTTTCGGTGCCCCAGAAGCGATAGTTTTGCTTGTTCACGTACCCGCTGAGGTGGAAATGAGCCTCATCGCTCATTATGATTTTGGTCGAAAAATCGTCCACTTCTTCCTCGAGATTGAGAATGGCTTGGGCGTAGGTTACGCGCGTTTGGCGGTCGGCAGGCAGCTGCTGATGCACGGACTGGACTTTGTATGGGAACATGCGCAGGTCTTTGACCAAAATTCGCCTTAGGGACGTCCGTCTGATGGCTAATTGCGTGGCACGGCGTCTGGTTGATGTTTCCGCCGACAGCTCGACATCCTCGGCAACAGCGGCGATATTCTCGGCAGAACGGGCGCTCCGGGGCCGGCCACTCTTGGCAACGTCTTGTGTGGTCCCATACTCTTCAAGGTTGGTGGCCAAACGGCGCAGTGTTTGCGCAGTCGGTGTCTGACGGCCGGGGAATCGGCGACGGAATTCGCGCTGCGCCAACACCACAGACGAATTGTTACGCAAAAAAATAGACACGATTATTCCGCGTTCTTGGGGAGTGTATCGCTCCATGGCTTGTTCACTTGTATTTTGCATCTGTCAAGTCCACAAATGTCAAAACAGATTTGACATTGGCGACCATTTGCAAAAATGAGAGCATCTTCCAATAGGGTGATTTCTTTTGGCCCACCTTGTAAAATAAATATAGGTTTTCCATTCCATTCGTGCCAGTTTTAGTGAATCTACCTAAACCTATGGTGACCTAATCACTACATAGTTAGTATTATATAAAACAAAGTCGCTTCCCGCCGTCTGACCCTCTGTATGTACGCTTAGATCTATCAAACTACGCAACGGATTTTAATACGGCTTTCACCATCACCAAAAGTGTCGTTACATAAAGGAAGAAATTACTGTTTTTTTAATTGAGTCCTCAACTATCCTTAACAATCGGACACCGGGAACTGTTCAAAATTCAGTTGCAAGATTTTACCTAAACAAACTCACAATCATTGCAAGGTAAAGCTTGTAAAAATAACCGTATTCGATAGTAAAAGCTCATAAAACTGAGCTAAATTTTCATAAACTGCTTACATTAGAGAATAAGTTGTACAGGGGCCTTAGCCAAGGTGCATTACGGTAACTAGCTAAACGAATAGAATCGTTACGTTTTTAAACCAATCGCGCCGTTGGTAGATCACGTTATACGAAGAGCCCCAGGCCCCTAGCATGCAAGCAAGAGATAAAATTTGACAGGTGCTAGGGAATTGAATACAACTATTCTATATTCTAACGTAAGACTTAACGCTTACGGTTTAAAATAACCATGTCCCGTCTTGATAAAATCGCTATAAAAATGTGTAAATCACAATAATCGCTTAGTAATAAAAAGTAATAAAAGTCAGGATGAGACACTTTTATTTTATATCTTAAGCGTTAAGTCTTACGTTAGAATATGGAATAGATGTATTAATTTCCCTAGCACCTGTCGAATTTTATCCCGTGCAGTCATGCTAAGCCCGCAGATAAGGAACACGCGCAAGCAAGTATGATCGAGTGGTCTGGGGGCACCACAGCTGGGGTAGATGCACCGCTGCAGGTGCAAGCTATGTGCAGTTTCTCGGCCATTTGTTAGATAAACTTTACAAATATTCTTTGAAACGCGCGAGACACTGCTCTTAGTAGATTGAAGAATTAAATCTTGTTCGACTAGATAATGCTAACACAACAATGAATCAGATAAAACCTAACTATTAAATGGATAAAAACCCCCGATTTTTGGAGCTCATAATTCTTAATTAACCCAACGGATTTTCGTCAAACGTAACTAAGAACACTCGATTAAGTCACTTTGAAAACAAAAAGAAACTAAATCAAAATCAGTTCATCCGTTTGGAAGCTACGATGCCACAGACAGACACACAGACACACACGTTAAAATTACAACACCCCTGTCTTGCACCGGGAGTTAAAGAACAGACGGAGAGATTTTTTACCAAGTCTCATCCTAAGGGTTCTTTACCTATTAAGGCACGGAACACCAAAAATAACCGGTCAAGTGCGAGTCAGACTAGCGCACTGAGGGTTCCGTTAACTTTTGGCTGATACAAAAAAAAACGTTGAAAATATCGTTTCTTATAATTTTACTTTTTGACTTTTTTATTAGTTGTTAATAAATCCGCCGTCATATGACATATTTTGCCAAAATAACCAACGGGCTATCTATTGCGGTTCAAAAGATACAGCTCTTTAAAGTTAGAACGGATGGACAGTATAGGCTTGTTGGTGTCCTTCCATTTGAGCGAAAAATCTTTCATTTCGCAACCGTTTCATTTGGCCAAACGCTTTTTTTCCGAAACTGTAAATATCTCAGGAATATAGGTTACTTTAGGTTAGGTTAGTTTTATAAAAATCCTGAAATATTTACAGTTTCAGAAGAAAAATCGTTTGTCCAAATGAAATGGTTGCGAAATGAAACAGTTTCCTAAACGTGCGGTTGCGAATCATTAGTAAACCTGGGCCCGTATTATGGTCGCGTCTATCGCGTGCCAAAACGTGGATAAAGCATCCGTCACTTTCTGACACGTATATGAGCGCGAGAGTGACGGATCCACGCTTTGTCACGCGATAAACACGGCCATATTAGTCCCACTGGCTTGGTAATAGGCTCCCGTTAGTGTACGGAACCCTAAAAAGCATTAAAGTCTTATGAATCCTTTGTTAACTTAAACTCGTCGATTGAGCGGAAGCGGGACGTGCCAGACGTCCCACAAAAACTTCCTAACTACCGGGAGTTCTTCGGGACACGTGTTTGTCACGAGTTCAACGCTAACTCGTGAACTAGTTAGTCTTTGACACAGACGGCAAGAGTTAGGACTTTAGTTAGAGTAGCTTTATAAGAGAATTGAATACTGCTTATTACCGATTTTACAAGATTTTTTCAGCCGCCGTGAGATCGTATGTACTTACTATTAATATTAAAAATGTGAAAGTTTGGGAGAGACATATTTTGATGTTTGGATGTATGACTTTTAACTACGTGTCGCCTGACGGATTTGGATAAGGTGATTGAGGTGATTCTCTATAAGAACTCATTTTTAATTCGTCGACGAATGAGTAACCCCGAGAGAGCATTATATGACCATTGTGGTGCCTACGTTAATTGCCTCGGGTGACTATACCTGAAGTTTTATACCCACGGAAAAAAGGTAAACAAAGTTACGTCACTGTCAAAGTGACATTTCAGGCGATCTCAAAGTATAAGCATGAAATATAATATAAAGTTATCATTTCGCTTGAACCGTGATATTCAAAATAAATTTGAGAATTAATTAAAATCCAAATCGCACAAGTCTATGAAATGAAACAAGGTTATGTATTTTTTAATCATAATAATAATGTATTACATTTTTTCCGTGAGAATAAAAATGCAGGCATACAAGCGCGCTGGCACTTTAGTTTTAAAATTAAATAAGTGGAACACCTCTGGATCAGCACGAAGCATACTTGGCCCAGAAAATATAATAGTTCCAGAGGGAGGATGAAAAAATTTCAAAACAGGGCGCTGCCGTTAAAAAAACACTCACCTTAATGAAGTCTTCAAACGAGTCCGAAACATTTTACCGTTTCTGGGCGGCTAGCATGAACTTGTCGAATCACCTTTCGAAACACCAATTTATCGAAACACCTTTCATCGAACGTATCATTTCATCGAATTTCATTTCATCGAAAGCTAATTTCTGCTGAAACCTTATTGTTTTCAGGTTATCTTAAGGGTGGGTTACTTAGGTTAGGTTAGACCTGACACCACCAAAAAAGTATAACTTTTGGACGTGAAAATTAGCTTCCGATGAAATGAAATTCGATGAAATGATACGTTCGATGAAAGGAGTTTCGAAAAAGTGAAAGCTACCCGTTGTTCACGTCGTGTCTCTTTCTAACTAGTCAATAACAATAGAGATGCAAGATATAGTTATTCAGGCTGCTAATGCTCAGCTGAGTGCTTTCTCTTTTTATTACCAGTCTAGATGACCCGGTAAACTACGTACGATTTTTTTTTCGGCTGTTCCTTTGTGTTTTTCCTAATTTTCTTTTTTCTGACCCACGCCAGTTTTGAGGCGAACAAAATAAAAAAATATCCAAATCGGTCGAGCGATTCTCGAGTTTTTGCAACACTAACGCACGGCAGTTAATTTTTATATACAGGGTTATCGGTTATTGCAAGCGGTCGGAATAGGTAGTGCAATTTTCCCGGGATACCGGTTCGTAATCGTAATATGGATATGACTCGTAATATGGGATAATACCCCGCGATTCCGCCCGAAAAGGATTTAAAAGTGTGCGTGTTGCTTTAGAAGTGTAATAATTAATGTAATAAAGGTAAATAACTATTTAATAATAACGTAAATTATTGAATTTACTGAACATAAAAACTAAACGCAATGTCATAGTAACATTTCTATTCTATTTTATATGTTTATCTTAAACTTCAATAGGTATCTTGTCTATAAAAAATATTATCCTCCAACAACTTGAGTCGAGTCCTGGAATCCCGGGGTATATCAATATTAATTATAGCGTTTAAGGTCATTAATCCCAAATTGCACTACCTACCTATTCTGATCACTGGTTATTGCATCCATTTCCGTTAAGAGGTTATAGCAGCAGAGGTCATTTACAATCATTTTGACACTATAATGCATTATGCAAAAGTGAACCATTTTCTAGATAAATCTTTCAAGTTTTTTGAAATTATCTCGATAATGGTTCACTTTTGCATAATACATTATAGGGTCAAAATGGTTGCAAATAACCTCTACTGTACCTCTTACCGGGAATGGATGCAATAACGGATAACCCTGTATATAGATAGATATGTCCAAGTTGGTGCCGAAGAGCAATTCATCTAAGGCTAAGTTGGAATCCTTCCGCCGAGTTGAACTGGAAACTTCGATAACATCCGAGGCGACCAGATTTAGTTCTGCCAATTGGCACTGGAGTTTGATTGTTCAGTGGATGTCGTTAGTATTGCATAGTATCTAGAGTTTCATGCCCAGAAACACAGACTTATAATATATAATAAGTCTGTGTTTCTGGGCATGTCATTGGTGTAACAGCCGTGTGAAAAAAGACGTAAACGTCAGCCGCGGTAAGGTCTCTTTCGATTTGGTCGTACACATTGATGATAATGAATTCTGTTTCAGACACTCGGCTCTGGATGTCAGCGTGGGCAGCGACGGCAGGGACTCCAGGCTGTGGCAGAATGCTGACGGAGACAGGTAATAACGGAACAAGGGCAAGGAACAGCGCTCTAGAAATTATATATCTGTGAAGATTTCCCCATTTCTGATTAGATCGAAGTAGATAGGTTAACACGTGACATGATGTGTGAGTGGCCTCAACTCTGGTGCCGATACCTAGCAGCGATTGCCAAACAATATTTCGATGAAAACAAAATGGCGTTCACCAAATCAAGTCACACCATGGTGCAATACTGATACATTTGTAAATCTATTACTAGTTCTTGCCCACGACTCTAGTACATATCGTTCGGGAACTGTCTGATTTTACGAAATAAAAATACCCTAGTCGTCCCCGGGCTATAAACTGACTATACACTAATTTTAACTTAACGTCAAAAAACCGGACAGTTTCCCAAGGAACAGTGATAAATGGTTTCTACGCGGACAAAGTCTCAAGCAGAAGTTAGAGGCTTTGTTAGATTTAACCGATCTATGTACACTTAAGAGCAAAATAACGGAGTCATGTATAGTCACACCACTTGCTAACATTCTTAATTCGGTCGGGTTGTCAAATCGTCAAATTCCAATAGTAACATACCGTGTACGATTTGACAACCCGACCAAATTAAGAATGTTAGCAAGTGGCTCAACAATCCCGCGGTGTGACTGAACTAAATTTATTTACAATGTGACCCGTTGTGCTCGACAGTACAGACAAATAATACAGACATGGAAAACAGAGTTCCACTAACAGGATTACTGCAGACAGCCGGACAGCTGATGTTAATTAGTACGGTCCGCAAATCGGACAAATGGACAAATTAAATAAAGCAATATCACACGGTGTTCTCCGGAGCTGATGTTTGTTCGTGTGGGTGCGGGTTTAGGTTCGGTCGATAATTCGGCGTACAGTCAGCTGCAGACAGAAGTCACCCCTCCTGCGAGCTTAACATGCAAGCACGAAATACAATTTGACAGGTACTAGGGAAATGAATACATCTATTCCATATTTTATTATATTAATGTTATTTATATATGTATGTATATCGTTGCCTAGTACCCATAGTACGAACCTAGAGCTTAGTTTGGGACTACGTCAATTTGTGTGAGATTGTCCCCTGATATTTATTTATTTATTTTATTTTATTTACAGTTTTGACACGAATCGATTTTGGCACGTCGCTACTCCATTAAGCTTGTTGGAGCGATCGTGAATGGCCAGCTTTACATACGATATTAAGTTTATTCTGTAACGTATGCAGGCCGTAAGTGATATTTATGACTCTTTTATTACGCTGGGCGACCACAGTGGCCAGTTAATAACAGTAGAGGAGAGCAAGGAAAATGGCCGTTCATATAATTTATAACGCGTGTGTTTGACAAACATTTCGTGAAAAAATAAACATTTTATGAAATATTTGTTCGTCAAACGATTTAGGTGAAGTCAAGTCAAAATTGTTAGTGTCTTATAGCGAGATATAAACCGTAGGCAATAATAATCAAAATTTACGTTAAGGAGGTAGGTACCTACTGCAATAATATTTGCAGAACAAGTCATGAACGAATAACTTATCAAATTTACTTTTCGATTTTGATACTATAATATTATAATGTATGATAATAATCACTCGGTGATTGGTTTATTATTTCAGAAACATGCAAAAATGTGTTCAGATATTAAACACACTATACCAAAAGTAAACACTAGGTCAAACGCCTTTTTTACCCATAAGCGTGAAAGTAAATAAAGTGACAGAATTCCTAAAAACCTCAATTGAATAATAATAATAATCCAGTTTGTGGGAATTTAATTTCATAGTGTGACTATGACGATGATAAAGATAAAAAATATAAAAGATATTTATTTAGTAAGTAGGCTGCACGGGCACTTTTATACGTCAAAATCTATCAGTGCTTCCCAAGAGGAGACCACTGCTGAGAAGAAGCGCCGCAAGCATCTCGCCGCTAGATGATGATGAGTATACTACGTAGGTGACCAAGCGAGGCCCGCAGCGCTCTGTTAGACTGCGGCACGGACAAACAACAGTCTCACTTTATCCAACAGTATCATTATCGTTACTTTTCTAATTGTAGTACTTCTTGACTGTGATTTTAGATTTGGGGGAAGACCGTGACATGGTAAAGCAGTTCAGTTTATGGTGAGAGAAAGGGACACAGTCGTATTAATGCTATTGCTGTCCTGTACACTCACTGGAAACTGAACTGCGACGCTATGCCTTTAGTAATTAGTATGAATACGATTTTTTGTATTTTTATTATTAGGACCGAAATTATAAGTTCTCACATATAAAACGGCACTATAATGACGCGTGACATTGTTTATACATAATATCACTACATAGTATACAAAGTCGCTTCCCGCCGTCTGTCACTTTGTATGTATGTACGCTTATTTTAATGCGGTTTTCACCATCAGTTAGATAATTTTTCGCCGAAAGTTTATGTATATAATAGAACCTGGAGCGAAGCGAGGCGGGTTGCTAGTATATAATACGATTCTTTTTGAAAACGCTTGTACCTATCCAACAATGGGTCTAGTAGGCACAGGCTTTTTTAGAAACAGAACAAAGTGATGAATAATTACCAACCTAAATACGAGTACGCCCGTAAGCACTCAACTTACCCTCTTATTCATAATCGCACAATAACTAAAGTATGCTTGAAGTTTTCTGTGGTCTTATCTTTCATTGTGACATTTGAATCCGACAGAAAGTGACAAAGCATACTTTTACTAAAATAGGTTTGTTGTGCGTTTATGAATAAGGGGGTTTGAATAGGATACGGGTTTGTACGTCTGTCTCACTCGCTCTCATACGCTCTTATGCGAGTCTAGCCGACTTTACTCGAACCCGAACCCTGTTCTAAGTGCTCGCGGGCTGTACACTCGCTGTTTTAAACAAAAGCTAGAACACTTCAAAAAGTCTCATACTGTTTATAACACGTTACTGTGTCGCCTCGGGCATATCCATTATTGTATTAAAAATATAGAGCGACTTTGTACCTTATCACTATGTTACAAGGTTCAAATCTAGCAGCTTGGGATAATTGAACATAAATTAAAAATGTAACGCCAGGTCTCTGCAAACGAGGTTTGTTTAAAAAGAAAGGTCAACTCTACTTTGCGGCTTACGGCTCTAGGCTTAGATTAAGTTTGAAAATAAAATAATTTCTTTGAAATAATAATGAACTGTCAGTGTTTATAGTAGCTTTTGTTTTAGAAATGGTTTGCAAAATATTATTTTATGGAAATACAATATATTATTTAGAGACAAAAGTCTACAATGAGTTTGCAAATGTATTAAGGTTAGGTACAGTCAGCATCAAATAGGTAGGAGCAGCGAAAGTGGCCAAATATATCGCAATACACCTTTATTACTATAGGAATAAGAATGTGTTGCGATATATTTGGCCACTTTGGCTACTCCTATCTATTTGATGCTGACTGTACCATCGTTAAATCCTACTACCAAAGAAGGGAATGTGTTCAGGTGTAGATACGTATATTTGTTTGTAGGTTTATATGTTTATATTAATGCCCGTTTCTTTTAGACCTGTAGACTAAACTGCTTGATAGATTTTATAGTGCGAGTTATTGTTGAATTGACCTTTGTCCTTTTGAATAAGGATCAATCTCAAACAAATTGACCTGGTCCCTAAAGAAGCTCTAGGCTATTAGTGGCCCCCTAGCATGTAAGCACGAGATAAAGTTTCACAGGTGCTAGGGAAATGAATACATCTATTCCATATTCTAACGTAAGACTTAACGCTTAAGGTTTAAAATAAAAGTGTCCAGTCTTGATAAAATCATTATAAAAATTTGAAGTCGCTTTGTAGTAAAAGGTAATAAAAGTCAGGACGAGACACTTTTATTTTAAACCTTAAGCACTAAGTCTTACGGTAGCGGAATAGATGTATTCATTTGCCTAGCACCTGTTCTCGTGCACGCGTGTAAAGCCCGCTGTGGGTGCAAGCCAACGATAAAGAAATTTACTTACATAGATCACACACATACACCTTCACGCCTGTCTCCCAATGGATAGATCCCATCCCAATACATTCTTAAATACATAGAAAACATCCAAGACTCAGGAACAAATACTCGCGCTCATCACACAAATATTTGTACCTGTATTTGTTTACTCTAAAGCCACTTAACACGTTTGAATCTCTTAATTGTTTTCCTTATTGTCTTTCCAATTCAAAAATAATCTCTTGACGTAAGTCGGAAGTTCACAAATTGTGTTCTGTCGGCGCGGAACAATCTTCAAATGGCGTCCTTTGTGCAGCGAGTACAAAGCGCGCAGCGGACTTCGCTCAGACTCGGGTTCTTTTTTGTTTCTAAGTCAATTTGTATCAATGTACCCGCGCTTCTTCCAACTTTAAATTGGATTAAATCTTTTATTCATTGCTACTTTACATTTATCATAGAGTAACTAGGGTAATCATTGAATTGTTTTTTAAAACATTTAATGTCTCTTAAGTCTAGCAATTCTTTATTCTTCGAATATTAAGCGGCAGTGGGCGGGGCACATCGCTCGCAGAACAGGCCGTTAGGGCCGAAGAGTTCTCGAGTACCGGAAGACGCAGTGTGGGTAGACCTTCAACGAGGTGGACAGACGACGTGGTCGTGGTAAGATCGCGGGAAACCGATGGATGCAAGTGGTGCAGGAAAATTTGGGAGAGGCCTATGTCCAGCAGTGGACGTCTTTCGACTGAAATGATGAATATTTTTATGGCCTAGTGTGGTTAGTATAAGGTTATATCACGGTGACCAACCACTACATTTTTACATTTTTTCCCCTAAAAAAGCTGAAGTATTATAATATTATTTATTTCCTAATTTTACCGTTGTTATGTTAATTGGCGGGTTCTTTTAGAATCATAAGGAACTTTTTGTTATTATTATTGCTATAAATATTCTTTCCAGAAACCACCCAGATGTTTTCACAACATTTCCCAACGTTTTAAGGCGGGCAGCGACCAAGAGATCCCGCCGATTATGAATACATGAATAAGTTTTCCTATCGAGTGGATTTTGGTGGCGCCTAGTGCCAATCATCATTAATAAAATATTATTATTAATATAAATAAAAATAAGTATATCTTTTACAGATGAAAATTGATTTATTCTATAAACTGTGTTTATTGCTGTTCTCTTGGGGAATAATAGCATAGATAAAAAAAAATCAATCACCAATTTCCTTAATATAGACACATCATCTCGTTGGTCTATTTTTAATGAATGTTCAGAGCACACTTACCGTATGGTATGTGTGCCTCCTTCATGCCCTTAAGCGCCTTAAATGTTGAACGCAATCTATTTTATTAGTGGACCAGTCGGTAGGACATATTACAAACCTTTTCTTTACAAAAGGTGGCGCATAAGAGGTCTCGGTATAATCACAGTATAAATATAGCTAAAGCAGTAAAGAAAGTCGCATTCATACAGACGCACGCCTCAACGAGACCCCTAAGCGGACATGGCAGTGCTGTCACTGCTGTCAGTGGCGGGTGAGGTTTGGTTTGGTTTCGTGGAGAAGAATAAAATACAAAGCGAAACCATTCGTCTCATTCGCGACATCCGCCACTGACAGCACTGCCATGTCCGCTTAGGGGTCTCGTTGAGACGTGCGTCTGTATGAATGCGACGATTCGAATGTTTGTTCGAAGTTTCTTTACTGATTTCGCTATATTTATACTGTGGTATAATGTTGTTTAGGAATTCGTTGGGGTCCTAATAAACCCAAAGCGAGCTGCCATCGTGAATTAAAGATGCCATAATTTGTTTTTTTTTATTATTCCTCGCGAATTTACCGTATGACAAAAATGTTAAAAATACAACATTTTGTACAATTTGCATAAAGCATTTTGTTTTCTTTTTGTTTTTGTATAGAAAATCGATGAAAATTCGGTTTCGACCCGAGCGACAACGCCGGTGTCCCAGGTACTATAGTGAAATACGAATAAGTAGGAACATCCTGGAGGCGGGAGAGGCGGGCTCGGGCAGACAGCCAATTACGTGGTCTGTCGAGTTGACGGGGGAAGGGCAGACACGGAAAGTGATATTAAAACTGACTGGGTGCGATGAATATACGCGGAACAACCCAAATGGGTCCCGTAGTGTACAGGGAAAATCTGAACTTATAAGAGACGGAAATTTGTTCTTAGGAACCATGACCATTAGAATAAATAATAACTACGTAGAAGCGAAACTCCCGTCCCCGGCGCGCGCTCGGCGCGTTAGATACCTACCGTATGGCGACGCCAGTGGTGTCTGTCTAGTCAGTTAGGATGATAACTCATCCATAACGGCCATAAGAATAAATCGGGATCGTCGGGAGCGGTAGTTTCGCTTCTACATAGTTATTAAATATAAGATAAAAAAAGATAAAAGATATTTATTCAGTAAGTAGGCCGCACTTTTACACGTCAGAATCTACCAGCGCTTCCCAAGAGGAGACCACTGCTGAGAAGAAGCGCCGCAAGTAATTTTTTTTTAAATAAATCTTAATACAATAATACTACTTATTCTAGCATTATTACACAGACAATAATACTACTACTAATGGTGTCGATTTTAGATTTAAAGATTAAAAAATACTCGGGTGCACGACGGGTATCGATTGAACCAGGTAGTTTTTTTTTCATAAAAAAAAAACAAATCGTTCTAATTGTAATTGATACATTAAGTGATAAGAAAATATTCTCGTATTGACACTCGGCGGGCTTAACATGCATGCACGAGATAAAATTTGACAGGTGCTAGAAAAATGAATACATCTATTCCATATTCTAACGTAAGACTTAACGCTTAAGGTTTAAAATAAATGTGTCTCGTCCTAACTTATTACTACTTATTACTAAGCCACTATTGCAATGTTCACATTTTTATAGCGATTTTATCAAGACGATTTTTTATTTTAAACCTTAAGCGTTAAATCATGAATGACATTTCACTGTCCGCATTTTCATTTAGTCGTTGGTTTCGTCGATGATTCGCGCGTTAATGATTCGTCCGATGACGTGAAAGGCGAAAAGTGTAACAGAATCACCCCCTGGTGTACAGTCGATGACTGAAAGATGTTTACACTTTTTCACCCTATTCCATTGTAATAAGGTCCAAAAGTGTAAACATCTTTCTGTCCTCAACTGTACATTGGCGAGCAAAAATAACAGGTCACTATAAAGAATCTCATTACACGGGTCGCTCGGGGTCCCGACCCCGACATTTTGCCCTCAAGTATAAACTGTCGAGTGACTGGAGAAGTGGTTCCGTATTCCGCAGACTTCCTCGAATTGGATTTTTCAATTTCCCCGATATTTGCATTTACTTGAAGTTCCTAACTCTGAGGTTTTTTAATGTAAACCGCGGCATCTCTTCCACTTTGTCTTAAGTCCTTCTTCTATAACGTAATTGTATCGTTGGCGTTTGGTATTTCTCGCTAATTTTAACTATTATCATATTATCATATACTTAGTAAAAGATATGATAAAATACTAAAATGAAAGACTTCTAATAATTGTAGTCTTAGGGCCTGCGCAAACCGGCGGAGCGCAGCGCAGATCACTTTAAATTTATCAATGTATATTCTTCCCTATTTTAATTACAATAAGGTATAAATTTGAATGCTCTGAGACCGACCTCGGAGCATCACGGGGGATTTCCACTCTGCGGCTGCGGCTCTAAATTTATACCTTATTGTAATTAAAATAGAAAAGAATATACATTGATAAATTTAAAGTGATCTGCGCTGCGCTCCGCCGGTTTGCGCAGGCCCTTAACCGTTTTTTTTTAACCCCCGTCGCAAAATAGAGGAGTAGATTTGTGCGATTTTGATTTTTATTATTTCTCAAATTTATTTTGAATATCACGGTTCGAGCGAAATTATAACTTTATATTGTTTCTTGCTGGCCCATACTTTGATCTCCTGAAATGTCACTTTGACAGGGACTTTGTTTACCTTTTTTCTGTGGGAATAAAAATTGTAGTATAAGCGGTTTTGGGAGCCGCGGGATTGTTGAGCCACTTGCTAACATTCTTAATTCGGTCTGGTAGTCAAATAGTCAAATTACAATAGTAATACCGTGTACGATTTGACAACCCGACCGAATTAAGAATGTTAGCAAGTGGCTCAACAATCCCGTGGTGGGACTGTACATCTATTTCCCAGCTGCACGGATTGTTAAACTGCTTAGCTATTTTGTTATTAACAGAGTCCGGGTTAACCACTTAATTTTGATTGGAGCTGATCATTTATTCACGGGAGGGCTCGGGTGCGTTCCTTGTATTATTTATTCACCTCCAAGTGGGTTGCCAGGCTCCGGCATTATTAACAAGAACCACATTAAAATGGGAAGATAAAATGGGATTTTACAAAGAATATATTAAAGAGGCATTATTTATGAATAATAGCCGAGTTCTAGTTTACGTTTGTACACGGGTATGTAACATTTAACAAAATTATATGTTTTATTTATTTACTAGTATTTACCCGCGACTTCGTCCGAGTAGAAGTCGTTTATCGCTGCTCCCTCGAGAACTGTCAAATTTTTCCACATAAAAACTATTATATGTCTTTCCTCGGGACTCAAACTATCGCCACACCAAATTCCATCGAATTTGGTTTAGCGATTTAGCCGTGAAAGCATTATAAACAAATAAACTCACTTTTGCGATTATATTAAGGATTTAAGTATATATTTTTCTATAAAGTATGTTTATCGTTGTCTAGTACCCATAATATTGCACCGCCTACAACAATTTTCTGTTTGCCCAAAGGTTAAGTGGTAGAGAATGCCATTAGGCATTAAGTTCACCTTTCGTACTCTAAATAAAGATTAAATAAATAAGCAAATAGTACAGGCCTAGAGCTTAGCAATATTCTATGCTAATACATTGCAGCTACGAGAGGGAGGAGCTACGGCGTAGCAGCTACGCACGATTTAGTCGTAGCGTGTACTACGAACAAAGCGTGCTAGGCCCACCTTTATGGCTTTCTTTATTGATCTTATTTAAAAAAAGAGGCAAAACTACAGTAAAAGAAGAAAATTATTGGCAACGCGGTTAGCCTCATTGGTATTGATACCCTGCCTACGAAGCTAGCTGTCCCGCGGGTTCTTTCCCCGACTAGAGCAAATATATTTTACGTAAAGAGCACGAATATTTTGTCCCTGAGTCTATGTATTTTATTGATGTGTACGTATAATATAAGTTTGTAATATTATCTATATTTCAAGCCTAGAGGTTAACTTATTTCCCGATTTTAAAATAATTACGTGCTAGTCACAAATAATAAGACATGTCCAGTGTATTAATTATTCAAAATGTAAAATAACTAAATATCTAAAAAAATATTTGTTTATTTAATATTGGTACAAAAACATGATGTTAACACAATAACAAAACAACGTATGGCACATCCTGATGTTGGTCAATTTTAGTTGCAATTGCAATTGTAGTTTAAGAGATGGGTAAAATTTGAGGATCAACAGTTATTACAGTTTCCGGACCAACAACGCAAGATGTTTAGGGTTGCCCCTTCGAAAAATAAAATGCTACCTCGGGAACTTTTAAATTTTCCGGGTTTAAAAGCTTATGTGTTAATCGAGGGTAAAAGCTATCTCCATTCCAAATTTCATTCGACGACGCAGTTAGCTTAGTTGGTAGTGACCCTGCCTACGAAGCTAGCGGTCCCGGGTTCGAATCCCGGTATGGGCAAATATTTGTGTAGTGAGCGCGAGTATTTGTTCCTGAGTCATGGATGTTTTCTATATATTTAAGTATGTATTTCTCTATATAAGTATGTATATCGTCGCCTGGTACCCATAGTACAAGCCTAGAGCTTAGTTTGGGACTAGGTTAATCTGTGTGAGATTATCCCCTGATATTTATTTATTTATTTATTTTGCCCAGCCGTTGCAGCGTGAAAGAGTAACAAACTAACACACACACTTTCGCATTTATAATATTAATAGGATTAACCCATTCAGCGCCACTCACGACACGTCGTCGTTCTCTGTTCGTAGAGAGTTTTCACACGAGGATTACACGGATACGAGCTACGAGTGTAGTGTGTGTGGCCTATCTTACGGTACCTTATTGTCTTCCAAAAATCCCACATAAGCCTCTCGATAATGTGACAGCCCTACAGCCCTTGCGCTATTTGCGGCCCTCGAGCCCCCTTTGGCCCCCTATAGCCCCTTCAGCGCCCGGTCAGGTTAACTGTTCCATAAAACTGCGGACAGGTGAGGGCAGCGCCAGTATTATTACCTTTATCAAGGTAAATCTGGATACAGTATCCGTTCCTCTCGCACTTAGATACTTGTCAGAAAGTGAGAGATATGTTTTATCCACGTCTGTCCATATACAATAGACCCGCTGTTGATAACGTTATTGCTTATTGATGGGGATGTAATGTGGGCCGCATTGGGGCTCTGATATAAACGGCGTATAAAGCCCGGATTTTGTATTAAAATGTATGAGAACTAGGCTTGGTTAGTGACGTGTATTAGTTTGTTGGCCTGCGAGCTTAGCATGTATGCACGAGATAAAATTTGACAGGTGCTAGGGAAATTAATGCATCTATTTCATATTCTAACGTAAGACTTAACGCTTAATTTTTTTTAAGAAAAGTGTCCCGTCCAGACTAGTATTACCTTTTATTACTAAGCTATTTTATCCGATATGGCTAGATTAATGAAATTATCTTATCTCCGAAGTTTATGAACCGAATAAAAAATCTCCAAATTATTATTTTTTTTATGCCAGACGTTAGAGTACTTGAAACTATGCTATAATTAATTAATATCCTAATGTGTCTCAAAATATAGGTACGTCAAAATAAAACAATATTTAACTTTAACCTTTGAACTTTGCCGACGCGGCGCGACTGTACGACGGCTCACAATAAGTCCATTGGGACCAACAATAATTAAAACGTTTTCTGGAAGTCATTAGCATCATCTCATATTTCTTTTGTTAATTTTAAGACAGATAATTGTTTTCATTTCTTAAATTTACTCGATACCCTAAAAAAATAATTAACAAGTCGTTAAAGGGCGTTTTCCAAAAAAAGTACGCTTAGTTAAGGACTAAAATTACCAACTGTAATTTGTTTCCTTTACGTCACGAAAATAAGTCATATACAGTCATTTATATGAAGGTGAAAACTTAAGTAAAGGAAGTAGGTAGTAGTGTACAAAAACTGATATGGAACTTACTCGTACGTCAGTTTTCAAATTTGGAACGTCACGACGGCTATACAGACACTTTACTACTAAATACAAACAACAGAGCCCTTAGCCAAGATGCCCATCGCTAACTAGCGTTTCTATTCGTTTAGTTTTTAAACCAATCGCGTCACTGGTAGACCACGTGATACGATAAGTCGGGTGGTCTACCAATGACGCGATTGGACTAAAGACGAAACGAACAGAAACGCTATGGAGCGTATGGCACTTGGCTATAGACTCTTACTTAAGTATTTAACCTATACAGCTCTAGGCGGTATCTCAAATTCAATAGCCGAAGCAGATTCAATCCTCGCCCGTTAGTAATAGTGTAGCCAGCACTTGCTACAGGAGTTTTGTCTGAAATACCACCATTTGTCTTGTTTTGTGTTTGTTAATTTTCGTGACGTAATGGAAGCAAATACCGTTGTTAATTTTAGCCCTTAACTATGCGTACTTTTTTTGGAAAATGCCCAAAAGCAGTTAGAGCACTTAAAGGAAAAGATGGTGACTGCTATCCAAGCGAACCCTGCTCAAGATCCACGCTCAATACTCAATTGTTTATTGCTTATTCACCATGCGTTACAGGTGTTAAGGTCCTGCCACCACTCTGCTAATCAATTCCATTCTCCCACAGACTATCAACTTACCCAAGCGCCGACCGCGCCAACCTGCTCCGCTCCCACGCAGCCAAGAGCGCCGAGTGCAGCCCGGGCTCGCCGCGCGTGCGCCGCGCGCCGCGCGAGTCGCGCCGCGTGTCGCTCGCGCAGGCGCCCGGCTACGTGCAGCTCAACCAGTACCGACTGCTGGAGCCCATCGGACAGGCGAGTTTGAAAATACCCAAGTAGCACAAAAACTGTATAAAGCTGGCGATACACACTAGGGTATGCCTGCGCAGTTTTGCCTGTACAGTTGAACTGCACAGGTAAACCGGAGCGTGTATGTGACACAACTGTGCAGGTTTCCACGCCTGTACAGGCAACTTGTGTCACATACACGCTCCGGTTTACCTGTGCAGTTCAACTGTACAGGCAAAACTGCGCAGGCATACCCTAGTGTGTATGGCCAGCTTAAGAGCTTATACAGCCATTATAACTATAACTTCAGCATTTTAAGGGCTGTATCAGCTCTTATACAGCTTGTGTGCTACTTGGGTATGGATTGTGAATTAGCCACATGGCCCAGAGACCAGGCCACGGGTTATTGGAGGGGGAGATAATGTCGCACGAAGAATCAAATTGGTATATATTTCTGTCGAGGGTGGAGTATTGGATCCCGAGTGATGTAAAGGTTATTGACGACGCAGTTAGCCTAGTTGGTAGTGACCCTGCCTACGAAGCTAGCGGTCCTGGGTTCGAATCCCGGTATGGACAAATATTTGTGTGATGAGCGCGAGTATTTGTTCCTGAGTCATGGATGTTTTCTATATATTTAAGTATGTATTTCTCTATATAAGTATGTTTATCGTTGTCTAGTACCCATAGTACAAGCCTAGAGCTTAGTTTGGGACTAGGTCAATTTGTGTGTGATTGTCCCCTGATATTTATTTATTTATTTATTTTTATTTTAGTAGAATTCTGGGCAAAAAATGGACAAGTAAGAATGCCCAAGATGAAAATAATCAGCACCGGTACCGAAAGTGTTTTAGTGACGGTAAGAGTGCTATAAATAGTAGATTGTACATCAAGTGCACAAAACGCACCATTTTACGCTTCGATCAACAATAACCAATTTGGTTTGGTTATTGTTGATCGAAGATTTTACGTGAGACGTTTGCGAGCGAGGATGGATATAAAGTCGAGTGTTAAATGAGTTTTATGGACGAGTTGTACACTTTACTTTTCCGAGCAACATGATAAAAATAATAATAATAATAAATGCGACCAAATAAAAATTATAAATTTATTTCATGAAGCTTTATTGTGTACTTTGGCTGTTGGTATTAGAACACTAACGAAACGAAGTAAAATAAAAGTTGTTCGTGTGGCTGTGGGACCGATTGCCTAGGTCTTCGACGAAGATTTTACTTTATGCACTAGAGCATAAGAAGCGACTTTATGTCGCCTACGCACGACATAAAGACAAACTTTTGGAGCATGAGAAGTGAAAATGCATTTTTTTTTTAAGTTAGAGAAGTTGATTCTCTCAATTATGTCTAGCTAATAGTGGAGAATTTCGTCTCAAAAGCACCAAAGTCCCAATAAATATTAATGTTAATAAGAAGCTCACTATGCCCCACAGTTCGTAAACAACTCGAACGAAACCTTGACCATGAAATCCACGTGTACCTTCATTGATATTCAAAAACCCACTCCAAAGTTGGGCCGTGCCCTAATTGGTTTAATTCTAACTCGATTCCCAAGAACTGGCTGCTCTCCTGTTTCTTTTGATTCTGTTAAGGCGAGCTAATTATATTTATTGCTTGAGACATGATACCAAGATTTCAATGAAAATAATTAAGAGGAAATCTTAATTCATAAATATCTATAAATAAAAATCAATTGCCGAATGTATGTACGCGCTAATGAGAACGGCTCGACCGATCTGGCTAATTCTTTTTTGTTGTTTGTAAATTGTCAGGATAAAGTTTGTATGTATTTTTTTAATTGCATCGGGCGAAGCCAGTGTAGGTCGCTAGTGGCTTATATTTCCGTGTTTATGCAGTATCTCTTTAACCATTATACAGAGTGTACATTATACGGAAAAAATAAAAAAATAAAAATTGTATAGGGTTTACAATAATGATTAATGTAAACTGAAAAATGAAAAAAAAAAAATTTGCCCCGATAAAAACACGTGTAGTTTCACTCTTATTCGTTTGTGCACTTTATCGCGGGACGATGGGCGCCACTTCTAAATCCATACAATATTAAGTAACTTTGTTTCTTGGTTCCTTTTCGCGACAAAACAACCCGGGCGCAAATTGGGGACCTCGCCTTACGACAACGCCTGGCAACAAAACATTGTCGACATAACGTTTATTCGTGAATATCATTACAATTTTTTATTAGGTAATAGCTTATGTTTACTGTTTTGTGTCACAACATAATTTAAATTTTAAATAACGCCATTATTTGTTCTATTTTACTGTTTGCTTTACTTCCTTTTCCACTTAAATCAACATTATTAACCTTGAGTATTTGTTTATGAGTCTTGGTTTTTTTTTTATTTGTCTACGTATTTTTTTGTCTTTTTTATAAATGTGTCGTGTTACGTGATCTTCCGAAGGCTCAGAAGATCAGGTAACAGACGTTGAAGAAAACTTTAGAGAAAAAGAAAGTAAGCAAAATAATAGGAAAAGGAAATTTATTTAACACTTAGTATGTATGACTATGTTTCACAGAATTACCGGTAGAATATTAACTAAAATAACCTACCACGAGAAATCACCAGAGTAAAAGATTAGACGGAAGTAAGAAGGAGAAGGGAGTAGGTAGGTAGGATAAAGTTCTGTCACGTAGGTGGGCGAGCGTCCGTAGGGGTGCCCAGGATGAACACCAATGAAGCAGCACGAAGATATGAGCCCGCGACTTGGAGCTCAGGCACAGGAATAGGCAGGAGTGGAGTCTTCCAGAGATGCCAACCGAAGTGAGAGTACACGTAGAATGACTAGGAGTAGGTACGGAGCGTAGTGATACTTTTTCGAAGAGCAGGACGTAGAGACTTCTTAACGTAGGGCTTCTTAGGGTGCGGGGCCTTACTTGGCCCCGCACAAGGCCGATTTCAAACTTCCTTTTCAGGAACCGAAGAGAGAACTGATCGCTCTAGTCAGAGCCAGCGTTTATATACCCTGGTGATCTAGCTTTTTTTAATTACTAATTCTAAATTCATAAAATTACAAAATTACAGATGCCAGGTAGCATTTCTATAGCAAAACAATAATATTTACTCCATGGTACAGCATGAAAACTAATATATTGTCTCTGCCCGCTGTCTTGACAACGAAAATAACAATATTGTCAAATGTATGAAAATAAACAAAAAGTGCAAAATATCAGACGTAAACGAGGAAATAATATTATAATAACAAGAATCCAAGAGGAAAAAGTACGTAAGTATTCTAGAAGCCTGCTTCATCGCGCAATTTTATTTCTTAAGAGAAATAGAAGCCTCCGAAGTTGGTCGGTTTTATTTAGTATGTTATATTTACCAAACGGTTTAATGTAAACACCCAATTTTAGGAATAAATTGACTACGAAATGAATCCAAATAACCGTTAGTAAGAAAAATCATGGGCGGCGGCTGAAGGTCGCGCCCGCAAGATGATCAGGAAATGCGTAAAAAGTTGAAAATAAGCTACAAATCAAAAGAAAAAGAACACGGAACCAAGTATCGCAGGTACAATATTACAAATGTTTAACGTTGTATAGTACCTACACTAAAAACCTAGGGCTAGTTTTAGACTAAATTCAGTGTGTAAAATTGTCCCTTAATATTTAAACCCTTGTTGTTGTGGAAAACCTTGGGGAAGGCTTTTGTCCAGCAGTGAACGTCTTGCGGCTGATGATGATGATGATTTATTTATTATTAATTATGACTACAGAAAGACGTTGACACTTGGACCGTGGTTTTCCTTGAGAACATGAGTTGTTTATAATTTAAAGTGATTTTGCTGCAGGGCTCGTACGGGATTGTCAAGCTAGCTTACAGCGAAGAAGATGACACGCATTACGTAAGTTGTACAAAACATCTACAAGTAGATATTCCCCTAACTCTCTTTCACGTCCTGGATATTCTCATAGTTTTTCTTTTTAGGGTTCCGTACGCAAAGGGTGTCAAACGGCACCCTATTACTAATTTTACACTGTCCATCCGTCCGTCTGTCCTAACTATAAAGAGCTGTATCTTTTGAATCGTAAATATCGTAATACATAGCGGGTTGTTTTTTTTTCAGAATAGGTGTTATTGCGGCGAATTTCCTAACAAATAAAAAAAAAAGTTAAATAATAAAAGGGGGTTCCATACAAGAAACTTTTTTTTCAACGTATTTTTAATTTTGTTGTATAGTAAAACGGTAAAACGCAATTGTCAAATTTGGTGTGATTATCTAACAAATCCTATAGAATAACAATAAATACTAAAAACCAGCCAAATATGTACGGAACCCTCAGTGCGCGTCCAACGCCCTTGACCAGTTTTACAAGATTTTAAAATCTTGCAAGAATATTTTGAACCAGATCCCATTATTGTAATAGGGATGATGACTGGGTAAATAAAACGAAATTCTATTTAGTCTGTCAGTTAAATTATCAAAAATTATTGGGCATGCATTTTTTTCTTTCGTCAATCAAACAAAAAATGACAAAGATAAAGCGCGTCAAAGTTCGGGAGCATTATAGAAAACATCCATGATTTAGGAACAAATACTCGCGCTCATCACGCAAATATTTGCCCATACCGGGATTCGAACCCGAGACCGCTAGCTTCGTAGGCAGGGTATGTGAAAAAATAAAAAAATACATGTCCAATACTTTTTGATAATCTACCTGATCGACCAAAAATTAGTCACCATCCCTATTGGCTGTAATTTAGAATAAACAGAAACTTAGTTAGCTGTAGATCATGCTGAGTCTTAAATCTACGAGTAGGTACATAAAAAACCTACATCACGTCTTAATCAACATCCCTGTCTGTCCCAACATATTCCTGCAACAGCCGTTATATCTGGGCCTTTAGCCAAGATGCCCATCGCTAACTAGCGATAACCAATCGCGTCACTGGTAGATCACGTGACTCTCCGTATGACGTGATCTACCAATGACGCGATTGGTTTAAAAACTAAACGAATAGAAACGCTAGTTAGCGATGGGCATCTTAGCTAAGGGCTCTGATCTCTCTTCAGGCAATGAAGATCCTATCGAAGCGCAAGCTGATGCGGCGTGCGGGGCTCTTCGGGCGCGCGCCCCCGCGGCGCCCCGGGCCCGGCCCGCCGCCCGACCCGCTGCAGCGCGTCTACCGCGAGATCGCCGTGCTCAAGAAACTCGACCACCCCAACGTGGTCAAACTTGTCGAGGTCATTATATGCTTTTGAATCACTTTTTAATTTAGCATCTTTACAATTACTGTCACTATCGTCGTAGTTATAATGTTAAATACCAAAGTTTACGTGAAAATACAATAAAATAAAGACACTAATCAAGAGCCCTTTCTTGAAAGCTTTCAAGCTTTCAAGAAATCCATAAACCTGGCTTATTTCAAGTGCTTCAAAAACATCCTCCAACATTTTGTTTTTCTTTGTTATCCTGAAAATAACGAAGTAGCTTCTATACGTTATTGAGAACTAGGTAAATATTTTATATGAAATTCGTAAAAATAATAAATGAATTTATTTTATATTTTTTATAATCTGTTAAGACTACTTTAGTTTACTTAGCTTACAAAGGTTTTTTAAAGGATATATTGTCTACAATGAACACCACTAGAAAACACTAGTGGTGGTAGGTAGGCCCGTGCAGCGTCCGCTACCACCATCCGTTAACCTGCCGATATGCAGCATTTTCTTATTGTTGTACCAGCTTTTGCCCTTGAGTTCGTCCGCATAGAAGTCGTTTATCATCGCTCACTCGGGAACTACAATTTTCCGGAATAAAAAGTATCCTATGTTCTTCCCCGGGACTCAAACTATCTCCATACTAAATTGTATATACCTTACTTAAATGATTGATTCCCTATACATATTTCCACCCCCCTTTTCACCCCTTTAAGGGATGATTTCCGGGATAAAAAGTATTCTATGTCCTTTCCCGGGACTCAAACTATCTCCATACCTCATCTAAATCGGCTCAGCGGTTTAAGCGTGAAAAGGCAACAGACAGACAGAGAGACAGACAGAGTTACTTTCGCATTTATAATATTAGTAGGGATGTTGTGGGGTGACAACCGGGCATTATTTACCTACCATCGAGGCTTTCCATCAATGTCCTCAATGTTGACAATAGGTCTTGAAGTTGCACATGTCTATAAGCAAGCCTCAAAGCACACTTACCTCAGCTGTGTGCTCATTCGCCTTCTCCATGCCGTATAACTCACAACGCTATCCTTCAGGTGCTAGACGACCCTGAAGAGGACCAGTTGTACCTGGTGTTCCAGCTGCTAGAAGGGGGTCCCGTGATCGACGTGCCCACGGACACGCCGCTGGGGGAAGACTTGGCGAGGAGTTACTTCAGGGACGCGCTGCTGGGTGTCGAGTACTGTAAGTAACCTCACACCACGAATCGATCTGTGTAACAATAATTATCATACGTGAGATTTTAGGTTATTTATAATATTCTATTTCTTGGCCTTACTAAAAGAAACATTTATTGGTGCGTGCGATGTAGGTACACGTTCGGTGAGTTTAGTTTAACTAGGATTGCTCTGAAAACGAGCGCTGAACTGTGAATGCTGCTCCAAGAGGTTATCATGCATGCACAGCTTAGTACACATCGATGCGCAGCTTCTCGTTATACTTATAACTCTAGCTATTAATATTTACACGACATAAAATCTGACAGGTGCTAGGGAAATGCATACATCTCTTCCATATTTTAACGTAAGAAATAACGCTTAAGGTTTAAAATAAAAGTGTTTCGCCCTGACATTTATTACCTTTTATTACGAAGCGACTATGGCGATTTTTACATTTTTATAGCGATTTTATCAAGACGGGATACTTTTATTTTAAACTTTAAGCGTTAAGTCTTACGTTAGAATATGGAATAGATGTATTAATTTCCCTAGCACCTGTCTAACTTTATCGCGTGCTTGGCTTGTGGCAATAAACGTATTTTCTTTCTTTCTGTCAGTGCACTACCAGCGCATCGCGCACCGAGACATCAAGCCAGCCAACCTGCTGCTCGGAGACGGCAGGGTGCAGGTGGCCGACCTGGGCGCCTGCGGGGAGCTGGCGGGCGCGGGGCGGCTGGCGGGGGGCGTGGGCACGCCGGCCTTCCGGGCGCCCGAGGCTGCTCCGGCTGACAGCTATGACGGAGAGGTGAGATGGGACGGCCAGGTGGTTTTATCTGACCCCAACCAGTACGGGAGTGTTATTATTTATGTATAAGTTTCTACGTCTATGTCTGTTTGTCTGTTACTAGATATTCTTAGCTAGGCTCGTTTGTTCGTGGGGCTATAGTACAACTTGCCGGTGACTTGTTTGACGCTCGGATATCCCTTTCTAATTAGTCTGTCACGATAGAGACGCACTGAGCGAGAAAATACACGATGTGTAGTCGCTAAGGCGGGTGCTATCCTGTCCGTTTTTAACGTGACCATGTCTCCAGGCCGCGGACATGTGGTCCCTGGGCGTGACCCTGTTCGCGATGGTGACGGGCCGCGTGCCGTGGGGCGGCAACTCGTGCGCCGAGCTGCAGCGGCGCGTGCAGCGGGAGCCGCTGGCGTTCCCCGCGCGCCCCGCGCTCTCCGCGCCCCTCACCGCCCTGCTCGCCCGGATGCTGGAGAAGGACCCAGCGAAGAGAGCGACCATGCATGAGATCAAGGTAGGTTGATCGTTCTTGAAACTTAGCCAAGATGCCCATCGCTAACTAGCGTTTCTATTCGTTTAGTTTTTAAACCAATCGCGTCATTGGTAGATCACGTCATACGGAGAGTCACGTGATCTAGCGATGGGCATCTTGGCTAAGGGCTCTGTATCGACAGATTTGCTTATTTGTTTAATTGCTTGCTTGGTGAAAAAAAAGAGGGCCGTATTAATTCAATTCGATATTCAACAAAAATGGCATTTATGCCCAGGTATGCGAACAATTTTGCCAATGTCAGTGTATGTTTGTCATGTTCATATTGTTATTTTACCTACCGCTTATGAACAGTGACTACGTAATACAAAATACAGTTATTTTCTATTCAACTGTCTTACTCTAACCTAAGGGCAGTAATAAACTCATCTCAACTGTGATCCCCGTCACAAGATGCGTCAAAAATGACAGTTTTCTATGGATTGACGTTTACTTTGCGTATCTTGAGACGGGGATCAGAGTTGAGATGAGTATTAATACGGCCCTATGACTACAGGAGCACGAGTGGGTGACCCGCGGCGGGCTGGACCAACTCCCCTCGGAGCAGGAGAACTGCCGGCTGGTGGAGGTGACGGAGGAGGACATGGCGCGCGTCGTCACCTCCATCCCCAACCTGTCCACGCTCATCCTCATCAAGACCATGCTCAAGAAGCACAGCTTCCAGGTACGCTATAGTTCCTTCGCCTTTTAGCTTACAAGTGGGAACTTGGTGTACATTGCGTAGCTTATATGAAGTTCAGTGATGAAGGAACGCAGAATTCGCAATGTAAGCTGATTGGTCAGATGTAACAGTTAGTTTCGTGGTGGGTCTGGTATTACCGCATTCTTTAGTTAGACGATTTACTATTCCTTTTTAAGGTCCAATAGGTTTATATTTACGGAAAAAAGAAAACTGTTTTGTTTTTTTAAGTGCGAGATGGACTCGTGAATGTCGGTTATCAGTTGTAAGCCTGTTAAGCGAGACAAAAACTATTCTACAAAAGCTGACGGTTGTAAAAATTTGAAAAATAGTATGGATTAGACAAATACTAGCGATCGAACTTAGTACCTAGCTAACTTGATACATTTGGTAATAATAAAATACAAATTTCGATAATCCTATACAATATTCTTTGATTACCTACTGCATTGCAGTCTACGTTCGCGGAATGCAAAATGTCTAGTCCCAGAGTTTGATTTCTAGAGTCGCCTAGTCGTCAACCCCCTCTATTTTATCCACTTGCGAGCCTTGCCCAATCCTAGGTCCTCTGTTCCACTTCTATTTACCGCTTCATGTTGTGTTTATTTCGTGTCCCGTGTCCGCAGAACCCGTTTCTGCGCAGCCGGGAGGGCAGCAGCTCCCGGCGCGAGTCCTCGGAGGCGCTGAAGGAGCCCGAGAAGCCCAAGCGCGGAGGCCTGGCGCGCTCCGGCCGCTCGCTCTCCGCACCGGGCAACTATCTCACAGAGAAGTAACATTTCCTACAAAATTAGATTCAGTTAATATGGTACCATTATTTATTGGTGGCTAGAAGTCGCATTATGATTAAAAACTGCCTGTTCCGGGCCGTGACAGTGACAGATATAGCAGTTATATAGTTCTATCCCTTTTTTGGGTAGAATCTGATGCTTGCCTTTTTACATAAAATCAGAATTCGATCGAAATGTTGGTTTCCACATGACAGTAGCCATAACCTGTTTTATGTATTTCAGGCAACAATCGTTTGACATCGCGCTAGAGTCAGTCCAGGAGACCCGTGACCAGAGCCAAGACGCTAGCAAGGAGGAGAGCAAGCCGGAGGAAAACAAAATGGCGTCGCGGTGATACCACAAGATGGCGCCCGCCGCGCCGCCGTGTGTGCGTGCGCCGGCGCAGCGCGCCAGACTTTAAACACGGAGCTCTACCGTTTTGGCGAAATATTTCTGGTCATGTATGATTTTAATAATTTTCTTTTCCCAAAAAATTATACCAGTACCAGTTATCGTTTTGTTGCATACTGAACTTAATCGAACCAACGTTATACGAGTAACCTAGGTATATAGACTAAAATAAATTAGACATCAGTTAACAAAATCAAATTAAATTAGCTTCTTGAGAAATGAAAGTTATGCAAAATGATACAATCGACCAAACATCATTTACCCAAACAACCGAGTCCGTTTCAAGACATCAAACTTTTACAAAAAAAGAGATTTTTAAAAATATATTCATGCATTTTTTGCCTTTATAGTTTGTAGTTTAACTTCTAAGTCAAGTTTTCTTTTGTACTTAAAGGGCTAGAACGTAAAGTGAGGTATAGCAATTATCTCGGCGGAACATGAAGATGATATTTTTTATATTTATCTTAAAATATAGAGATATTGTAAATATTTTTAAATTTTAATATTTCATTCCTCGACTAGTCCCAAGATTTTGAATGATATTGTAAATAAGGTATTTTTGCCCTTTTAATAATATAAGGTAAGGACTGCACTTCAAATTTAAATTCACGTGTTGTTTTAACGTTTCAAGTTTTATGATTATGACAGCTAGGTACTTTTTTGTACTTGTTTTTGTTAAGTGTAGTTATATGTATAAATATGACTTATTGTTGTGTAATATTACTATGTTATAAAATTGTTATTGCGATTTGCCTTATTTCACTATGTCGGCATAGTAAAACCTTCGACTATGGCTTCTTCATTCAACTTGAATCAATCACGAAATTCTAATTGTAATAAAATTGCTCAATGCATTAAATCATGTACATACATTATGTATAGCTTAAATATTATGTCTGTGAGATGTGCAACCGCACCCCGCGGGCCAGTGACGTCACATTTTCTAATCTCATGTATCGTACTTACCCAACCTACTTTTTCAATATATTTCTTAGGAAAGTGTTAGTAGTCCTATACGGAAGAATTTATCTGAAAGCCTAGTCGTATAAACCATCTGAAACTATAATTTAGAAAGTTATTAAATTCCTATTCTAATAACTTGTAAGAAATGCTTTTAACGATCACAAAAACTGTAATCTACAGGCAAAGAATTTATGTTATTATGAGAAATAATTGGTTTTTTGTAATATAAAATATTACTACGAATTAGGTACATTCGGAGTAATATTTTATAATATAAAATGTTGGAAAAAATGTAACGTACGCATCAATTACATTAAAAATTAAAACCTTTCATCATTTAGCATTTTGCGTATTGAAAGTGACCATTGAAATATAAATATAAATATTATAGCTACCTTATTGTTTGATCAGTAGGTAGACATTTGTTGACTGACATATTTGCTAAAATTACGAAAATTAGGAAACATGGTTCAAAGCATACGAGTACCTTGATCGTTCAATGTAGAAGAGGCCTATCGCTTTCGACTGTTAAACAATGTCCATCGAAAAACAACGGAACTCCTTAATATTTAGTAGTCGGTTCATTGACAAAAGTAGATGTGAACTTGTTACTACCATGAATATGCGGTGACATTCTAAGAATGGACGGTCTTCATTTCTCATATAACCTACGAATGTACTTAAAAAAACTCTTATCGACCAACCACCAGTTTATATTTAAGCTTTAATTAGAAAAACGAATTTGTAACAGCCACAGGGTCCCTAACGCTGCGCACGCGCATTCCTTTCTCTGTGTGTTACATAGTTACATGTAATGTTGCTGGTACACACAAGCAAAGTTGGCGTAAAGTTTTACCTTCTTTATCGTTTTACCGGTTAGGAAACTTTTCGTTTTGGAGGATATTATTTTATTTTGGTTACAATTGGGTTTGAGCGATTATAGTAGTAGCTCACTTTTTCTTAGTTAATTTAACAAAATTGTTAATGTAATGATGAAATTACCGATTAAAAATAATCTCAACATAAATGATGTGTTATGTATGAATTAGTTGGTACTTATCTAAAGTGACATTATAATTAAAGGTCAACAGGTAGAGAATGCCATTAGGCAAGTTCACCTTTTGTACTCGAATTTGTATTTTAGTGCAATAAAGATTAAATAAAGAAATAAATATTTTTAAGTTACATGTTTTGGCAGCTAATTTTACACTTTATTACAATGTATTCAGAAAATGTAATTTTTATTGTAAACTTATAAATGGCATTTTGATTTACTTTCTAGTGTAAACAGCTCGTAACTTACTTTCTTTGAGTATAAAATAATAAAACGATGTTAAGCAATTTATACTACGATCTGCCGCTGACTTTGCTTGTCCGTGTCTCATCCCTGTTCGAGCTTAGGTCAGGTCAGGTCAGTTTCGAGACTCAAGCAACAACAGCCGGCGCCTGCCAGAAAAACATTAGCATTCCCTTTTTTTTTACACAAAAAAGTCCTGTCACCGTTTTACCCGCCAGCTATTGGGTCATACACAGTCACAGAGAGACAACATCTGCGTGTCCCATATACTTAGTTAAGGACTTTAAAACTATAATTTTGGTGTAAAACATTATCCGCGTAATGGTTTAGTGTAATTTTGGCCTGTATTGAAATTATATGAGTTAAAATCCGGCGATTATATGAGTTAAATAAAATCCACATCGTTAACTATTAGGAACAGGCCCCCTAGCATGCATGCACGAGATAAAATTTAACAGGTGCCAGGGAAATGAATACGCTTAAGGTTTAAAATAAAAGTGTCCCGTCTTGATAAAATCGCTACAAAAATGTGAAAATCGCAATAGTCGCTTAGTAATAAAAGGTAATAAAAGTCAGCACAAGACACTTTTATTTTAAACCTTAAGCGTTAACTCTTACGTTAGAATATGGAATAGATGTATTAATTTCACTAGCACCAAATAATGTATCTATTGTTGCAAGCTAGACACATATGTAGTTGTATGAGTTTACTCGGTACAGTCAACATCAAAAGTAGATACACACTTTTGTACCTTGTTGCTATACAGCCGCGTTAGCAATGTCAAACAAGTTGTCAAATATGTTAATGCGATAAAGTACAAAAGTGGGTATCCACTTTTGACGTGGACTGTACCTACCTCAAAAAACTATCTGATTGTTGTAACTAACAGTTATGAGGCAGGTTTTGAATTAATAAAGGTCACGTATTTAATAACAGGGAAAAATACTCGTGGGACTTCATTATTGCTGGAATAGTGGTATAAAAAGTCTGCTAATGTACAAGAATGCGAATATCGTTAAATATCGCTTAGCCAGTCCCGCGCGTGGTAGAGAAGAGGAAAGAGGCACCTGTAAAGACCCGTAACTGCGTTATGTGAATATTGTGAAATTATTTCGTTCATACGATCGACGACTCGGAAACTGCATTTTAATTTTATTGTAAAATGAAAAAATGTGCAGCTCTGGCCCTGGCTAAGCTACCAATCAAAATACAATCTACCAAACAGGATTGTACAAATGCGACCGATTCCATTCAAGGGATCTCTTTCAGCTAACCTTTGGACTAAGTATTAAACAAAACATATGATTTGGCATCGGGTGACACTAAATAAAAACTGAAATATATTATGTACATATATAAAAAGGCGTTTCTAAAATACCTACCAACGCTCATGAAGTTTTTTCTTTTTTGCAGTACGGTTCACATAAATTAATAAATGTAACGAGACCGCACACTCATCAGAATGGCCGTGTTGGGCACGATTTTCTGGGCATCGAGTGTCGTGTCCGTGACGTCACGTTTAAATGGCCTCCAATGTTCCGCCACACGTAACTACTCAAACTTGGGTGTGCACAAAGGGCAACTAATGCGGTCCAGGTCTTTGATGCGGGCAGCGCCGACTCCGAATTACAGCCTGTCAAAGCGAATAAGGGTTGACGACACTGTGTGGGTAATTTACGTGAGCGGAGATCTTTACACGTAGTGCAATGGGATCAACACAACAATGACTCAGAAGATGAGGGCATTTACACATACAGTCAATTGAGTCCGAGACAGCCATGGTTAATTTTGACGTTTCAATCTCGTGACTTGACGCTGTTAAAATGACAGCGTTCTTTGTTGGCTCAACAATCAAAGTGGTTGACCGTACAAAAAGTTGTTTAATACTTTTATTCAGCGTAACAGTAAGCTGGTTGGGTATAAAACAAAAGACATCTGCATCTGGAGGAAGACCTGGGCAAAAAAAAGTTGGGTTGACGGTAGAAAATGCCATATCGTCGCCTCTTTCTCAACGTATCTGCGTATTTTCTTGCAGTTGGTAATTTAATTTCATTTAAATCAGTTTACTAACCGCAAGAAAGAAATGCAGATACGAGGTTAAGAAAGTAAGGCAACGTTATGGAATTAAGCCATTTGAACCCTGTAAACCTTGCCGTCTGGCAGCAAGAGCACTGTTGTCTTCTGGTGTGGAGATTAGACAACTGATAAATGACAGGCGTCCCATCTTGGTTGTTGGTTGGCAACGCTTCGGTGTCTTGATATTGCAAATGTCTACGGTCCTCAGTATCCATTTAGCATCACAGGTAACCTGTGTACTCATTTGCCTTCTCCATTAAAAAAACACTTAAGCCGAGTCCAGACGAGTGTAGTGTAATGTGACGCGAATAGTGTGGACAGCATAACTCACCACGAATGTAATACGCCTTTACGTTCACGCTAAAAACCGACGGTTGTATTGTGCAAAGAATGTAGCTTATGTGAGTTTAATGTCAGTTGCGACTGTCAACTTTTTGTACATATAGTACACAAACACACACACGCAAACCTGAGGGCTTATTGCCTAACGCACTCGCGATCGCGATCGCTTTCATTTTTGACTATTGAAGGCAAGTCTGCCTACAAAATGAAAACAATTGTTCCACTTTCAAGTTGATCGCGATCGCGAGCTCGTTAGGCAATAAGCCCTCCGGGGCTAACCCCGATACATTTCCGCCGCGTTTGTGATCGTTTTTAAACTCTTGCACAAACATGCTCCTGCTCCGGACAGCAGCGGGTAAAGGTTGGATATACTTTCGTCCAGCGGCTGTTAGTGTATCATCAATTTCTCAACATGGGTTTAATGGTGGTACAGTTCGCCATCAAATATATCTGTACATATCAGAGTGGTCAAAAATATCTGAACATGTACTCTAACGCCTTGACAATAGAGTCGTGTTCAGATATTTGTGAGTGCCTTGTTTGCTGCAATATATATGATGGCGACTGTACAATGGTCGTCTAGAAATACAACCGCGGCAGGGTGTTAAAAGGTATTACTCCAGGAACCATATACACCTGCCCCGGATTATATGGCCGACTTTATCGCGGTGGATAAATGCGGACAAAGCATCCGTCAGCCGTCACTCTCTCACTGATATACTGGTCAGAGAGTGACAGTCACAGCTTAAATACAAAACCGTCACAAATCAAAAATATATACAGGGTGTCCCGCGATAAAGTGCACAAACGAATAAGGGTGAAATTACATGTGATTTTATCACGGTCTTTTTATTATTTATTATTTTGTGTGGGTTATTATTATTATTTTTTATAATAATTATTGTAAACTCTATGCAAAATTAAAAAAAAATCTTGATAAAACACACTGTATAGTCTGATTTTAAATTTAAAGTAAATAGCTTGCCGAATTTAAATGAAACAAAAATTCATTTTGATCTGTGTGTGTATTTAAGCAGCGAATGATTTATCCACGTTTTCCTCATCGATACGAGTAGATACGATACATAATAAGCCACAGGATCTCTATTCTACTTCGTTGGACTGTTTCCAAAACCATATTATTTTTAATTTAACAATAAAATATTTACTGTTAAGTAAGAAAAGTGACCATAAAGTTAACAATATGACGACGTTATGGTTTTAAGATAAAGTGTGATAGAGACAGCCTTGCGTCAGACCGGGTAACTTTGAATTTATGCTTTTGTTCAAAACGTATATACAATGAATATTTCAAGCTTACGACGCCGATCGCCGGATGTAAATGAAATAGGAAAAAGTTATGAGGGTGGGAAATTTGGCCTGAATGGGTTTGAGTAAATATACACATTGCAGCCGCTTGTCCAGACACCAAGATAGAATCTCTATTGCTTTTTCTGGCAAGCGCAGGCCTTAATTGCGTTTTATTGCAAGTGAATGGTCCAATAATTTAACATTGCCTTTCCACGTTGTGATAGAAGAATGGGGCGAGATGCTTTTAATATTATCATTATATTATTAATATTATTATATATTAATCGATTGTAAATAAATTAAGATCTTTAAACGAGTTTGATATGGCTTGAAGTTTGTGTTGCCTCAAAATCTTGTTAATTGTGAGGCAATGAAAAGGGGTATCAGCAAAAAAACAATCTTTGGTTGTGATATCAAGGTGGCACTGAAGTTGCAGTTTCAGGGCAGATTTAATAGTCTATATGGATACACCATATTTTATAGTCTGATCATTCAAAAACTAAATTTTAATAATTAAACACTGGTCTTATTTTTAGATGTATCCCCAAAACTGTATAGCCCATTTGAAGGGTACTGGGACAGAACATGTCTATGTCCAAGTTATTTTAATGTACTTAAACATGTTCTTTCCCTGTGAATGAAGGGGCATTTGCAGTTTATATGCAATTATCCTAACTACTGTACAGCTATATAGCTTGCAGTTGCCCAAGTAGCACACAAGCTGTATAAGAGCGTATACAGCCCTTAAAATGATAAAATTAGAGTTATAATGGCTGTATAAGCTTTTTTTTTTTATTGATAATGGGTTTGCTCTTGACTAACTCTTGCCCTTGGAGGACGAAGATTCAGTTTACGATGTAGCGAGCTCACCCAGAAGACGCCTATTCACCCTAGCTTTAAATAGGTTCAGATTAGCACTTGGAAATACAGACGCTGGAAGCTTATAGCTTAGCTACAGCTTTTGCGCTACTTGGGTGTGCAGTTCAGATAACTTTATGGTAAATGGTGTATACTGAGAGAACATCAGTAAAATTATAGGATATCCCCTTCTTAATGCCTCAACCGTAGCTAAATAGTACTTTTATCCCCATCTCAGAGCAGAAGCACAAGAATTCAACTTGCTTGTTTTTAAAATTTAATAGACGTATTTTATTGTTATTTTATTAAATCAAGTCAAGAAATAAACGAACTTTTATCTCACTACTTGTTTTATTTAATGTAATAAAAACCTTCGTAGTTTTTGAGTTTGTCGCGTTCAAACAGACAAACAGAGACGTGGCGGCGGGACTGTTTTATAATAATACTTAATTATGTAATGATCATTGATCGGAATAGGTAGAGTATTTTTACCTAAACTTGACGCTTGTTCATTCATGCGTGAGTGAGATGGGAACACATTATTGAATCAACATGCATCAAGTTTAGATAAATATACTCTACCTATTCCGATCACTGCCCAAGCAGCACGCAAGCTGTATAAGAGCTTATACAGCCCTTATGCAGCTAAAACTAGAGTTATAATGGCTGTATAAGCTCTTATACAACTTGGGTGGTAATGATCAAAAAATGCAGTCGAGTTTATAAAGCATGCTTTTTGATAGACTAAATAGTACTTGTCTGTCGCTTGGATGTCTCCTTCTAACTAGTCTGTGGATGGATTAACACACAATAGGTAACTAAATCCATCGTAAATGAAAGGTCTCACAAGATGGCGAGGCCTATATTTATCTCCTAAGACCCTGGTCGCCTTACCACGTTTAATGTAACACACACAAACACGCCCGCTTGATCGCTGCTATACTGCCCTCATAAGAAGAAAAGGCACATGTGCAAACGAATTGGTATTGCACATGCGACCTTTATTAACCTACACAGGGTTTAATATGCTTCTGTGAATAATTCGCAGATGTGCCTTTTTTTCTTACGAGGGCAGTATAACAAACTAGGGCTGTCACACTGTTGGCTTTTCCTGGTCGGCTATTTTCTCACTTGTTACGCATATCTTTATCGTTACCGACTAGTTAGGAGGGGGCAAGCAACAAGCAAATTACGGAAAACTTGTGCTAACCTCCCTGCGGGCTTAACATGTAAGCACGAGATAAATTTGACAGGTGCTAGGGAAATGAATACATCTATTCAATATTCTAACGTAAGACCGCTAGATAAAATCGCTATATAAAAAAAGATAAAAGATAAAAGATATTTATTCAGTAAGTAGGCCGCACGGGCACTTTTACACGTCAAAATCTACCAGCGCTTCCCAAGAGGAGACCACTGCTGAGAAGAAGCGCCGCAAGAAACTCAACAGTTAGTCATTTTTTAAATGAAAATATAACAATGTCACTACTTATTCTAACATTATATAAAACTGTAAAAATAATATTAAATATAAAAATGTGAAAATGGCTATACTTGCTTAGTAATAAAAGGTAATAAAAGTCAGAACGAGAATCGTTTATTTAAACCTTAAGCGTAGTTAGAATATGGAATAGATGAATTAGTATCCCTAGCACCTGTCAATTTTTAACTCGTGCATGCATATTAAACCCGCTGAAGTTGTACTACTCGTATTGTCTATTATCAACAATTTTTACACAGTCATCTTATCGAGACCAATATAACTAGTCGAAACTCGTCGATGTCGGAGTACCCATACGTCGGAGTACCCATAGTACAAGCCTAGAGCTTACTTTGGGACTAGCTCAATTTGTGTGCGATGATCCCCTAATATTTATTTACTAATACTAATCCAGCCTATTATACGTCCCACTGCTGGGCACAGGCCTCCACTCACAACGAGAGGGTTCGGGCTATAGTTCCCACGCGGGCCCAGTGCAGATTGGGAACTTCGCACACACCGTCAAATTGCTTTGCAGGTGTGTGCAGGTTTCCTCACGATGTTTTCCTTCACCGAAGAGCTCATGGTAAATTTACAAACTATATTTCGCACATAACTTTAGGAAAAACTTAGAGGTGCGAGCCCGCGTTCGAACCCACGACCCTCTGCTTAAGAGTCGGCAGGTCAAACTATTAGGCTACCACGGCATATATTAAGCAATATTTATTTATTCACTATTATTTACTGCCTAGTGAAATGACACCATAAGGGATGACAGCCCTGCACCAAACTATTAATCCGACAGGACATAAAAGGTCTCATGTTCGACAGGACCTATGACTCCGTGTCGAAGGGTAATGAATGTACGGCTACAGAATAGGGGCCCGGAGAAGTGACACTTGGATCTAATGGGGAGGTCGTAGATGCGGAAATTAAAAGCAAACAGCTGTAAAGGCTGTATACACCACATCTGTCCGCGTAGAAGTCTTTTATTGCTATTCCTTCGTTAGTTTAGTTTAGTTTATTTATTCATCAATGTAATATTACAATATATAACGCAATGTATGTCAAAATATACGAAATTACATTGAGATCGTCAACACAAATAAAATAAAATAAATAATTAATATCATGAATTTTAAAATTAAATAAGTAAAACAAAATGAATACAATAAACTTAACTAGTTAATGGTCACTTATCCGAAGTCAAATTTCATAAGTTCCATAAAGAGGTCACATAATATGCATCTGAACAACCCTAATAACTATGAGCCTGTTCTTTGGATATATTTAACAAATAATTGAAAAGGGGGCTAGAATGGGGGGGGTTGAAACGGATTAGTCAAAAGTCAAAATATTTATTCAGTAAATTGGCCACATACGGGCTCTTTTACACGTCAGTAATATAGAGTGAATCTACCAGCGCTTCGGACAAGACCATCATTGCGGAGAAGAAGCGCCGCAAGAAACTCTTTATTAATCTGCACATTTCAAAACATTTTTTTTTTTAATTTTCCATGACGTACCAAATATGTACGGCACCCTCAGTGCGCGAGTCCGACTCGCAGTTAACCGGTTTTTATATATTTTTATAGTTTATGTATTTTTTATTTCTTTATTTATAGCGAATTACATTTCCCACATTTTTTAAAGCAATTTCGGTGAATTACGTAAATATAACATGATATAACCGAATGAATATATCCAGACTTCCTGAAGCCTGAATCCACATCGCCGGTCCCTCGCCATGCATTATTTATATCATAAATAGCTCGCGGACGCGGCGCCCCCTGGCGGCGCTCTCTGATTTCCCAGGCGACCGTCTGAACTTCATGGAGAAAAACACAGTTCAAGTGAATTTTTAAACCTAAGCATAGCTTTAGTTTTGATTTATGTGTTTTTGTAATTGGGATACACGAATTATTTACTGTATACGTACGGTAATTCAAAAATCATTAAAAAAGGCTTAATGATTTAATTTTTAATTTTATACTTGTTTTATATGTAACCTAGTATGACGCACCACTATAATTTTAAGACATGCATTTCCAATAGTTTAGAAGCTATTTTCGGTGAAATACTTACATACATACATATACTGTTATCCACATTATCCTTCTTTTTGCTTCGTGCAGTCGGGCTTTTGAACTTTACATAATATTTATTAGTAAAGAAAAAAAAACAATAAATTAGAGTTTTTTATGTGTAACAAACTGGCGTGTAAGTAGCGTTTTATTTAGCATCTTTAGGTTATTATCCAGTTATCTGTAGAGGCTGGCGGTTGTAGAGTACTAGCTAAAACTGCAATCAGTTTCGTCTACTCGTCACTGGATGGCGCTGTTGTATAAACAAAAAGCTTCGTTATTATACAATTTAAACTAACTGAATGACTGAGTCATTATTAGAACAAAATAAACACTAATAAGCCATACTTACGTATGTCGAGCCGTTTCTTGCTTAGTAAGTGAGTAAGCTGAATCAGTGTTTATTTTCTTTTGCCATAACGTCGTTTGTTCTAAGGTAGTTTTCCATGGCACTTTTATCATAATGGATGTTAGCCATATTGTTTATTTATTTAGGATTGTCAGCAGTGTTTAGTGGGAAACAATAAAATGTTGTATTTTAATTTAAATAATGTTTTATTTTAATTTAAACAATGTATCGATTGTTCTTACTCATTTTAGACATAATTGCCGCGGCAACGGCTGGCGAGTGCCTGCACGGACTTGGCTTTATCGAACTGCGAGCATTATAATATCAAGTTATCGTTAGGACGAATGATTATTAGGAACAAAAACTTTATATTAAAAGAAAATAGGTCGTTAAACATTATCTCAAGTAATTAGGACAAACAATTATTACTTACCACAATCGTTATGGCAAGTGAATTTAGGATTACAGACATTATGGGAGAAATTAGAGAGCCGTTCTAAGCTGCATTATATCAAGTTTTGCGACGCACTGGTAAATTGTGACCCGTGCTCGTTTGAAATTTCAAGTTGGGCTAGAACAACGTAGATCTCGTCATCAACATCGGTTGTACTGCTTTAGGGGGTAACAGATAAAAACAAGAAAAAAAATGTATAGTTAACCAGTTATTTAAATTTAATTATAAATCTTGCAAATCTCCTTTGTTTAATTCTTAACTGTTAGAGCACGCAAACAGAAACTGTAAAATACAGCAATGCATGAATACTTAATGCATTGATAAAATCAAATGAATAATATGTATTAATTGCAATAAATAATACATTATTAAAAATTAAAATTTTCATTAAACCAAGTTCCATCGTCGTCATTGGATTTGGTTATTTGGCACATACTGCGTATTTCCGTTCACAACTTGACTTCCTCCATCACTTATAGACACCAACTTGTACAGAGGCACATTATTAGCTACCTGGAAACTTGATACTTGTGGATTCACGTAGTATAAACTACTTGGTACATTATCGTTGCTCGGAACAGTGACCGCGGCGTACAGCTGCCCATTAATTATGTAAGTATTCGGTACGTTCACGGGTACATAAGTATTTGTATTTACTTGGCCATTAGCTTGATAGTAATTACTGTAGTTTGGTGCGACGTATTGTGAACCAATGTTTGATCCAGTATTTGGAGCTCGGAATCCGCTAGAACCAATATATGGCGTAACATGCTGTACATTGGTAGCAACATTTGGCACAACATTTGCTGTTGGCATGTAGTTTACATTTGGCGTAGCATAATTCACGTTAGAACCAACATTTGCAACAAGTGGATTGATTGTATTAGTATTAAGTTCGTTGAATGGTACGTGTGTTTGAGATGGTAAATTCCCTTGCATAGTTGATATGAGCATTACATTTGGATTTGTTTGTATTGGTTGATAACTTTGAACACTGGCTGCTACTGGAACAATCATGTAGTTATCAGTGACTCCGAATCTATTAGATAAATTTGGAACAATTTCATTCATTTCTTGGATTGTATCATTCAATTTAATTTTAGTTTCTTCCTTGATTGTCTCATTTGCTTTAATATCAATATCAGGTAATGATTCAGGCTTTATATCTACAGCTGTGTCTTTAACATTAGCAATTTTTCCAGTATCTGTGTGTATATCATCTAAAACTACTGGATTAGTAAACACATTTTTTTTCTCTGTTTCGGGAACAACTTTAGCTTTGACTGGTAAAGGTTCGTATTTAACAGCCGAATGAATGTCAGTCTTATTATCTTCATCGTCACCTAGTTTATCAACTATACTAGCACCGATTTTTTTATAAGCACTTTCAAAAACAATCGCTTCTTCATCGTCTGGGAATACTACTGCATCAGAATCTTTTAAACTTGGTTCAGACATGTGACGATCATCGGGCGATGTTAGTTGTTTGTTGGATCTCCCACGCAAGTAGCGGCAGTCCACTAGAGACGCGCAAGCGATGATTAAGATGATCTGCAAAGAAAAATCATGAAAATGAATCAAATAACAGAATGTAATAACTAATCGGAACCTAACAGGCCCAGCGCTCTCGACTTCACTGACTCTTGAGTATATAATTCAATTAAAATAATAAAATATTCTGCAGCAATCAGAAACCATTCTAGAGGTAAATGTGTTAAATCCGATTTCCTAATTACGGTTTCGAATAGCGAATATGACATATACGTCATGTAATAGCTCAACTCTCGTATGCTTGTCAGATTTTGATGTTCATTTATTTATTCTCACATTCAACACTTCGCACGCGGTTTTCCTTGTTTGAAAAATTATTTTCGTTGACATGTGTTTGTTCGTAAAATATTTCGTTCAAATTTATGAAATATCTTGGTCGGGTTAACTGTTAGTTCGGTTTACTAGCGGTTGTTGTTGCCGTGTTAACATTTAGGAATTGTCCGGATGATTCTTAATTTTTAATTCATGCATCTCGCCGTGTAACTAAATAGTTTATTCTTCTGTATCTTGCTTTTCCTTTGTCAAATTAGTTTGTACTAGTCTTGTTCACTTATTTCAACCTTAATTCACGTAATAATTTATGTCTATTTATACTATTTTGCAGTTATTATAGAGTTGATTCATATTCCGGTTATATATTGTCGTATGATATTTATTATGTTCGGTTATAGCAAATGAATATGTATGGCGATTATATCAAGGTTGGTAGTTATGCCAGCCAGTATAGCCATTTTCATAGTACAGTCGAGTTCAAAGATATGTAAACACTTTTGCGCCTAATCCCAATTAAATAAGGTGCAAAATTGTGTACATATTTTTGAACTCGACGTACTTCAAAACAACACCAACACCATTTAATTTCAAAACTACACATATTAAAACAAAAAACCACAAAATCAAATCATGCTGCATCTAACAAAAATCGAACTTCCTTGTCACACTGAAATGATTATTCGCAAACAAAATTGATATAAACTGGACACACCTGCGCGTGAGTCGCCATGGTTCAGACTGCGCGACGGAATGTTCTTAGTTAGTGACTAGCTATAAAAAAATAATTAACAAGTGAATCCCAGCCGGTTTTGGGCATTTCCGTGACTCATTAATTAATAGTACCTACCTAAAGAAGAATTTATTATGTCCGCTCCAAATCTAACTCAATCACTTATTAAGTTATGATTGTTGTCACATTTTAATTACTTTCTATTTTTACAGTTTCTGTATTATTATGTCAATGAGTACAATTGTTACACTAGGTTATTTTATATGAAACGAACTTTTGCATTTTGTATTCAACTATGCGCAGGCGCAGGACCGGTCTTTGTGGCAAACCTTGGGGGAGGCCTATGTCCAGCAGTGGAAGTCTTTTGGCTGAAATTATGAAGATGATGATGATGATTCAACTAGTTATATAAGTATGTTATCACATTTTTTAAATAAGCCATTGACTATTTTCAACCGAAGTGAGGTCATAGAGTCAATGTCGTAGAGTTACGAGTCAAGCGGGCGTTAGATGATAACTTGGGTATTGTTGATCCAATCTTTCTTCTCATCAGCGGGCTCGTTAAAATTTGACAGGTGCTAGGGAAATGAATACCTACATCTATTCCATATTCTAACGTAAGACTTAACGCTTAAGGTTTAAAATTAAAGTGTCTCGCCCTGACTTTTATTACTAAGCGACTATTGCGATTTTCACATTTTTATAGCGATTTTAGCATGACGGAACACTTTTATTTTAAACCTTAAAAGTTAAGTCTTACGTTAGAATATGGAATAGATGTATTCATTTCCAGCCAGGCCCATGCCAGTGGTCTCCTGAAAAAGCCGAATTAGCAACTGCCGATGGGATCAAACCTCAACTGAGTGGGCATGCCAAGTAGCATTCAACAAAGTCCTAGGCCCAAATGCTATCACTACGCCTACCATTGGATCTCCTAATCTAAATTTCAAGACAATCACGAATAGGTTAGTACTAAATTAATGAGCGCACGGATGCGTTCACGCCTCACCGCTTTACCACAGAATAAATATAGCTAAAGCAGTAAAAAAACTACGGACAAACGTTCGAAACGTCGCACTCACACAGACGTCAATGGCGTCAATGGAAACGAATGGTTGAGCGTGCGTCTGTGTGAGTGGGACGTTTCGAACGTTTGTCCGTAGTTTCTTTACTGCTTTAGCTATATTTATACTGTGGCTTTACTGTGATTCGAGGAATCGATACTTAACACGCGTAATAAAGTATTATGAGGCTTTATACATTATACAACCTAACCTAACCTAACCGTAACGTTATCTTTACTAATATTATAAATGCGAAAGTGTTTTTATCTTGAAATTAAATACAGAGATAGTTTACTGCCCGGAGAACTTTTAGGAGCGAGAAGAAATAGTAATACACGACAGCTACGCGGGCGGAATCGTAGGCAAAACTTAGTATTTACTGGTTATAATATAACATCAAGCAATATCTCACTCTCTCACTCCACATTCTTTAAGAAAGAGCTAACGCAAATAAACTTCGAATTTTCATTTTGGAGCTAGCTCCTAAAATCATGAGTTTAAATAATGCATGTTGATATGTATCTTATCTACAGTCTAAATGCCAAGAAAATATGAAACGGGTAGTGATTCTATTCAACGAAACAAACAAACACGTTGCATAAATTAAATGTTATTAGTTAGATGGATAGATCACTCATAGGAAACATTATAAGTACGGAAATGCGCTTTTTCCCGGCGGCAGCGAAACGTGGATAATATTTTTTATTACAGTTCTGTTTGTCGGTCCGTCAGTACGTCAATTACTCCACTGCCGCTCACGATGAAGATCGCTATACTTGTAAGTACCTATTGCTTTTTTATTGAGAAATTCACCGTATTTTTTTCTACGAGTATCTATCGTCACGTTGCCTTAGAATAAATTATCCAGCTCTCTAATCCATTAAAAATGTATCTTCTTTCGTAGAAAAGTTGACAATACAAGTACTTTGAGATTCTGATATGAATAAAATAAGGAGCAGGGGCTGATTTTTGAATCTCACCCGGTGACTAAAGCTCGCCAAAATTGCCGAATTTTACTGATTTCTAGGAGTTCTTTAGTCAATAAATGAGATTCAAGAATCGACCCCCAGCGATCTCGTGTATGCTTAGCATGCATACACGAGATAAAATTTGACAGGTAATAGGGAAATGAATACATCTATTCCATATTCTGACGTAAGACTTAACGCTTAAGGTTTAAAATAAAAGTGTCCAGTCTTGATAAAATCGCCATAAAAAAGTTAAAATTGCTATAGTCGCTTAATAATGAATGGTAATAAAAGTCAGAACGGGACACTTTTATTTTAAACCTTAAGGGTTAAGTTTTACGTTAGAATATGGAATAGATGTATTCAGTAAAAGAGCCCGTATGTGGCCAATTTACTGAATAAATATTTGAATTTGAATTTGAATTTGAATTTCCCTAGCACCTGTCAAATTTTATCTCGTCCATGCATGTTAAGCCCGCAGGTTCGGTAATTTACTCTCTCATTCTTTAACAATCTACTTAGATTGAGATAGGTAGAATACTGTAATTGTCTCTGTCTGTAAGTTGCTGTAGTGTCATTGATTCGTCAATATATTGAAAACAGTAATGACGGCGGTCTAAACGCCCGGAAATTTACCCCTATCACACTTTGTCAACTATACCATAGAATAAATATAGCTAAAGCATTGAAGAAACTACGAACAAACGTTCGAAACGTCGCACTCACATAGACGCAGTGGCAGTGCGGTGAGGTGGCGGGGCGGTGGCGGGTGTCGCGTCGAGACGAATGGTTAAGACGTGCGTCTGTGTGAGTGCGACGTTTCGAAATTTTGTTCGTAGTTTCTTTACTGCTTTAGCTATATTTATACTGTAACTACTTTTAAAACTGATGACAAACTTGTATTACAGTGTCTCCTCCTAACCGTGACATTACTCCACGCCGCTACCATCCAGCCTTCAAACGAGGCATCCATCCAGCCTTCAAACAAGGCATCCATCCAGCCTTCAAACGAGGCATCCATCCAGCCTTCAAACGAGGCGTCCATCCAGCCTTCAAACGAGGCACCCATCCAGCCTTCAAACAAGGCATCCATCCAGCCTTCAAACGAGGCATCCATCCAGCCTTCAAACGAGGCGTCCACCCAGCCTTCAAACGAGGCATCCATCCAGCCTTCAAACGAGGCGTCCACCCAGCCTTCAAACGAGGCATCCATCCAGCCTTCAAACGAGGCATCCATCCAGCCTTCAAACGAGGCATCCATCCAGCCTTCAAACGAGGCAACCATCCAGCCTTCAAACGAGGCAACCATCCAGCCTTCAAACGAGGCAACCATTCAGCCTTCAAACGAGGCAACCATCCAGCCTTCAAACGAGGCATCCATCCAGCCTCTGACCACCCCGCTCACCAGGCGTAAGCGCTTCATCCTGGACTGGTTCGACGACGACGACTACTTCGACGACTTCCCGCTGCAGCGGCGCCGCCCCTCGCGGCGCATGATGCAGCTCGCGCAGATGATCAGACAACTGGCCGGACCTGGGGGACTCACTCCTGCGCAGGTACCCCGAAGAAATTTATCTATATGTATAAATAAAGCGTTAAGCGCATCACTTGAGAACGGCTGGACAGATTTGACTTTTTTGTTTAATGTTTGTAAAGGTAGTCCGAATAAGGTTTTTAGGGGAAAAATGGAAGTTACTCGAAAAAAAAACTGGATGGAGCGAGGTCCGTCGGGTCTACTTGTAAGCTATAAATTATCTTGAAACAATCTTACACACATCCTGTCAATGTCCGCGGATAGGTTGCCTGTCCGTTCATAAATCAGTGTTGTGGTGTACATGCCCCTTAACACAAAGGTAAGTGACACAAATAAATGTGTCGACATTTAGTTCACAATTGTATGTAACGTATTAACATTTAGATTATATGAATTTGTGTAATTACTAACAAATATGAATCATGGACATTTGATATAAACGAGTTGAATTTAATTGAATTGATCTTGTTCCAAACTAAGCCCTAGGCTTATAGTACAGGGTAGGTACTAAACCACAAACTCAGTTACAAATACTCGTGCTCATCACACAAATAAATATATTTGCCCTTACAAGAACTCGAACCTGGGGCCACTAGGTACGGATACAGATTCACTAATAATTAGGCTACTCGCGTCGTCCGGCGAAGCTAACCAATAACTTGCAATTATTTGTTTTTCAGATGGGAAACATACAGCAGAACCTCCAGAGTTTACAAATGTTGCGCAACGTCCAGAATCTCATGCAGTTGCAGAGTGTGCAAGCGCAGCCGAGCACCCTCCAGCCTTTAACTGCTGCTGGATAAGAGCTTGTGATGAAGAACCGGCTCGAGTTTATGGAATTAGGTCAAAACCGGTAGCATCAAGAATTTGTGATCGTTTATGTACCTACCAAAAGCATTGTATTTATTTTATCATAAAACTCAACGTTTTCATGTAGAGAAAATAGGTATTTTGTACTTGTATTATATTTTATTTTATTTTACGTGCCTAAGTTAGAAAAAGCGGAATACAATTCTGAGGTCAAAGCCAACTGGAAGAATGTCCAATTGACAAAACTTGGACATCCGATCAGTCGTCTTGTCACTGATGTCTAGAATATGGGTTTTGCTTAGGTTTACATAGTTAGCTAAGGAATATTATACTGACCCATTTTTTTATACCTGGTCTGCTTTTATTATAAACATAGTTTGAATACATTATTTTTTAAGATTTTTTTCTGCCTTTCCATTTATAAGTATTTTTCACAAAGTAGTTATTTACTTTTGATAATTAATTAAATCAATTAACTACCTCAGCACCTTGTTATATATGTATGTTGAGTTTTGATTATTTTGTTGCAATGTGTATGCATCTATTTCTATTTTAAGGTACTTTATTTATAATTTTCAAGACACCTTAAAATTTGGCACTATTTTATGTGAATAAATCCTCAGATGTCTAATAAATAACAAAAATAATAATTTACCTGACTTCTGTGTTTCTTTTGTCTATTATCCTTATTAATATTCAAAATTCAATGCAAATTAGAGTAGATTTGTTTATGGTTGTTTGTTTCAAGGCACCCAACCAATTAAAGTAAAATTAGGTACACAGATAGTTTATAGACCGAAAAATATAGGGTACTTTTATCCCGGAAAATTAAACAGTTCCTAAGGGAATAGCGATTACTTAACAACTTCTACGCGGTTAAAATCGCAAGCAAAAGCTAGAATTGTAATCAAACATGATAATATGATTTATTTTCACTAACAAGATTAAGTAAACTTAATAGTAGATAGATATCTCGTTTTTAGGCACGCTAATATGCTGAAATTTTCAAGCACAATTACCTACTTATATAAGGTTGAAATTTACATAAACACGCGAGATTAAACACGTTATTAGTTATTGTTATGATTACTCATACCAAAAAGTTGCAGTCATTTTGGTGCCGCGACCAGGATTACTACTCTTGCCGAGAGCGACGCAAGCGCAGCATCCATCATGAAATTACTTTTGGTGAGATTGTTATAACCCTTATACTAAAGTATACTTAATTTATTGATTTTGGTCTAATATTTTAAAATGTTAAGCATTATACGCTGCATCTGAAACAAAATAGGAATTATATTATGAACGTTGCAAGGAATGTGCAGGTAAATTATATAATATATAAAAGGTTATAATGATGATGGAGTGAAAGAAAGATGGGAAGAAGAATTTGAACTCCCAGTACTCTCACTAATTTCACGGATGATTAAAATATTAATGAATGGTTATTGCTCTGGCCCAGAACAGCAAAGCAATTAATTAAAAGCGTGTGGATGAGCAGTTTAAACAGCAAGACAAACTATTCATCTGGTTCCAGGTCCTTCTCCTAGCCACCGCCTGTGCAGCCTCGAGCTACCCCAGCTACAGCCTATATGAATACTATCCAGGCCTGGGACAGTATGATGGCGTGAAACAATACAACCCTTACTTGGTGGGACGCCAAGGCATTGGGTTTGACAGACGTACTGCTAAGGCCTATGGTTTTCGAGAACCCCTCACTGCTCACTTGACTCAGGTGCTAAGGAGATATCCGGAGAGGGTATCAAAGAAGATAGAAGAAGAAAATAGTTTCAAAAATGTTCTTTTTTACTAACCTAGTGATAATTCATTGATTAGAAATCAGAAACAAAAATATGTTTACTGTGTCGTAAATGTTTAGGCTTATTAAAATGTTGCACATTTGTTTAATTATAAAGCACTGAAACCTCTGGTACACACCTGGAATACAATATTTTCCTGCAATTGTTTGTATTTTTGTCATTTCTTACGGTTTTTGGAGCTAAGTAGTATTCACAGAATATCTTGAATAAATTGTAAAAATGTTTTGTTTTGAGTTATAATTAAAAGCCAATTACATTTTGAAATTTTGGTTTTATTTTACTTTATTTACTTTATTTATTTTACTTTATTTTTTAAAATTACCGAGTTAGTATAATATTGCACCTATGGTATGTTTTATTGAGCTGCATGGTTATACAGCTGGTACACAATCTAAATAAAGTTACGAAATGCTAGTAACAAACATAACACACCATTTTTGTCTGCAGCGTAAGAAATCCAATTAGCGATCATAATTCATAAAATATCCGCCTTTGTATATTGTGGTAATTGGTAGATTTAGGTTGCTCACAATCAACCGGTTGTGATCGATTAACAGCACGTCATCGTGAGCTGGTTTCACTTGCATCAAGTGCGTAGGCGCACAAGGGCAAAAGATCCTGCAGTGTTACTCAACAGTTCATTCCATCGAGTGAAAAGGACTGATATGATAGTTATATAGCCTTTTTCCATTCACTTTCAATCAACGTATTCTGAACCACATGTTAACGATCCTTTTCTATTTAGGAGGATTGAAACGATCAATAACTTTTGATTAATTTACTTAGTTAACTTTCTTTCTAGTAAAAGCTGGTTTTCAGAGCTCATACATGACTTTTGAATGGTCTTAGCAAATTCAGTCAAAACTGCCTAAGAACCATCGCGAAAATATTAGCTTTGTAACAAAAAATATATATTATAATTATTCCATTCCTTAGCTCTGCAAAGCCTCGGTCGGACAGACAAACAGATAGACAAAGGAGTCAACTTTCAATCACCGTTTTTTCTTAGGAGTTAATAGCATGGTTAAACTAGTAAGTATACTGCCGCAGAATATAGGTATGTAGGTACCTAAGTTACTTCTTCGTTACTACTTTTGCCTTTGTACTTTAAATTTACGATGTCAATGTATTATTTACTTATACTTTTTGTGCAATAAAGAGTTTACATACATACATACATACTTTTGTTTGTCTTGAACGCGTCTTCGCTTTGATCTGACGTATAAGAGAAGAGACCACTGGTCTATTTTGGACCGGACTTCTTAAAAATAGGTCTTTAAATTGAAAAAGTGCTGATGAAGGAACTAGGTTGATTAAATAAAAGCAATTGTTTGGTAAGAGGCTAATTTACTCAGTCTTGTCGTTGTAACTACGTATTTACAGTATGTACAATTACTACAGTTAAACCCGTTTGCTTAAACTAAAACATAACTAGCATGCACTTAGATATAACACAGTTTATTTAGATTACAAAGTTTTAACATAATACAATTTCCTAAATGGGAAAAAGGCAAAAGTCGCAAGCATTTTAAAATGAAATTCTAAATTTAGATAATATTACAGTTATATACTTATAATTATTTTATTTGTTGTCCGTGAAGCATAGCCTTTGGTCGTACTTCATCAAGATTGTGATGATGATAGTGATTTATCCAAGCAAAAGTATGGTAGAACATTATGGTCTTTGACAGAATTTGTCCTCGTTTTAATTCCAGGAAGTGTTATCACACTCTTATTAAGCGCGAACTCAGAGCTCTCGTAGCTGATATTCTGATCGAATCTTTACCATTTGAAATTATGTAATGGGAGAAGTCATTCAAAGTACAAGTTGTTCAGCTAAAGAAATAACTATTGATCAACTACGATACGTTGATTACGTTTGGCTACTAAAAGTCCTGCCATCTTCCAGCAATTTGCGGAACAAGGCAGAGAAGTCTGCGCCACGTGAGATTAGTAATATGCGCATGTTCTGTGGCTGTCAGGCTATATCCCACACTATTTAAACTAAGTTAAGGTAAAGCAATGCATTTTTCACATAACTATCTAGCCTAAACAGAGTATCAAACAGAGTAACAAACACCTTGGAGTCAGATTACAAGTCAAAGTCCACCAAATTTCCCGTCGCCCCAAATTACTGTTGCCCCCTTACTCGCGTAGCGTCGGTGAAGTTGATTTGGCACTCCCGCACCGCCATGTTGGGGCGCAGGAAGTCGTTGAGCGCGCGCGCCGGGTTGGGCCGGTCGAACGGGTAGCCCATCGCCTTCCTGTCGGGGTACTTGCGGTCTCGGATGCCGCAGTACGACGCGGCGTCGTTGCACGAGCCCACGAGGTCTTGCTCCACCTGGAAAGACATGTTCATCCTTTACAATGGGTCACAGTGGAGATACGGTTTTGGGTTTATGTGGATGTGAGTTTAGGTGCTAAAAGGGTGGTTCTGAGTGAAACTATATGATACAAAAATAGTGTTTTCAGAGCTAATTTAATTTGCGGAGTCCATTAGAACCTGTTAATAAATTTGATCCACCTTATTACAACAAGTACCTACAAAACATTGAAGACCTGTGTGTTGTATCTTTGTTTCAAGTCTGTCCCTTGGTACTGGAGCTTCGTCTTCCGTAGAATACCGTAGTTCTATAGAATGCCAACGACTCACCCTGTCATCATTCCAGTTGGAAACCATCACGAACAGCACCATAGGGAAGCCCCTAGTGGTTCCCTTAGGTAGCAGCATGTGGTGCGGCCAGCCGCAGCCGCAGAAGTCGAACTCGGCGGCCTGGTCGGATCCGGCCTCGCCCGGCCGGTCCTCCTGGTTGCGGAAGGTGCGCTCGTAGGGGATCGTCACCGACGAGTCCTGGCTGCGGCGCTTGATGGTGTTGTTGCCGGGACGCACTGACAACAAAAAATAAGTCAGCCAATTACTGAAGTGAGCCTTTGAACAGTTTTAATAAATAAATGGATACTGGATTAGTGGTAATCGAAACCTAAATTGGAATCATTTGGATAATACATATGCGTGGTTCCATTTTAGGAGTGCGTGGGTACGTTTAGCGGTACAGTAGATGATCATATCCTTTCTTGTCTTAAATTTAATGAAGATCTCGTCTTTCTAAGGTCTGGATGTGGGCAATCCAAGAACGTTATGTTAATGAAACGTGACAGAAGCTAATATTCATTGTTCGTTGTGACGACCCCTGTAGGAGTTTCTATACCCTGCAGAGGTCTTTCAGATTGCATGATGGTAGACTTACGTCCTTGTGAGAACTTGTCGAGCTCGATCATGAGACGACGCTGCTCCTCGAAGGAAAAGGCCTGCCCGCGGTCGTCGACCGTCGGAGCGATGAAGATGCGCACCGTGCCCATCACCGACTGCCCGCTCGTGTTGTTCACCTCGATCCTGAAAGTGAAGACATTGGTACAGCGCCAGGTATAGATAAGGTCAATCTAATCTTAAGGATTAGATTATGATGTAGGTTGCAACAAGAAACAGGAAGAAAACTTGCGTAGTTGCGGATAGTTTGGTTTTGATTTTCCAATGGATCAGGATATTATCTAGTCAATAATCATTCATACAAATCGCTGTATATTTTTTTGGACAATATAGATTTTTTGTCGTGAGGTTTGCGTACATGACAACTCGGCAAGAATTGAAGATGTATCTTATTATTGCGCTTCCACTAAATACTGAATAATTTTATTAGTCAATAAGTTTATAACAATGCCATAATTAATGTTGGTTGACCATGCAATGAAACGCAAAATGTTGGTCAGCCTTCCACAAAACAGACCGATGATCTGACCATGGTCGCGGGAAACCTCTAGCTAGATGCTAGCACAAGCCTGATCGTGGTGAAGATCTTCAGGAATAGACCGACGTCCAGCAGAGGACAATTTCTGACAAGATTATGGTGATAATCTGAATAAATTAAAAAATAAAATGACTCTTACACGTAGTTGAAGTCATTATGCTGCAGATGCGTGAACCGGGCCAGCATGCTGCCGCGTGGCATGAAGTCCAGCCCTCGCGAGAGCTGCACGGTGCTCTGCTCCCACTGAGTCGAGAACGTGTTGGGGCGCCCACCGCCCTCCACGCTGATGGAAGACACGCGGATGGATGGGAAGTCCAGCTGGAAAACAAACGAGAAGTCAGAATTACGACTCGTTTTATAAATCAACTTACCTGTGGTAACATTCCTGATCGCTTCTATAAAAACTTGTAAAGAATGGCAGAATGGGTGTCCGACATGGACACGAGTCAAGAACACCAAACATCTAATGGCTCAGTGCGTTGACTCGTGGGATGTGGGATAAGAGACTCTTACTTACTTCAAAAGTAGCTGTGTCTTCTACTCATCACTATTCATAATTTAGCCATTTTACACACAAGATAGCAAAAGGAATAATGACGTTTAAAATAAAATGGTATAAGTATGAACGCGTTTTATTTACCTAAATAATGATGGAGTTATTACCTGTTGTGGGCTGTAGGGGGTGAGCTTAGTCTTGTGCATGTTGAAGATGTCATCAACGTAGGCGTGCCAACGGTAGAATACCGGATCACGCATCGCCGTTGCCGAATCACCCATCACGCCGAATTGTTCCTGCACATTATTATAATTTCAGCCATCTTTATCATACTAATAATAATAAATAATAATAATAATCCAGCCTATATACGTCCCACTGCTGGGCACGGGCCTCCACTCACAATGAGAGGGTTTGGGCTATAGTTCCCACGCGGGCCCAGTGCGGATTGGGAACTTCGCACACACAGGCTTTGCAGCTGTGTGCAGGTTTCCTCACGATGTTTTCCTTCACTGAAAAGCTCATGGTAAATTTACAAATTATATTTCGCACATAAATTCCGAAAAACTTAGAGGTGCGAGTCGGCAGGCATTACCATAACCACCAAACCACCAACCACCATAAACCATTAGGCTACCATAGCTTTTAACCTCGGAGGAGGTTTGTAATATTGTTCGACCCTGTGCCGCCAGCCAGCGCCAGCTCTGGGGTAGAACGAGTGGAGCAGTCGCGCTGGGCGCCAGGTGGTAAGGGGCGCCAAGATGCCAAACGTGAAAAACAATTTAAAGGTAAAAAAATACATATGTGATATGAAAGAGTGCGCCGAAACATAATATCGCTCTACTCTGATCAAGGGCTAGGGCCGGCGCTACCGCCAGCATTCAGATTAGTTCCACCTACACCATCACCGATCTACCAGGACCTACCCACGCTACGTTTTCCAGTACGCGATCATTCAAAAAATCTTTATGACATGTCAGGTATGTAAGGGATTCCATTATCAAGCTGACAAGCAAGGTATTTTTTGGTCCATCGGATTTTTCAGAATTTTTATCCATTGAACTCCGTAATTTTGAAAAATCTTCAGAAATCTATTATTAAGTATCATGAATAGTCCATAAGGAAAGCCCAATGTCCAGCACTCCGGCAGTAAACGTCTTGGTTAAATGATAATGTATTGCTGTTAATGTATTGTTGGGACTTTAGAGGTTTTCGAAACCAGCCCACACCAGACACTGGTTGGCTCGGAATTTCGGAGACTTTCGATGAAGATGCTCTTGCTGTGAAGGTTACTAACCAGATGCCTGTGGTCAGGGTCGTGCGAGTAGGAGATGAAGACATGCCCCATGTTGTGCAAGTCGCCGTAGTGCGAGCGGTTGCGGCTGATGATGGAGGACTCCATCAAGTTACCGAGGGTATCGATACCAGTTGCCTCGTCCAGGGGCAAGGTGCGGCCAGATGGCTGAAAATTGACATAAGTTTAGCCTAACCCTTTAGCCTAAGCCTAAGCCTCAGTACAAAATAAAAAGATTTGACCATCTAAGATGCACAGCACAAGTAAGATGGCACGTTCAAGGTAGAGTGAAATTAAAAAGGTCTGTCAGGAGTGCAGGCTTAAATGGTTTTCGAGGGGCAAATTTGCTAAGAATGCTGATGATGACATATTTAGGGCTTGCAGAATCCTAAAGTAAGACATCCTAAAGAAACTCAGCAACTCTCAAGATTTTAAGCTTATATTACGATACTGTAAACAACCAAAACATTATAGCCGTTAAGAATGTAGTTGATCAGTTTACCAGCAAGATGTTGCCAGACTCAATGGCCTCGATGAACCGGTCACGCCAGGTCTCGAGCTGCGACACGTCGGAGCGGATCTGATCCACCGGCCGGTCCAGGTCCTGGATGCGGGTACCCGCGAACCTTAAAAAAGGCAACTTGAATAGCACGCCATCTGTTGAACTTCTACAGGTGGAAGATAGTGCAAATAGTTGGCGATAGATGGCGCTGATCAAAACAAGAGAAATGTGTCATCTATTTATTGGTTAACCTATTTTTTTAACGTGCTTAAGTAACGGTGTACTTTAGCAAAAGAATTAGCTTCTTATTCATAAATGCACAATTACTAAAGTATCCTGAAAATATGCCCTGTCTTTCATATGTATAATAAATGTCGGTTTCGAATTGCTTGCATATCCAGGGATCATAATTAAGCTGGTACGTTGTAGAGCTCATCGAAAACATCTTAGCAATTGCAGAATAACATAGCACATCACATCCAGTACCCTGATAAGCTACATAGCTCTGTAGCCTTCTTTAGAAAATGAAGAAGAAGAAGATACATTTATCCATTTTATCATACGGATACCTATCACTGGACCCATTGTCGTGATTTCTACGTATTGTAATGCTTAATTTATGCAGTAAACTTTTTCATTCCATTTTCACACCTACACTGGTGATAATGTTTTTTTTACCTGGGTGGCCAAGCGCGGGAAGCGACTTGCGAGTCGAGTTTGGGGAAGTAGCCCTCGTTTATGGGTTCGCGGAAGTTCTGGTAGCGCCCCACGCGGCCCAGGTTGTTGCAGAACCGCTCCGTATTGTACCTGAAATGCATATAAAATGCTTTGCTCAGCACAAAAAAGAAACATCTGAACATTGGCAAGGTCAACGAAGACGACGTCAAAGATAAAAGGAAGTGGAGATGAGAATGGTTTAGTCTCTCTTAAAAGTGTTAAGAAATCTTTCAAGAGTTCGACCACGCTCTTGTGTCAAGGAATACTTAAAATATGTATTACCAAAAGAAGAATAACGCACCAAGTCCTCCAAGGAAACCACTCCCTTTCTCATACCCTTATTTTATGAAAGTACTAAAATTATACTACCCTCACCTAGCGATAATCTGCTGGTGCATGTAATAGAAAAGCTCTCCGCGTCGGTCCTTGTTGACGATGTTTCTGTCGGAAGCCTCGAACGGGTACACCAGATGCCAGTGCCAGTGGTGGAGGTTGATGCCTATGTCTTCACGGAAGTACGCCAAGCGCTGCTCCGGTTCCGCGTCTGACGCCGTGTACGCTTGAGGAATGGTAACCGGCATCTGAGAAATAATAGTCCATTCATCAATACGTCATTGTTATTTATGGATGACCTGCCCTGACATGGAGTGTGCTTGGTAAGCAAACGTAAACGAGGACGGCCAAAAACAACATGGTGTCGCTCAGTGCGACAACAGAACTGCTGGAGTTCCTTGGCATTTCTTGGGAGAAACTTTTTAAAGGCAACGCGGTTAAAAATAGAAAACTGTATCACGAGCCTTTCATCTCTGCAAAAGATTGTAGAAATAGATGATGATCCTCATGGGTGCCATTTCTAAAGTTTGGAAGTCAGCTAGTAAAAATCTTTGAGGAGGCTATTTTTGATATATTTCAAGTCTCATGGGTTTGAGCCCAGTTTCATTTATCAGCATGTTTTACAGGCCATAAAAAACATACTTATTAGCTTATTGATTAAAGGTCTTTAAATACGTACCCTAGAGCCGTCTGGCACGACGGTGGTGGTCTCCCTGGCCTTGCGGAACACCTTTGGGTCCACGAACTTGTCAGGGAAGGTCTCAACGAATGTAGGGATGTTCAGCCCTTTGGTGTCGGGTCTGAAACAAATAGGGGTAAAATATTTAAAAGTGGCCCCCAAAAATATTATAAAATTGAAAATATTTATATTTGTCTGTCTTTTCCAATCGGAATAGACGTGGAGACTTGACGTGTTGTTTCCATTGGATTATGAAGATGTGACTTGCTCATTGGCAATAGAATCTTGACAGCATAAAATCTGAAGTCGCTTCCGACATGTAATTGGCCGATACTGTAGTCCTAATAATGGTGATTGTGGTGAAAATGAGTGTGTGTGGTATGGTGAAAACTTTGGCGAAGATGACTAACCTGTGCAGGAGCGCGACGGACAAGCAGTAGTTGAACATGTAGGGGTTGATGCGGAGCTGGCAGTACGAGCAGACAGACTGGAGGTCGGCCACGTCGCGCATGTCTGTGGGATAGCGCTGGTTTTTTATTGATCTTAAAACCTTTTAAACATTACAGATTTGAAGAAGGGAGGAATTGTCTATTGGTATTAGTGTAGCCTACTCAATAAAAGGAAGGCCCCAGGGTTGCAGGTCCTGGTGTTTTTTTGAGATAGACAGAGATCGACCAGTGTGTACAACAGACATGAGAAATGCATTGTACTCGTACCTATTAAGTGGCACAGATATAAATAGGCCACCGGCATGAAATGTTAGTATATTTAAAACCATACTGGCGATTACTATGAGAAACCCTTGTATTTTTTTGTATAGCCTATGATACCCACAACCGGGTAAAAAATAAAACTAAACAGGATGTCCCAAATACGAGTGAAGTCCAGAGGTAGATCACCTGAAGGGATCCAAATCACCCTCATATTTTCCGCGATTCTCTTTTCTTTGAGAGTTATCGGATGTGTCATTTCAGGGTGAATTTCAGGGCGTTACAACCGCCGTCATTAGTGTCACCAAATATATTAACGAAATCTATGACACCTACCAGCAACTCCTGATGTAAACAGAAGCAGAACCGGGGATGTAGTTTCTATCAGCATCAGAAGTTGCTGTAGTGTCACTGATTTCGTCAATCTATTTGGTGACACTAATGACGGCGGTGGAAACGCCCTGAAATTCACCTTTCAGCGAAATGCAGATTTTTGAATTAATAACCCGCCAGCTATTTCAAACGCCTTTTTTTTCAATTGTTGCTTCGTCAGGACTTACTCATGAAGATGTCGATGAGCTTCCCAGCCTGCTGGCGGTGCGCCGGCACGAACAGCGAGAACTGGTCGTTGTAGGCCAGCTGCTGCGGCAGCGACAGGTCGGGCAGCGCGATGTTCCTCACGGGGATGGAGCGCCCGGCGTCGCCGCCGAACTTGTCCACCAGCTGGTTGGTCACATTCTTGTATTTGTCCGGCTGAAATTAATAGTTATCTGTTATGCAAGGTTGCAAAGTCGTCGTTTGGCGCGAGTGCTGCCATTGAATCCAGAGTAGCAATCGAGGGATTCTTAAATAATAAACAAGAGCGTAGCGAGGGATTCAAATGCACGAGAGGTAAATAACATTGCAGCCGTGTGACACACGTAACTTTTCACTCCACCTCAACGAGGAAAATAGTAGATGAAGTATAAAACTGACGGATAACCACATCAAAATAACTCATTTCCAAAAAAGTTAAGGTTTTACAACTAAACAAACGATAATAATGTGGACACATAAAGAATAATAATTTTAAAACATCGATTCCCGTTGTGTGATGAGCGCGAGTATTTGTTCCTGAGGTTTGGATGTTTTCTATGTATTTAAGGATGTATTTCTCTATAAAAGTACGAGTAGGTATGTTTATCGTTATCTAGTAGGTAGTAGAATCTCAATTTGTGTGATATTGTCCCTTGATATTTGTTTATTTCCTTAAGGATTCCATTAATTAAGTACAATGGTAAGTTTCAACAATTTATAAATAGAATAACATATTATCGGAACGACTAATTATAACAAACTATTTAATGAGCTTTCCTCGTGGTTCCAGGAATGGGTTTTCAACTTTTCTCGTTAACGTGGAAGCAATAAATATACGTCCATTCTCAAAGAAAAATAAAATGTACCTATTTAATTCTTATGAGGAAGGATGTTAAAAACCACAGATAATTAACTAACATTTTAAACAAAGTTCAATCCTTTTGTTTGCACTGTTAACACCACATTGTTTAAATTGACAACCGTTTATTTTTTGTTAAGAGATAAATCAAATGTGACTAAAATAATTTTTCATTTTAAATTTGCTAATAAAAGGGTTAGAACTTTTTGCACTTTTTAGTATTTTATGGAATTTTATTATTATTTATTTAACTGAGATTCTATAAGGGGAATGAAGTTATCTAGTGCAGATTGGTGTAACAACTTTTTATCTATTTGCCATTTGCATAATTTCAGTTTGTTTCAGTGTGTTTTGCAGTGTGCACTAAATGAATATTAGGCAAAGTGAATAGTTATAACTATTAACTTTGCCTAATATTTAGTTTAAAATCACTCTTCATAATCATTTGAATTATATAGTTTCGGTTAGTCTAATTTTTATTGTGCATAATATCAGTTTGCATAAAATCCATACTGTCTAATCGTCTATTTGTCTAAGTATGTATAATAGTGTTTCTGAAAACTCTCAATTCTCAAGCTATATATAAAATGCAAAGAATTCGACTTTGACTTGTAGTGGACACAATAAAATTGAACGGAACGCTCCTCCTCGCTACGCTCGTCACCGCACCTAACTTTTAGTTTTCTGTTTATTCAGACTACAGTATAAAAAATACTTTGATAAACTCATGTATTTACAACATTTTATATCAAGTAAACGTTATAATAAACAAGAATTAGGTAACATGATCATTCGGTACATGAAAATTAGAATAAACAAAACTTATGTAAAACTTCATTAAGACTAAAGGTATTCCGATCAAAGATTATTATACTAAATAAAAATTATGAAAAGTGATATTCGATAAATGTTTAATTATACGTACCTAAAGTTGTTAGGCGAAGAGAAATTAGACGAAAAGTCGATATATCAACCGAGGGAATACCGGGGTAAGGAAGGCAACCCTGTAGGTTTTATGTTGGTTGTTAAGTATTTTATGGTTTTTATAATTATTTTACAGTGACTTGTGTCAATTATTGTGCACCGTATTATGTTATTGATTGTAGTGATGCACACACAAATGAACTTGTCATGAATCAATAAATCTACATATTTCGATTATGATTAAAACGACCAAACGATAAGTTTGAAACTGCCTGCTCTAATCTATTGGACGCTAATATCAACTAACGGCCGCACTCCGAGACGTCATTAACTTTTAAGTTTCATTAAAGTTGCTGCTGTCACTTTCTTTGCTATAGCAATAGAGTAAGACGTAGCAACTTTAATGAAACTTAAGAATTAATTGACGTCTTTGAGTGCGGCAGTTAGACACAATTTTAATCAAACTTAAAAATATGACGTCTCTAAGCGGAGTGCCGCAATTAGTACCTTATCGCATGTGGTGGTGGAAGTGGTCAATATCTTTCAGGCGACAGCATGACCACACATTTGATAAAAAATATAAGTATTTATTTTTAGATCTAGTGTTTTAGTTTTAAGATTTTAGTTTTACCTAGTTACTTACTTATCTTAGATTTAGTTTTAATTTTAATTGTGATTTTTGATTTTTAATATAAGAAATAAAATCTGTTTAATCATCTTGATTAGTATATTTACATAATATTTTTATGTCTTTTGATGTAAAAATTAAAATTTTGAAGTAATACGAAGTGACGATTCGAATGATATTGAATGTTCATTTTAAATGTATTAACCATTATGGGTCTCTTTTGGGGTTCACTTTCATTTTGGTTTTGGTCATTTAAAAAGTTAATTTAATTCGCTAGGCTGGTTCTAACAGGGTTACAGTTTTTTCATGTCACCTCATGTATGGAGTGTTAATACTAAAAAACAATTTTTAAAGATTACGCTAAAATGTCGCTCAGAAAATCACAAAATAAGTAACGTACATCTTGAAATACGTAAAATGCAGTCTGATTTGCCGGCCGACATACGAGTAGGTATATAACCCTATGACTTATTAGAAAATTAAATACTTTCTTAATCAATGTACTGAGTTACAATACAAATAGCGTTATCTTTTCCGCAAAATGGCAAGGTTTTTTTTATAATCCTCGTAGGTACATAAAATTATAAGCATTCCCTTTATCCCATTTAGAACCGTCAATTCATAAATTTTCCCTTACTCAAACGCAGCGTACTTTGCATTCTGCCGCTACTCGTCACTAGATGGCGCTGACTTACGTAGTAGTGGTCAGGCAGCTCGAACACGGATTTATCGGAGCCTTTCTGCATGAAGCAGGGCTCCGTGGGCCGGTCGAAGAACAGCAGCAGGTCCTTCTTGTTGCCGCTCATCTTGCTAACAACAAATATTAACGTTATTAGTATATAGTTTAAAAAAAACGATAAAATCGGGACCTCTTCTTTCAGAGCTCGTAACACTTAAATGGCTTAACGGATTTTCATCAAACCAAGCCAAGAACACTCGATTAAGTCATCTATCTAATGAACAAACTAAATTAAAATCGGTTCAGCCGTTTAGGAGCTACAGTGCCACAGATAGATATACAAACACACAGATACATACTTTAAACTGAACACCCCTCTTTTTGCGTCGGGGGTTAAAAGTTTTACTCGTCACGGTAAGTTACAAGAAACAAATCATTCAAATAAACAAATATCAACTTTTTCATGGTATTGGAGCGAAACTCGGGAAACATAACCCTCCTTCTTTGGCACTCGGCTAAAATAAAAATATGCCCAAAAAGAAATCAACCAAACTATTTTAAAACGTAGAATTCAGAAATATTTAGACTAAAGTCTAACGTTGATTTGAAACATTATGAAACACATTAAAGGAAGCGGGCTTAACATGCTTGCACGAGATAAAAATTGACAGGTGCTAGGGAAATTAATACATCTATTCCATATATAACTTAAGACTTAACGGTTAAGGTTTAAAATAAAAGTGTCTTGTTCTGACTTTTATTACCTTTTAAACTAAGCAACTATAGCGATTTTCACATTTTTATAGCGATTCTATCAAAATGGGACACTTTTATTTTAAACCTTAAACGTTAAATCCTACGTTAGAATATGGAATAGATGTATTCACTTCCCTACCACCTGTCAAATTTTATCTCGTGTATACATGCTAGGGGGCAAGCGAAATGATAACTTGTGGAAGTACAGTATTCTTAGTGGAAACAATCACTTCACAATCAAAGTAAATAAAAATTAGATCAATCCCAATCCCACTCCAAACAGCGTCCTTATTTTCCAAACTCTTTTTGCATGGCACACAAAATAAAGCAGTTAAAAATTTATAAAAATTACTCACCTTATATTCCAGCAAATAAAAAATAAATTACAATATTTATTTTTAAGTGTTATTGTTTAGCCGTGACTATCACGGCCAACTGGTACTGACTTCGGGGTGCTGTTGCTTTTTATACAAATTGAAAATCGTGTGCAATAAAAAAATACAAACTTAACAATACGGTGATCGCAGCGCCACTGTAGTACTGGTTAGTATGCAGAATCGTAAGTGTTCAATTGGCCCACCCGCAAACTTAAGTTGGTATTGGTGAAGTGTGTCTGCGGTTTGGTTATCAATTGGCTCCCATGATTGTTAACTTTGTGCTAACTTTTAGTTAAAAATAAACTCAAAATTGCAATAAAAAATCAAATAAAGATAATAAAGTACGTAACCCGAAACCCTCGATGCGCGAGTCCGACTCGCCCTTGACCGGTTTTTTATCTTCTGTCTGTCTCCCTATTGGTTTTCGCTAAGTACTTATTATTTACTTGCAAGAACGGTATCAGTCGGTTACGACCGTTTACCGGATGGACCACTGGCCAAATTCCTTGTTCGGCCATATCCTTGTTCATCCACCTGCAAGAACACATGTCATGTACACCATCACCATCGTTTTTTAGACAGTCGTGTAACTCGTGTACAGTGCGACATAAGAACAAATTAAACCGTCTTCAAAAACCCGCTGAAAAGGGTTAAATAAAGACCGGCCTCCTAGGAATTGAGGAATTGCCTATTTAATTTGGGACCCACTTTAGGTTCAAAGTCAATCTACATTCTACAGCAATAAGGTGGAGTTTCCTGTAAGTTACAAATGACTTGGCATCTCTAATGACATTGACAACTTCAAGCAATATTTTTTTGAAATGGGTCCCAAATTAACGTTCGTGACTGTACGTGAAATAATATATCCAAGCCGGTGTCAAGCAGGTAAGTATACACAATAGCAACATGATTCTTGGCACCGACTTCGATATATTTCATGTACCTATTAGGCCCCAAATAGGCAATTCCTAGGAGGCCGGTCATTATTTACTTATTATCGGTGGGTTTTTGAAGACGGTTTTATTTTTTGTTATAAGTTTTTTTTCGCTTTTTAGTCCATATTATCTTGAAAACGACTGAACCGATTTTGATGAAACTTGCACCGTTGCCTAAGTTGGAATAAATATAAGCCAATAAACAAAATTGGTCACTATCCGATTAGTTTCGGAGAAATGCGTGGACAAACATACATACAAACATAAAGTTGTGTATATCTGTTTGTGAGCCCTAATAGATTGTCATATGTTAATAAGTATATTGCACTTCCGTCTTCCAATAATATGCCATACACGTGTCGAATCGATAACCTCCATTTTTAAGTCGGTAAAAAGGCCTCTGTACAGTCGAGGACAGAAAGATGTATACACTTTTGGACCTTATTACAATGGAATAAGGTGAAAAAGTGTAAACATCTTTTCGTCCTCGACTGTACTGTGATTCAGATATTTTAGACCACCTTGTACGCTCTTCCTCTTCCAATGCCATGCGTCCACTGCTCAAAAACTGCAATTTCAAAGTTACACAGAGGGCTTATTGCCTAACGCACTCGCGATCGCTTTCATATTTGACAGTTGAAGTCAAATCTGCCTACAAAATGAAAGCAATTGTGTCACTTTCAAGTCGATCGCGATCGCGAGTGCGTTAGGCAATAAGCCCCCGGGTCACTATGGACTATGTCAATGACAGAAATAAAAGAATGTTTTGATTGATCAAGTCACTGACAGTGCACAGCACAAGTAGCCTAGCAATCAAATTGGTCGACGTACCCATGGGATACTGGGTTTCGCAGTCCGCGACTTTGAAGCGATTCAGGGCCACAACTATGAACTTCGAAATTCGAACTTCGAATCGCCCCGTCACTTTCTTGCCAATTAGTTACGCGTCGAGAGAAAAAGGGATAGCAATAGAAGAAGTTCGTATTTCTAAGTTCATAGTGGTGCTCCTGTAGCGATGCAGTATCGATGCAGTATCGATACAGTCCCGATGCTGGGTCGCTGGTAGTATACCCTTGCACACGTATGCCCTTACTAAACGTTGAGTAACCGCTGAATAGTATACCATGCTTTGTCCTTATCTGTCATTGTGACATTTGAATTCGACAGATAAGGGCAAAGCATGGTATAACTACTCAGCGGTTACTCAACGTTTATTAGTAAGGGCAATAAACACGATTCTGATCGCTACTATCGCTAAACAACATCCCCCTTACTAATAAACGTTGAGTAACGGCTGAGTAGTTATACAATGCTTTGTCCTTATCTGTCATTGTGACATTTGAATTCGACAGATAAGGACATAGCATTGTATAACTACTCAGCCGTTACTCAACGTTTATTAGTAAGGGGGCATCGATACAGCCGCAATACAGCATCAATCCAGCCGCCATACAGTAGCGATACAGTATCGATAGTTGTGCGCTGTAGAATATCTTTGGACGCTACTGGGAGGTAGAGGACGCACACGGCGACTTTTTGTAGTAGTTTGCATCGCTTCTGTTAAGCGTTGCAAATGCGACAAGCGGCCATGTCGCGATGCAGTAGCGCATTCACGAAACGCTACTGCATCGCTACAAAGTCGCGGTGTGCGACCTCCCCCCGCCTGAATTGAAGCAGGGTTATGTAAAATGAAACCAATCTGTGGTTTGTAAGAAAGTTTAATAATATATTGAAAATATCTCCAGTGAAAGTATTAACAAAGAAATTAAACAATAGATTTTGTTAGGTACTAACATGACTTTAGTCTAGGAATAATTAACTAAAATTTTCTTTATTATAAATACACTAAAAGTGAATGTTTACCACGAGTCAATATTGAATCTTAAGTTAAGCTAAACACAGTACATTTACACCGAGTGCGCCGGGGCGGGAAGTAAAGATCGCGGAGCCCGTCCGGAGCGCTCCAACACACACACACGCTCACTGGGCCCACGCGCCACGCCCCTGTGGCCACCAAATGCCCGGCAACGGCAGAACAGAGACGAAGCTAGGTAAAAACTACCTACAGGTAGGAATGTAAATCTCTGCCCTGTCCCGTTGCAAATTAAGCGCGACCAAGAGGGGCGAGGCCCGCGGGCCCGTTAATACTGCGTCCACTGCATTCTAACAACAAAAAATTTAGAGCAAAATGTGCGGGAGGGGTCTAACCACTCTTGAACAGGAGGATGGCGACCTGGCCGAGGTAGAAGTAGATGAAATGGCGCGTCTCATGCGTCACATAGGAGCCGAAATTGCGGCCCACGATGCAATGCCACGTTGGGTTGTACTTCTTGTCAAATTCCTTCTTGATGAATGCAGCAATGTCCTGGAATTATTACACAAAAAAACTGTGAGAACTTTTGACCACTAACCACAACAGGAAAGTCTTATCTAGCGTGGGTATATAGCACAATGAATGATTTATGGGACTAGTGCCTACCTTTTCAATGTTGAATTTTTCGAGGGCCTGCGTCGCGCAGTCCACAGCATCTTGCTGCATCTCCTCGCTCATGTCGGCATTCTTGATCACCGCCTTGCGGTCACACATCTTGGCAGCTAGATTTCTGCAAAGAAAAGTCTGGTATGTAGAACTGTAAAAACCCCTTCTCAGACACTTACCTAATAAATCTAGCCTAGAATCGCTACTGTGATGCCAAGAATTATTTTATTAACGCGTAGATTGTCAATGGCCCACATAGTCGCAAAGGTTATCGCCTACCCTTCTACCGTTTAATCGATAGGTTTTCCACATAATGCGTACAAGACTGTTTATGTTCAATAAGAGCTATAAATAACTTGCACTAAAGGTCAGGCGCGAAACCCGGGATTCTGGAGTCAGCGCGCCTTTTACGAAATATTACACTAACTACGCGCGACTTTTATCTTAAGAATAAAATTTTATTATGAGAATATTTCGCGTAGCTTATAAGTATACCTGATCTGTGTTTCAGAATCTGTTTTATGCGGTTTCCTCGTACTAATTCGAATTGAAGCGCTGGCGGTAAGGCCCGTCATCAATAAAATTCGCGAAAACTGCTACCACTTAGCTAACGCGCTAACATGATAGTCGATATTACACGAACCAGTCAAAGATAATCCCTCACACTGCATGATATTTCCATAGAAACACGGCAGTATAATCAATAAAACCACATAAATACACCTTTTTTGCGAACAGAGGTGAAAATATCTCCATCCGCATTCAGACTTTCATGCACCATTTTGTAAAAAAACTAAATTAAACGAAACTTTCACTTTCTATTGATGTCCTATAACACTGCAATAGCTATTATATAAAATAAATAAGGAATTACTTACATTTACTTCTGAATAAGAACAAATTCTCACGTTAAGATTTTGATACCGGAGATCCAATGCCTACTTTCTAGAGGATTCTTTCACAGGCTTCTTTCAGCACAGATCTCTTCCTATTTACTGCAGAGGGCGTTCTAAATTCAAAGACAATTCGAAAAATTAAAATAATGGTGCGTTCTTTTCTCAACTTGTTGGTGGCTAGTATTATTTGAAATGGAATAATTATAAATTTATATTGAGTAAGTAAATTGAACAACGTAGAAGGAGCTATGCAATTTCTACACATAAAAAGAAATAACGCGTAATTTTGCTAATAACTAAGGTATTGTATGGTTTTATTTTTAATTCTGATCAAACCTCTTTTGATACCATAGACAAAATATTAAATCACTTCCTTTTCCTTGTGGAATGCCTCTTTGACGCCATCTTGATTTGTCAAAAAACGCCGATCGAGCCGAAGATCGTTAAGCCGCTAAGTTTTTAAGAACTGTTTCTTTATTTGGTGAAAAACAGTGATCAAAAAACCTATAAACATGTCCGGTGGAAGCGGCGGTAACAGAAATGAATGCAGAATATATGTGGGTAATCTGCCCCCTGATATAAGGACAAAGGACATCCAAGATCTTTTCTACAAATTCGGCAAAGTTACTTTCGTTGATTTGAAAAATAGAAAAGGGCCCCCGTTTGCTTTCGTGGAGTTTGAAGACCCGAGGTAAGTTTACCTAGTACTTATTTGTCTATCAAGCTTGCTGTATAACGTTAAGCATGAAGGGTAAAATAAAATTGTTCGGTGTCCTACTTATTTTGGCTTTAGAAGACAACTCGCATAATTAAGTACATGAGTAATTGCAAGTCACAAGTAGGTATGTAAGTACAGTACCTAGTGATTCGTGGCGCCCAAGGATGAATGAGTTACCGACATAATCTTTGAATAATGAATCAGGTTATCGTCATTATCGCTAGTTTCCGAGCCTCGCCAAGATTATTTGAAATCGTCTAATTTAAATTCTAAGTGCCAAACTAGCAAAGCATGCTTTTGCGCTACCGCAAGTACATGATACCTACTTACATTAATTACCAAGGCCAGTCTCAAACATGTCTGATATTGATTTGTATACTAATGGTGTTTTACAACTCATAGCAAGTACCTACCCTCCCTGCATACAAGTTACCCAACAGGGGGAGTTACTTTTCTCTGCAGCTGACTGTATCTATCTCAAATCATGCAGCACATTTAGGTCTAGACATTTTCATATGCAAATGAAATTAATATAAAGCCTTAGAGCCTAAATTCGATTCCTACTACTTTAGTATTAACCAAAACATTTTGTCCAGTTCGCCATCAAATATATCTGTACATATCAGAGTGGTCAAAAATATCTGAACATGCACTTTAACGCCTTGACAATAATAGTTGTGTTAAGATATTTGTGAGCACCTTGTTCGCTGCAATATATATGATGGTGACTGTCCAAAACAAAAGATATATGAAACCGCAGGGTTTATTTTATTTATTTAATATTTTAAAATCTTTTTGCATGCATAGTAAACATTAAATTTACAAATTGTAGACTTAATGCTATTCAGCATTCTATCTCTATCTTCATATCTCCAAATTTACTGACATTCTATCATTCAATTGTTCATCTTAACAGAACTTTAGATTGGAGGGAATTGGTTACTTTTACAATATTCTTTTAAATGATGACATTGCTTCATTGCAGATTGCTTGATTTTAAGTATGAAATTGTAAAGCAATCTTAAAATATCCAAGTGGCAGTGTATGTTTGCCATGGATATCACAATCTTAACTCAATTAGTTCTGATGTTTGTTCAATATGATTGTGCAAACATGAATAGCTATTAAGTCATTAGTGGTGACTGATAATGGAATTATTTCAATTCATTACATTTTATTGCTCATGTGGCCAATGTGAAAGTTAATTTTTCAATGAATTGACAAACCAATATGTAAATAATAAATTGACATGAGGGTGATTATCAAGAAAAAATACATAGTTAAGGCCTTAATTAAGAAATGTTCATTTTCTTCTATTGTGTGATGAAAGTTACCCATATTTATTTATTTATTTTATACGGACACAAACAGAATACAGTGGTGACATAATAAGATAATTATTGTTGACTATAAGATTGATTGTATTGTTAACTTTCCTCACATATCTGAAGAAAATTAACGTTTCTTAATTAAGAACCTTAACTATGTACAAATTCTGTGATAATCACCTATGAATGCTTTGCTTCTTTTACATCTTAAAATCAATGTAGATAAAATCTGTATATGTTATATAAAAATGAATCCCTATTTCCCTTGGGTCATGCCAGGACTTGAGAATGGCTTGGTCAATTTGGCAATCTTTCGTTTTTTATTTTTTTCATATATTCCTTGAAGTCTAAGGAAGGTCCTTATGCAGAGAAAAATTGAATATTTCGACTTTAAGGGGGGGAAATGGGAGGGGGAACTCGAAGCGAAGCGAGAGCGGATCGCTAGTTATAGATAAATATTTACAATTAACATTATTTATTAATCATAAAAAGAAAATATAACTAAAAACAATCTGAACTTGTTTTATGATTGTGATCAATAAATTCAATTATGGATGACTGTTTGGGGTCGCATTCTACTCCACTCACTGGAGTAATAATATCTGATCTTTACATTGGTAAAGAGCATGTATTTAAGTATGAAGGCCCCCCCCCACACACTAACACTCCATCGGGCTATCAGTTTAAATTCGTCGAGTTAGAACAGCTGGCGAACTGTCGGTTTAAACCCTTAACGTTAGTTGTAGTTGTAAGATGTGGTATCGGACGTGCAGGGACGCGGAGGACGCGGTGCGCGCGCGCGACGGCTACGACTACGACGGGTACCGGCTGCGCGTGGAGTTCCCGCGCGGCGGCGGCGGCGGCGGGCGCGGCGCGCGCGGCGGCGGCCCCGAGCGCTTCGGCGCGCGCGGCGCCGGCCGCGGCCCGCCCGCGCGCCGCTCCGAGTACCGCGTGCTCGTCACCGGCCTGCCGCCCTCCGGCTCCTGGCAGGTATATACATAAACATATCTCTCGACTCACATTCCCTCCCAAACAAAAACCACGTTTTCAGTTTTAACAGCGACACGTTTATATTATGAGTAAAGATGCTTAACTAAATGTATAAAAAACACGTGATATTGTTTGTTTCATCAGCCAATCTCAATAAAACAGTTTTGATTGGCTTTTGCCACGTGGTTTGGTTTAATTAATGAATATAATGTCGACGGGTCTCTGACTCAACCTCGTATATGAAATTTTACGAAATCCTAAAGTAGATATTCTAATTTCATAAATTTTCATATACGAGGTTGAGTCAAAGACCCGTTGACATACTATATCATATATAATTGATATAATATAGTTAATTAATTACTTAATGTTTTTTAGTCCACATTTCTCATAATATCATAAGTGCACATCTCTATTCATAACACCTGAATTACCCGATTAATGTGCATGAAGCAAATTAATAAACTAAATGAATGATATACTTCACAGTGACCTAAAGCACATATATGTTTGCTTTGACACGTGCGCAGGACCTCAAGGACCACATGCGCGAGGCCGGCGACGTCTGCTTCGCGGACACCTTCAAAGACGGCACCGGCGTCGTCGAGTTCCTGAGGCACGAGGATATGAAGTATGCCGTGAAGAAGCTGGACGATTCTAGGTTTAGGAGTCACGAGGTTAGTTCCATCATATAGGCTTCAAGCTCTACTATGCTTTCCTTAAATCAAGATGGTGTAATAAGAGAAAGCATCCCTAATTTGAGCGACCGGTGGCTCTCGGTGGCCTTGCTCCCTTAATATAGCCCTTTTAGGGCCATGCTTCACTGACTCATCACGTTGATGCGACCAGTGAGGTGAGGTACAGACAACAGCAAAAAAAATTATGAAATAAGCTCTCAAAATTACATCTACAATAAATTGAGACAGATGTCACTGACTATTGTAGTTTAGCATAAGTAAATGAAATCCTTATGTGTCATATGCAAGTGATCACATTCATTTCGAAACTTGAAAACTAACTGCCGCACTCAAGAGACGTCAATTAATGTTTAAGTCTCATTAAAGTTGCTGCGTCTTATTCTATTGCTATAGCAAAGAATGTGACAGCAGCAACTTGAATGAAACTTAAAACTTAATTGACGTCTCTGAGTGCGGCAGTTAGTTACATGCCATTCAAACAGTTAGTCATTACTGAGTGTTTCAAATTAAACTGATTATCTAAAACAGCAATAGTTAGTAAGACTACGAATCTATCATATGTAACTGAATACGGGTTACTTGATTGACATTAGTGCCCTTACTAATAAACGTTGAGTAACCGCTGAGTAGTTATAATCTGTCGAATTCAAATGTCACAATGACAGATAAGGACAAAGCATGGTATAACTACTCAGCGGTATACTCAACGTTTATTAGTAAGGGCTTAGCTGTGTAATGTAAATCGGGTTCAGTTGGTTATACTCGTGTATCCAGACAAGGAAAGTCACACGTCTGTTTAACAGAAGAACAAAATTACATGCAATATTAACAGTTGGCTAACCTGAGACCCAGGTCTACCAACCTGACGACAGGAGTGACTTCACCCAAAGTCAATCAATTGCAGGTCTAGAAACCATTGTTATACCCGTACCAATGACAATTTAACCCTGTCCCTGTCATGACATGATAGTTTCACATAAATATGTTGCTATGGATGTGTTTAAACAACAGCTACTATTGGTGATACAACGCCCAATCAGCTACCCATACTGAACGCAGTCGTTATTGGTCGTTAGGGTTGCTATGGCCACGTATTAACAATACTATACTGCAAAATTGCAGATTTGCTTAAAATATTTCATCATTCTTTATTGAAGTTTCCAGTAAAGAGATAGTTATGACGTCATGTATTATTATTTCACTTTGACATTTTGATTTGTCATTTTGCTTCTGTGTTCCTGTGTTCTTTCTTACGATCATTTTCTTTTGACTAATTAAATGTCCAGTTGAAAATAACACTTTGGTATAATCTGTTATATCTGGGGCGTTAGAACTTGTTTTGAAATTTTGATTTTGATCACTAACTTTTGACGTTGACTACCCTCTATAGAGTTGTTTTGTTTAGCGCCATGCTGTCTCAGTGAAATATAGTCCTTAATCTCAGTTCTGATTTTATTTGAGAAATCGATTCATCATCTCGGTAGTGTTTGTTGTACGGTTATAATTACACTTGTAAGTTTTACTCACATAAGTAATTTACGTACCATAAATTTGCATATGTAAACACTTTGTGAGTAACTTATTTTAATTTCTCTTTGTGAGTAAGTTAGTTACGTGAGTAAAAGTTACAAGTGTAATTCCAGGTTACAAGTAATAAAGATGAATGTATGTTTCAGGGTGAGGTGTCGTACATCCGCGTGAAGGAGGACTACGGCGGCGGCGGCGGCGGCGGCGACCGCTACAGCGGCGACCGGGACAGGTGGGCTTAATAATACTCTAACACCATGTAACTAATCAATTCAATAAGGTGAAAAAAATAACTTTTCACCTCACCAGCTCGGAAAGGCTCTTTGTCGGTCAAAATCTGCGCACAAAAGTCTACTTTAATCGCTAGCGTGGATACTAATGCTGCGCGCGGGGCGGCGCAGCAGGCGCTCGTGCGGTTGCTTTATAACATCAAGTGTGTTCCTCGCTCCATTGAGGTGAAAAGTTGTTTCGCGCGGCAGCTAACTTATTTGTTTGTGATTCAATACTAGCTCTCGCGCCAAATAACAAGTTTGCAGCCTTGCATAACAAATAACGATTTCCAAGTTACATTACTTTATATTGCACTTTGTTTTCGTTGTGAACGATGTTTAATGGGTGAATCAACTCTTAAGGTACTCCCCATTTTTCGAGATGTTTCACAATTTAACTTTTTTAGAAAAACTGTTTATTTGCTAACGTCGTGGCTTACACAATCGATTATAAAATTATAAAATCAGATTATAAAATCGCGATTATAAAATCAGACATATAGGCTAACATTTAAAAAATGTTGTTCTAAAATGGTAAAATTTTAAATAATAATATAGTTGGTAACGCAGGGGACGATGTTGTCCCCAGGTTTTGTATGAAAAATGTGCATTTTCCCCTGAGTTACCAGGGTTTTCCGAAAATTAAGAAATATTTGAGGTGTCTAACATAACATGTGGGATCTGTAAATTTGATGGTCTGATTTTAATATTCATAAATTATTATTAATCATAAGTCACCAGGAAAGTTTTAGTGCCGCAAAAGATAAGGAGTACCTTAAAAGTTGATTCACCCTAATATCTGTGGTGGCGTGATCAAGTGAATGAGTGAGTGTTGTCGTGTCAGGTCGCGGTCGTACTCCCCGCGGCGGCGCGGCTCGCCCACCTACTCGCCCGTGCGCCGCTCCTACTCGCGCTCCCGCTCGCCGCGCTCCCGCTCGCGCTCGCACAACTACTGACCAGGTGTGTACACACACGCACACACACACACACACACTACCATAACCGACGCTCATACAGCCTGAGAACCTAAATACTACTTAAATATATCATATCGATCCGAAGATAAATCTGATTTAATTTTCAGTCGTGTCACAATGCATCGAACTGTCAATCGTCACTTTATATTTGTGGAATAGTCAGCAAACATAGTCACAGACAGTCATTTCTAGGGGCCAGAACATGTAAACTTTGGACATTTTAACTCTGAGATACATTTTTACTTATACTTACATGATCTGTCATGTCTGAAAAAGTGCTCCATTGTCCAAGTGTCCCATTAAAGACACTGCCACAACATAGTTTTCCAATGGGAGCACTTTTCCAAAACGCACACTTTTACGGAATATACTTTTACAAAATGTACACTTTCACAATATAACCCTTGACATAATTACATAGAAACCATATTGCGAAATTGTCTACTTCGCACCGTTACTTGTCAATCGTCACTTGATATTTGTGGAATTGTCACCAAATATAGTCACTGACAAATTTATTTCTAGGGGCCAGAACATAATATAAACTTTGGATATTTTAACTTTGAGACGTATTTTTACTTGTACTTACATGATCTGTCATGTCTGAAAAGTGCTCCTTTTGAGAAAGTTTATTTTCTGAGAAAGTGTACATACTGAGAGGGTGTACTTTGAGAAAATGCTCCTTTTGATAACGTGCACTTTTAGGGAAAGTGTGTTTTATGATCCTGAGCCTTTCAGCGAGATTCAAACCGTTCAGTTCGGAATTAGTGTTATGGTTCTCGGGTATTATTGTAACACCCCTCGTAGCTTTGAAATTGGCGTCTGAACTTCACTTAGAAATCGAGCTACACATTTGTTAAAAACAGAAATTATCAACTGTAAAAAGCAGAGGCCTGATACACATGATTTAAATAATTTATTTTGGCCATATTATGTTGTATATGAAACTCTGAAAAATAACCAATGCCATTGCCTATTTGAGCTATATTAGCTTATCACTTAGAAACTAGCCCCTAAATAAAGGATATCTGGTGATAAACAGGTACGACTTACAACAAAATGCTATACCCCGGTCAGTGGGGGATGATCCCCGTGATGGCTCATTTAAATCTCATTACAGTGATTTATTTGATTTTTAATAAATAGGTACTACGTTGATAAAAACCTTGCGACAACGTTTAGAAATTTAAATAACTAATTATTTCTTTAAATGTTATGTTATATTACTTGTAAGTGTTTCAAATGACGAAATACTGCTGTCGCAAAGTTCGCCCGCATCGGCCCGGGTATAGAATTGATGTTTGATTCCAGTATGTATGCATGTTTTTAAATTATACTTTTTTAATATCATGGTTCTAAAGAAGTCTGTTCTTGATAATTTGAGTTAGAATTTTTGAATAAATTCCACTTCGATTAGAGTCGTATTTTGTAGTTACTCTTTAGTATCAGTTGAAATATAAAGATGTGGTGTTGTGTAACCTCGCCGGGCCGGCCCGGCGGCCGGGGCTGGCGGCCGGCTGGGGGCCGGGCCGGGGCCGGCTGGGGGCCGGGCCGGGGCCGGCTGGGGGCCGGGCCGGGCCGGGCGGCCGCGAGTGACTGTGTTGTGTCGACAGCGGGCGAGCGGCGGCGGCGCGGCGGCGGCGATTGTTAGTTAAGCTGTAACGAGTGTGTAGCGAGATATCTTCTGACCGTCTCTGTATTCTAAACGCTCTATTTTCTACTTTGCATTCAAGTTTTTACTTTGTGATAATCGGTGGTTAGTTGTATTGTGACGAGGCGAGTCGGTCCAGAACGTATCGCGCGCGACGACGCGACGACGTCTCCTGTATGACTAAAAGTATTTTCTTTTGTTTCATCCTCTGTGGATTGGATGGGCCGGATGAGCCGCGACAAGGCGGGTAGGGCGGTAGGGCCGAGGAGCTCGCGGTAGGACACGGGATGGATTTTTGGATCGTACCGAAGGATCGGATCTCCGCTCCGGCCGCGCCTCTCGCGTGTCCGTGTTATTAACTTTTTGGATTGTGCTTCACGGACGGATCGATTCGGATTGGACTGGATTCCACTGGATTCCGCTGGATGCCAGGATCACGGATCTTTGGGTATGATTTTGAAATTATTGCAAATAACTTACTGTCGAGTGCACGCCCGGACGGCGCCGCGCGCCGACTCTGCCACGGCCGAGCTACGAACACATTGTCCAACATTCTAATCCATTATTCATTGTTTGGAAAGTCGTTACAATCAATTTAACTTCTGCAAAGTAATTTAAGTTTGTTTTGATCATCTTTTTATTTTTCGGCCTAACTTCAAAAACACTAGCGATACGTATAATTATAAATCTAAACGCATTCCACTTGTGAGCTTGGCTCTGTTGTAAATTTATTGAAATTGTTTTTAATTGGTGTAATATTGGAGCGATGCCGCTAGAGGCGACTGGGTCGAGGCGATCGCCCGCTCTCCGGCCGTTGTCGGTACCGGATTGTCGGCAATCCGGTACCGTTTACGTTCAGTCAGCAACAAGTAACGGTTGGGTGCGGATATTCTACACTTGCCAAACTGGAAAGTGGAATTCAAAAGAACAAAACCATTTTTATTATGCGTCCTACTCGAGAAGCAATAAGCTCTAATTATTAGTATAAACTGATGTATAAAGGATCTTAAAATATTGCTTTTGTCAACAATGTCACTGCCAAATAAAATAAGTAATTCAAATTTATCAATAGTCTTACCATGTTGCATCACATTGTAAATCTTTAAACCTTGATCTTGTAAATAGTAGCCCTAGAGGAGATGCATTCTGCGAGCGTTACCGACTGCCGAAATCCAACAAAACGTATAGGATTGACGTAAACCGCCGTTCGGCCGCGTACGAGGATTCTATACATTTTGTAAAAAATTTAAGTCTGTAGCTTTCATAGAGCAGCTTCTCTTGGTCCGGAGATCAAAAAAGATGCATCTCTTTATATAAGCATCTGTTCGCGTTTGGCAAGTGTAGTTGTAGACGCACGCGCACGCCGCGCGGTGAGCAGACTCGGCGCCCGGCTGTTCGGCCCCTAACTCACACTTGCTTCTCGATGTCTGTATTCTGAGGCCGGGCCGTTGAGTTGCTTCGCTCAAGTAGCCCGTAGCCCTAACACTGTAGCATGCTTCCGGCTTGAATACGGCCAGTGTGTGAGGACTCAAATTTTGTATTGACGTGTTTTACCAAAATGAAATAATTGTATGAGAGAGAGAATGTTAGACCGCTTTCACATTAGGTGAAGGCGTTTTATGTGTATTAAAGTATCACAAATTGTCTAAGGATGTGTCAGTGTCACGACAGATATCATAGTTTTTAATGTGAACATGTAATTTAGGTTGGATCTGCATTCCAAGTACCGACACAGTTTGATGGACTCAATAAATACCTTATATATAAAAAAAAACATGGTTTTATTACAAATTAATTTACATACATACTTAATATAATCGTAATACCTACTATTGGACTGCTTTTCCACCGGAGATGTGCTAAGCTTAGTAGCTAAGCGCAGGTGGAAACGGAGGCTTGACTTCGCTCACGGCTTCGCTACCTCACACCTCTGGTGGGAAAGCTCCACTACACCACTCAAGTAGTGCTAAGATGGCGCTTGTTCATCAGCACGGGAAGAGTTGACCAGGCTCATGCTCGTTGAACTGAACAACAGGTACACGCCTGGGTCATATGAGCGCAAAGAAGCCGAACCACGCTTTATTGATCGGAATAAGTAAATGGTGGCTTCAAATAAGTTTCCCTCGTGGAGTATGCGCAGTTTCTACGCTGCTAAACTACCATTACATTAACCAGTCGTGAACAATCATTCCTAAAAACTCTTGAGCATAGCACTGCGTTGCAGTGTCAATAGGGAACACTGTTCTCAGTGACATTGCCATCTCGCGCCTTCTCAGCGTGGAGCGCTAGATCTTGAACCCGGAGTGGATGGCACAGACGCCGAACGTGAGGTTCTCGTAGGTGACCTGCCGGAAGCCCGCGTCCTCGATCATCGCCTTGAACTTCTCCTGGAAAAGCGAACGACCGGGTGATTCTTCAGCGTTATGCCGGGATGCAGAATACGAATCGTATTTGTATTTCAAATACTACCTAAGTATTTTGTATTTACTATTTCAAATACTTTTATGTTTTAAAATACATTTGCACAAAAATACAATTTTTCTTCAATTTTCTTGTCTAGTGTAACATAAGTGTAATAAAGAAAAAACACAAGCGTATAACGGAACATTTTATGGAAGTGCTGTCAGACAAGTTTCTGCTCGTTATAAAATGGATATCCAGCTAATGAAAATAGTCTCTTCATAATTAGACTCGCTAAAAAAATTTACTTTAAATTTTGTATTTGAAATACATGGTCTTAAATATTGAATTTTGTATCCTAAATACTTGTCAAGTATTTTGTATTTAGTATTTCAAATACCTCATTCAAATGTAATTTGTATTTGATATTATTATGTAGTAGGTATTTTTCCCAGGCCTGGATGAATGGTAAATTGTTGCGTTCCTCAAATCCGATGGTGTTGAAATTGTTGGTGTGGATTCGGGGCGTTAGTAAGATTCATCTTGAGAGCCACCGTCGACTGCCATTTTAAGTGCCTCGTCGTATACCAACACCTGCACCAGGGTGTTTAAACCGTCAACAGAGTATAGTAGAGCAATAACAACGTAGTGTAGGAATCTTCACTAAATGCAAAAGCGAGGTTTCCCGGTTAACATACTACGCAACGAATTTTAATGCGGTTTTCACCATCGGTTAGATAGTTTTTCACAGAAGACTGAATTAAAAAAATAGGAATCCGCTATAACCACTTGACAGCCCACCCCTAAGGAGTGCAGGAGTGTAATTAGAAATTCTTACGGATACCTATCTATAAAACGATCATTGTCAATTTTACCACATTGCTTTGGTTACTTTGGTATCCCCGGGCCTATTGTGGTTGTGTTTATCGATCGGGATAAAACATTTGTCACTTGCTTTATGTAACTAGAATTACCATTTTTTGAAAGAAAGAAGGAAAAACATTTGCTTATCGATAAGGTCGATACAATTTGGACAGACACGGTAATACGGTATACGGATTATACGGTAATGGATTGTCAAGTGGATAAATAAGTGAAGCGTCGAGCTGGCACCTGGTTGGGGAACTGGCGGATGCTCTCGACGAGGTACTGGTAGGGCCGCCACTGGCCGGCGAGCAGCTGGCCCAGCACCGGGATCACCTGGAACGAGTACTGGTCGTACGCCCTGCGACCACCGAACGCGTTAATGACAGGTAGTCGGGTACAAATACAATACAATCACACTCATTATACACCATACAATTACAGAACAGTATAATTAAAAACTATAACAGGCGGACTTATCGCTAAATACGAAGCCCCTTCCAGACAACATTAGAAGAGATACTATGAATTCGGAATAATATTTTATGATAAATTATGTTGTCAAAGAGCCGATCAGATGACGGAATCACAAGAAACAGGATCTCTGTTTGGGAGAAACTTATTAAAATGCATTTTGACATCCTCCTTACCATTGCAAGCTCTCGCTGGGCAGCTGGCTGAACTCCAGGCACAGGAAGCGGCCGCCCGGCGCCAGCACCCGGTACGCTTCTTCCAGCACCTGCCGACAAGTAGCGATTTATTTAAATTTTATGGTGCGGAGAAAGCAAACTAGCTGTGCGACTAGCACATCTAGTATTTTCTCGCTTGTCGCTCAGTTCAGACCAACAAGTTAGAAAGAGAGATCCGGGCGACCACTTGTGCTAACAGTCTTGCCGTGAAAATAGACTGGTGCCCATTATGGGCCGCCTACAGGGTTAATATTTTACTTCATTTCAAACCTTATCGACGTGCGTGCAGTTCCGGATGCCGAACGCGATGGTGTAGGCCGAACAGCTGTCGCTGGCCGCGGGCAGCGCCTCCGCGTCGCCGCACAGCCACGACACGTCCACGCCGCTCGCCTCGCCCGTGTAGCCTTGTCTGCAGCCAGACGGTTATATAGGATGTGGTACATCAGTCACACAGTTTTCAGTAATTCTGAGAAAACCTTTTGAATCAGAATGTGATGCCGATGCAAAATAATCCTACGTAATATGTAGGATAATGTTTCCTACTTGGTTTCAAGTTGTTTATTCAATTAACCATATACGTAGTTTGTGTGGATATTAAATAAATCAATAGGTAAATATTAGGGACCATCACACACACATTGAGTCCCCATACTAAGCTCTAGGATTGTACTATGGGTAATAAATACTTCGTGTTGGTTTTTTTGAACCTAACCTAACTTAAATAGGCATAAAAAGTCTTGGAAATAGTAAAGAAAGAAAGCATACTTCTGCGCCCTGGCTTTTCCCACGTCCAGCATGGCCTGGTTGATGTCGCACACTGTCACGCTGCTGCGCTTGCCCTCCGGCGGCGGCCCGAGGTTCCTCAAGTAGTTTATATACCGGAATGTGATGTCTCCTGCAATATTTCTTTACAAAATAAATCAAGGAATAAATAATTAGATAGGAACCTAAGATAATCAACAGGTTTTATAATTTGTTCATTGGTAAAGCTCATAAGTGTAGTCTCTTATAGACCTAACTTGGATTGACAGGGGCAAAATTGATAGTTCCATGAAAATTCCATTTTTGACAGACATTACAAGGTTAACACTAGTTTATTTCAGCACCTCAGTCTCGTGATTTCCAAAAATTTCCCCTTTAGCAAGCTTTGGCTTTTCCAGGGTGCCCCTTTTGCTGGTAGAAAGCCAATCAATTAAATTTTTTATAACAATAAGGGGGTTGTACAGTCAACTACAAAGAGATGTATCCACATGTTAACCTTATTGCATTGTAATCTATAAATATATAAACCAGAGGGCTTATTGCCTAACGCACTCGTGATCGACTTGAAAGTGGAACAATTGTTTTCATTTTGTAGGCGGACTTGCCTTCAACTGTCAAAAATGAAAGCAATCGTGATGCGTCAGGCAATAAGCCCTCTGGATTAACACATCTAGGATACTTTTTATCCTGGAAACTTTCATAGTTCTAGAGGGATAAGCGAAAAATGACTACCACGTGGACGGAGACACCAGGAAAAGCTAGTAAGGTCTAAAAGTGGATACATCTCTATGTAGTCACCTGTACAGAATGAATATTGTAGTGCCACCTGCCAATATGTAAAACTCTTTTAGACAAGCTATAAAGTCTAAATTTGAGCTGTACTTGCCAGCAGTAGGGTTATAGAATCTGTAAGCTTACCTGTGCCGCCTGCTACGTCCAGCAACTTGGTACCATGTGTGGGCGCCAGACGCTGCATGAACGTGTCTTTCCACAGACGGTGGATGCCCAGCGACATCGCATCGTTCATCAGGTCGTACTTCTCGGCCACAGTCTCGAATACATTGTGCACTGTTGAAGAAAATAAGTTTGTTTAGGTACAAGATATTCATAGCAGAGCTCTGTAAATGGAGGCCATGTGATTGTTTTTAGACAAACAAACCTGACAAAGGGAATGAAATCATGTGTTATCCAAACCGCTACTCCTTGGTTTATAGACAATAAATGTAACCACAAAAGTAACCAATTAAGTTAATACTTTTAATTTATATAAAAATCACCTTTTTTCCACTTTTCTTGCTCATCGACGGTCTCGAAACCGAAATGTGTCTGTTTGGTTTTCTGTTGTTCCTGCTCCTTTTCAACAGCCTGCGAGCTCGTGGCACGTAGACGCGGCGCCTGACTATTCGTTCGTCCTAACTTCGATAGTTTTAAAACTGTATTTCGAAGCGCCATCGCGTTATTTCTTAATCGAATCCAGCGTTATCGTAATAATCAGCTGTGGAGTTGCACCTGTCACTTTGACGTCTAATCTAATTGACCATGGAACTAATAAGTATATACCACAGAATAAGTACTTTCATAGCAACCGGACTATTCATAACAAGTTAGAAAGAGATTGTCCTTATAGGTATTCTTTCGTTTTCCTTCGTCTTGTCACAAGGATCTGTGAACGCCAGTGTTGTTGCCGAGTCGACAATAAAATCGATATAGACTCAATTTTGCAGTTGTAATTAATTTGTTCTAATGATTTAAGGGCTGATTTTTCTAATTGCCAAAAAAAGCATGTGGCAGTGAAATTTACCACTTTCCTTCTGCAATCTGTATTTTTGGTAACATTTATTTTTGCCAGCTATCTCTTACTTTTCGGTATCAAATTTTCCCTGCCTACTCGCCGAATCCATTCTGCTATCAAGTTCTCATCTCTTGGAAATCTGAAAATATCTATATAATATATTCACAACACTGTCAAATCAAACTAATAAAGCTACTAAATGTAAGTCACCCTAACACAAAATTAACTATTCGTGTATCAACTTTTTAATTTGGTAGTACTGGTGGTTCGTGTAGGGGTCCAATGGCGGCCCATAGCGGTCCATTCAAATTTGACGTCTAAAACCTTTTGGCAACTCGAAGGAAAACGAAAGAATACCTATAATGTCATCTCTTTCTAACTCGTTATGAATGCTATAAGTAGAAAAAGGTCAAATATATGTATTTTTCTGTTTCTTATAGTCCGGTTTCTATGCAGGGTAATTATTCTGTGATGTACTCTATGGTCCCAGCTGTCACCACGCTCGACTTTTTTGTAATCTGTTCTGTGCATCTGTCAAATCCGCAACAAGCAGAACGTCGTGATGGCTGATAAACAAATCCAAAATCTCGAGTTGAGTTGACACGATTCTTCTTTAAATATGTAGAAGCAAAATCACAGACAGCCCAGCCTTGCACACCAACTAAGCACCTTAAAATGGGCTCTCCACCTTCGGAAGGTAATTATGTATTACAACTATTTTCTAACACTTGATGGTTTTATAAGTTACAATGGTTACAACGCCCATAAATGTTACTCAAATTTGATTTGGCGTTGTATCAGTGCCTATTTACCTATCCGTTAAATATTATTTTTAGGGCTCTGCATACAAGTTCTTATAAACTTTCAAACTTGCGGGTTGTTAACTCGATTTACATTATATTATGCAAACTTCAGGGTAAAATTTTAAATAATTTACCACCCTTTATGATATAAAAGGACTAAAATCCCTACTATCCCTACTAATATTATACAAAGACCAAATACCAAATGTTATGTCAACTGCAATTCTTTTTTCCCAGTCTACATAGAGCATCAGGTAGAACACTGCACCCAGCGCTTCAACTGGGACTGTGGGGTGGCCTGTGTGGCCATGCTGCTGGGGCCAGAACAGCGGGGACAGCTACTCAACAACTTCGACCACATCTGCGCCGAGGAAGGCTTTGGACGGCTCACCTGGACCATCGACCTGTGTTACTTGCTCAAAAGGTATAGGGAGTCTAGGAACTTGGCCTATTTTTATGGCTGTATATCAATAGATGTTTTTAAAAGGTATACCTTAAAATTCACAATAGTGGATATCAGGCCACATGGTGCTAAGCAAACAAGACAAGTGGGGCAAATCTGTCAGCGAATGGTACCCGAGAGATGACAAAAGGAGCAGGGGAAAGCAAAACAAAAGATGGAAGGACAAGATAAAACTTATGGCTGGCCCCAACTGGAGGAGAGTCTTTAAGGATAGACAGCAATGGAAATTGTTGCAGGAGACCTTGAGCATTGAGTCATGAGGCACGCTGAATTAACCTTTTGACTGCCATAGTCTGATACATAAGACACCACACCTTAGCTTGACATTGACCATCGTCAAATACATTAAACACTTGGGTCTATTTTACGCTGTCAACCGTGACCTGATGGCATTCCATTCATTTTTTACTCATATCTAGATTTCGCAAACTCGTGCCTGATTTGAATTTTTCTGAATCACTTTTTAGAAAGAAAGAAAAAACATTTAAAATCGGTCAAATGACAACAAGGAACAAAGAAATATGCATAAAAGCATGTAGTCACGAAATGATAGGTCTACCTCTACTCCGGTTGCTGTTACTTGGGACCCAGAAACCATATTTTTTCGATCCAGATGCATGCAGTTGACACGTCCATCCCAACCCTCTTTAATTTAGTCATCCTTTCCACATTGGCATTTGTGTATTTCATATTTTTAACCTTTTCAACAACATTGATGGATATGTCCGCACCACTGGTTCATCGCCAACGACGGATATATCCGTCACGGTTGACAGCAAAAAATAGACCCAAGTGCTTATGACGTAAGGTTGAAGAACTCTGGTTGTCATTGGCGTGTGACTACTTTTGTATTTGACATGGTGTTCAAAGAAGGTAGGTTAGAAGATAAGATGATGAAGATGAACGATTGTTGTAGATTCGGTGTCCCGCACCGTATGTACTCGATGCTGCTCGGAGTGAACGAGGCGCACAATTACCACGGCTACTATCGCCAGACCTTAATCCAGGTAAACACCGTTTTAATATTTAAATATTGTAAAGTGCAATGAATACAATGATGTCCCCATAATTAAAGGTTAACACGTCTAGGACAGTCCCCGCGTGAACCGTCGCTTCGAAGCCGCCCCGGCGTCCGGCATACGGCTGGACCGCGCCGTGTTCGGCATGGACGCCATCCTGGCGCACCTGAACCACGGGCCCGTCGTCCTGCTGGTAGACGCGGGGCTGATCTCCTGCGAGCTGTGCAAGCACAACAGGGTGAAGGCCGACTTCAGGTCAGTTCAGCCTCGCCACATTCATCTCTAGCACACCCGCTGTCGGCACGGAGCTGGAGCAGGCCTGGAGTTAGGCCGGGGTACCTGCCACGGGCGGCCATTTCTGGAGGCGCCAAATTCATGTTTGAAGAAGAAATATGTTTAATAAATTATTAAATTCATCACGCACGTCGTAGCTGGAGGAGAGGGGGCGCCACTACAAAGTTTCTGCCCCGGTTCGAAAAATCGTAATGTTTTATAAAAACGTCGAGTTATACAATAATGTTTTCACCTCATCACCTCGGAAATGCTTTCTTTGTCGGTCAAAATTTGCGCGCAGAAGTCCATTTTATTCGCTAGCGTGGCGAAGTAATGTTGTAGATGTCGGCCCTGCGCGCACACGACAGCAGATGTGGCTCTCGTGGAATTGTTTTTCTAGCACCTAGTGTTATCCTCGCTAAGGGAAGGTGAAAAATTGTGTTTCGCACGGCAGCAAAGTTATTTGGGTCTCGAGGCCTTGAATCCCCGTTACGCTCAGGTTTCTATTTTTGAACCACTCGCTAGGCTCGTGGTTCAATTTTAGAATCCTTCGCTAACTCGGGATTAAAGTTAGACATAGTAACCTCGGTTACCCTAGTAGTGGTCGAGCACGGTCGGGTAAAGTGTGTATGTGCGCAGGCGCGCGTTCGGCGGCGCGTTCTCGGGGCACTACATCCTACTGGTGGGGCGCTCGCGCGGGCTGGTGCTGTACCGCGACCCCGCGCTGCCCGCGCGCCTGTGCGCCGCGCCGCCCGCCCGGCTACAGCAGGCGCGCACGCTGCCCACCGACGCCGACGTGGTGCTCATCCACCGCGCCTACCGCAGCTGACCGCGACCCCGCGCTGCCCGCGCGCCTGTGTGCCGCGCCGTCCGCCCGGCTACAGCAGGCGCGCACGCTGCCCACCGACGCCGACGTGTTGCTCATCCACCGCGCCTACTGCAGCTGACCGCGACCCCGCGCTGCCCGCGCGCCTGTGCCACGCGCCGCCCGCCCGGCTACAGCAGGCGCGCACTTGCCCACCGACGCCGACGTGTTGCTCATCCACCGCGCCTACTGCAGCTGACCGCGACCCCGCGCTGCCCGCGCACCTGTGCCACGCGCCGCCCGCCCGGCTACAGCAGGCGCGCACGCCGCCCACCGACGCCGACGTGGTGCTCATCCACCGCGCCTACCGCAGCTGACCGCGACCCCGCACTGCCCGCGCGCCTGTGCGCCGCGCCGCCCGCCCGGCTACAGCAGGCGCGCACTCCGCCCACCGACGCCGACGTGGTGCTCATCCACCGCGCCTACCGCAGCTGACCGCGACCCCGCACTGCCCGCGCGCCTGTGCGCCGCCCGGCTACAGCAGGCGCGCACTCCGCCCACCGACGCCGACGTGGTGCTCATCTACCGCGCCTACCGCAGCTGACCGCGCCCCGTGCCAGCCCATTCATACTACTCATCAGGGACAATATTGCTCCGACTTCAGGAAAACGATGCTGTTATCTCATCCCACTAATATCATAAAGCAGCGACCCGCCGGCGGGCGCAATTTTCCAAAGAAAATCTTGTATACAAACCTTGTCCTGACAATTACGAATACTTAAAAAAGCCGTCGCGCCTTAAGTAATTAAAAAATCCGACCAGTAGTAGTAGTGTCACATTATCGATTGCAATGATTGACGGTATGATTGTTAACTGCGGATCAAGAAACCTGTCCATCTTTGAGCCAGCTGTATCTATATTTAAGTTACTTTATTCTCAAATTAAACATCCGGAAGATTGCCTCGAACTAACACAATCTACAACTTTGCAATCTGTATTTTTGATAACATGTATTTTTGCCAGCTATCACTTACTTAGCCAAGTAAGATCGTAGTCATTTGTACCTAGAACTATTTCATTTTATTATTTATTATATTATTTATTAACAATGATTAAGATGAAATTTTGGTAACGCTCGTGAAGACTAGCAATACAGGGAATAAATGGTATTAAAATATTATTTCTGTACTTTTCTTACACAACTGCATCGGTTTAATCCGCTTCTTGTTGTTATTTTTACCCGACTGCGGCGAAGCAAAAATGAGAGTTATGTATGAGGTTATGTATGAGGTTATGTATGAGAGTTATGTATGAGGTTATGTATGAGGTTATGTATGAGAGTTATGTATGAGGTTATGTATGAGGTTATGTATGAGAGTTATGTATGAGGTTATGTATGAGGTTATGTATGAGAGTTATGTATGAGGTTATGTATGAGGTTATGTATGAGAGTTATGTATGAGGTTATGTATGAGAGTTATGTATGAGGTTATGAGGGTTTTAGCAGTCTTCAGTTTGTTAGCGTGCTAGTATGTTCACCTGTTCCCTCGGAGTTCCTATACTATCCGTTATATTTTGACAAAATCGAGTTGTCGTTGGTTATATTAAATCCAAAATGGCGGATATGACATGTGTGAAATGATTAACGAAAAAATATTTTTACAAATGTAACGAGTTCAAAGCTGTGAATATATGAAATATGTAGTATTTACCTTATGATGCTGGGGCCACACTATGGCCCCGGCATAGATTAAAACGGCATAGGAGGCGAGACGTGATAAGTGACGGCAATAGAGAATATGCATTTCTTTAGTTCATTAAAAAGTCATTCAGGTAGAGAAAAAATATTTTTCGAATAACTAAAAATAACCAAGATATAAAGCGTGTGCTAGACGGTTTGAAACCAAGTGACCTCGGTAGTTTGAAACTATGTAGACAGTGGTTTCAAACCAAACTTTGCGAAATTTGGTTTGAAACCACTGTCTACATGGTTTCAAACTACCGAGGTCACTTGTTTTGAAACCGTGGTTTCAAACCGTCTAGCACACGCTTAAACCATTAGACTTGTTTATATCTCTTTCTAGCAAAACGGAATTTAATATGCCGTTTATATGGCCGCAGTGCCCGCTGACGTCACAGTTCAATTCGGATCTCTCTGTCTAATTAGTAGTTTTAAATGCTTATATTATCCGTATTTTTCGGCCGATTTAAATTTCTCTTTTAGCCATCTCTTACGGTGTTTTCATATTTTGTTAAGAAATGCGATAACAAATGTATGCATATTCCCAAATCTTTTTCTCGTATTTGTGTGTTTTATAACTTTAGGTGTCTTGTATTTCTACATGTTTCAGAACGCGTTCAAGTTATATCCGCTCTTAGTATCTTTTCACCAAAAGCTATGAGAAAGAAGATACATACAAAAATACAGTAACTGGAGATGATAGGCAAGGGAAATGGGAGAATAACGCGCACCTGCTTTATATGGTGCTACGCGCTGGCAGCAGATGGTATGGCTGCCGGTCTTACGCACTTCTCTTGGAAATCTCTTCGCGATTGTTGGCGATGGGTCGCCGGGTGTACGCGACGGCGTAGCTGATGCTCACGGTATTGAAGATTTGGGCGGATGGCGGAATGGAGATAACACTCGACATTGACCGACTCGCACCGTTACCTTAGCTGAACTGTCAGTTGTTGGAGGGTAGTCAGTGATGTCAGGTTTCTACCCGCGTTTTTAGTAGGAAATGAATGGTGAGGGATGGGATGAATCGGCATTTGCCAGTAACCTCGCGGGTTACCCGTTAATATTTTGTAAATTAATTAAAGAATCAAAACTAAGAATACCTACATATACGTACGGTTTACTAATGATTCGCAACCACACGTTTCGCAAACATTTCATTTGGCCTAACGCTTTTTTTTCTGAAACTAAATATTTCAGGATTTTTATAAAACTAACCTAACCTAACCTATAGGGTTCTACACGATGGTCCTGAAATATATACTGTTTCGGAAAAAAAAGCGTTTGGCCAAATGAAACGGTTGCGAAATGAAACAGTTTGCCAAACGTAATGGAACGACACCATAAGTACTTACCTACAGTTAGTGGTGTACTGACTGTAAAGTGCGCCACACACGGAGTTATAATACTACTCTGTCAAGAAAGTACCGGGAAAAGATCAATAATACACAAACTGTTTGTTAATCATCCAAATTTATTTTATCACCTTCAAAGTATGCTCCTTCAGAAACGATACACTTACGCCAACGAATAATCCAATCATCAAAACATTTTTTAAACGCTGTTTCCGGAATTGAATTCAGTTCTCGGCGCGAATTCTCCTTTATGTCTTCTACCGATTGAAAACGGGTGCCACGAAGTGGTAATTTGAGTTTAGGAAAAAGAAAGAAGTCGGCAGGAGCCATATCTGGTGAATATGGTGGTTGCTCGATGGTATTTGTTGAGTGTTTGGTCAAAAATTCTTTCACAATGATGGCCTTGTGCGAAGGCGCATTATCGTGGTGCAAAATCCAAGAATTTTCATTCCACAAATCTGGCCTTTTTCGTCGAATTTGCTCTCTTAAATGCCGCATAACGCTCAAATAATATTCTTTATTTACCGTTTGACCTTCCGGCAAGAATTCCGAGTGCACAACACCGCGATAGTCAAAGAAAACAGTCAACATGACTTTGACTTTTGATCGACTTTGGCGTGGTTTCTTCGGTTTCGGTTCAGTTGGAAGGCGCCACTCCGAAGCTTGTTGACTAGTTTGCATGTCAAACTCGTAAACCCACGTCTCGTCACCAGTAACAATGCGTTTCATGAATGTTGGGTCGGAATTGACTCGTTCTAGCATGTCCTCAGCGACTCTCATGCGATTGAGTTTTTGGAGAAAATTCAGGTCTTTTGGGACTAGCCGAGCGGTAACATGTTTCATACCCAAATGATTAGTTAAAATAGTACGGATCGACTCGTGAGATACAGAAAGTTCGGCGGCTATCTCTCTCAAAGTTGAATGAGGATTTTCAGTCACTATTTCCTTCACTTTTGCGATGTTAACTTCAGTTGCAGACGTTGATGGCCTACCAGAGCGAGGCAAATCTTCCATCACATCTCGACCGCTTTTGAACGCTTTGTACCACTCATAAACACGTGTTTTTGATAAAGTCGAATCACCGTAAGCCTTCTGTAACATTTTCAGTGACTCCGAACACGAAATTCCATTGGCGATGCAAAATTTAAGACAAACTCTTTGTTCAATGTTTTTGTCCATTATGAAATTCGCAATACACACTAGATATGATATAACTAAAAACAGCACTGTATTTAATATAAATAACAGATGCAACTCAAACTCCGCGCCAAAATAGAAAACAGTTGTGCCAATCTAACAACAACAAAAAAAACGAAAATTTGAATTTGGAACCATAAACAAATCATCCATTCCCGATACTTTGTTGACTGAATGTATATATATTATACCTAGTTCGGTATATTACGATATATTTTCCGTACTAGTTGACAGACTACACCACACACGCAGCTTGGGTCTTCCGATTCGTTTTGAGGGATTAATTAAAAATAAAATACCCTTGTATTATAAAGATGGTAATTTATATTTTAATCAAAATATGCTCCATTAATAGCTACAACCTTTTCCCATTTTTCGGGCAACAAATGGATTCCATCATAAAAAAACTTATCATCTTTCGAAGCGATCCATTAATCGATCCGTTTTTTGATACATTCGTAAGATTTGAAGTGCTGACCTGCAAGGCTGGGCTGCATAGATCGAAATAGGTGATAATCAGAAGGAGCACAATATGGTGAGTATGCAGGATGCGGTGAAACTTTACACTGGATATTGGATTGACTCAAAGGAAGAAAAGTTGCCACAGTAACAGCGTTACAATTATTTTTTTCCAAAAACAATTTAGAACCATAAAAATAATTCTAAACTCTATCTTAGTAATAACCACATTTTTTTTTAACATTTAAGAAGAACATGGGCATTTTTATTATAATACTTACTTATTTCTCAAATCGCAATCCTAGATCAAAACAGTAGCAACTCGAAAATCAACTTTAATAATAAATTAAATTAACTTATGATGAAATTAGCCGGTATTTGAGTTGATGCGGTTTCGATTTAGGAGTGCGAAATGTCAGATTATTTAGCATATAACATTGAATCCATAGATTTCTTAATAAAAATTTTAAACTTAAAAAAAGATCAAAATAGTTATTAAAATTAGATTTGCAAAGTTCAGCCAAACACAAAAAACAAAGAAATAATCTTAGGTATTTTTGTAGAAATTATGTGTAATATTATTGTGATTGTGACGGCTGGCAACAAATCCTTCTAGGACTGTCTAACTAATGGTCGGGGAGTCCCCTCGCTTTCGACCAACGTATATCCATTTCGCACTATGTAGCCCTTATGTGATAGCATTAAGAAGTGTTTTGCAATACCGGAACTTGTGGCGCAGTACAAAACAAAATAAGTTTATTCTGATGTGTCATAAATATTAAATCTTTAAATTCCGCAGCTGCGCAGGTGCAAACGAATCTGCTTAAAACCCCTTCTAGACGGTCGGGTGGTTGGGCCAACCGAGAAGGACGCAGCTATCTGTCAGAATGAGATAGTAATATTTACATCTCGTTCCTACAAATAGCTGCATCCCTCTCGGTTGGCCCAACCACCCGACCGTCTAGAAGGGGTATTAACGCCAGTAGCACACCTTCGCCGCGGAACTGTAGTAGCGAAACTCTGGCATCGAAATAAAGTTCAATTTTGTATTAAATACTTATCACGATTCCGCCACAGTTTCGCGACGGAGGTGTGCTACCGGCATAAATGTTATTTTAAGTACGATTTTTAGAGGTGCGTAGTGTCCTTCAAAAGTAGGATATTATTAATAAGGCATTCTGGGTAGGTAAGCTCGCTCCATCGCCGACCTTATCTTGACTCAAGAGCAAACACATAATAATATAAAAAAACCGAGCAAGAGCATGTCGGGCTATCCTCAGTGTAGGGTTCCGTCATTATTACTATAAATAATAATATACAGGGTGTCTCATTTAAATCGGTCAGTAAGGGAAAGTCTGAAACTATAGCTATGTCCACACCTGTGCGCTTTCATGTTCAACTTGCGCTTTCAAGATTTCAATTCGTCTTGCGTCAAGCGCATGCAATACGAGGGTGACACTGAATCTTCAATAAAATCCAATGTTTTGACTTTATCTTCCGCCATTTTATTTGCAAAATGTTGAACGTCGACCCAACGGTGACGGATCAGCGTGCGCTACGGGTATGCGCTGATATCAAACCAGTTTGAGCGCATGCGTTATTACATGCGCTGTGGTTGCAGAGGCATGCGTCAGAGAAAAGCGCAAGTTGAACATGAAAGCGCACAGGTGTAGACATAGCTTATAAGACATACGACGATCTGTTCTTAGGAACCATGTCATCGATTTTAATACGTAGAAAAACTGCATTCATACATTTAAAAAAAACCTGTACTCAGCTCGGGAATCGAACCCGGTTGTTTTGAAAAAAAATAAACTTACACAATTTCTATATAAATATCGATTGTGTAGGTCTTAAACAGTAAATGACTCTATGAAACATGATGTCTAAAATGAATAAAATGCATTGTTTTCACATACTTTAATTTATTTTAGTAGGTGTAATTTATCTCTCATTCCAAGAATGACCCCTTTTTTATGCTAGTGATTGGATTAATAGATAACTATGAAACTAACTATGAAAGCACCGAACATTGCTCTGACAAAAAGATAAACTGGATTGAGGGACAAACTTAACTTTGCCGTTGGAAGACTGTTGTCCCCATACATCGACATAGGTCGCGGTCAGTTTACCAACTGTAAAGTCAAATTTAGCTCTTTAATAGGTATTACAGTGTAAACTCTTTATAACGAAACTCAAGGGATCGAGCATTTTTACCGTTATAGAGATTTATATAGAGTTAAGGAAGAAAAACAACCAAATTCATAATAGTTTTTAATACGTATTTGATAAAATAGGTACCTAATTAAGTAAATTATACTTAATTAATACATATATCTAGTCTGTTTTTTCTAACTTTGCCTGACGTTGTTTGCTATGCCAGTACTTGTTTTGTATTATCTTATGTATTTTACCCATTTCGTGATATGTGATGGAATCGTCTTGATTAAACAATAAAAATGTTTCGATTAACTTAGCGGCATCAAGTGCTTGTTGAATAGTTGGTGGTGGTTCAGCATCGTCCACCTGGTCATCTTCATCTTCATCTTCATTAAGTTTTTCCCTACTTTTCGACACTAAATCAAGAATTTGCTCATCTGTAAGTGAACCGGTTGTGGCCACATCCTCATCTATATTTTCGTATGTTTCCAGATCCTCGTTGAAATTTTCTGGTATGTTGAACTGTTTTATCCAATCACTCAGTGGTAGATTGTCTTCACTATCAAACTGATCCTTTTCTACCGTCTGACTATTACATAGTCCTGCGTGACGAAAATAATGCTGTATAGTAGCTGCTGTTACTTCTTTCCAGGCTTTTGATATAAAGTTCACTGCTTGTAGCATGGTAATCGAGATCTTGCCGTCAGTTTCGATCAGATCCATCAACATTTTCCTTCTGTAGTGACCCTTTAGGCTCTTAATCACACAATCCATTGGCTGCAAGATACTGGTTGTATTAGCTGGGAAATATGCTAACTCTATGTTTCGAAGATTGGCTATGCGAGGGTGAGCAGGGCAATTGTCTATTAGAAGCAAGATTTTCCGTGTCATTAATTCAGCATCCCATTTTCTCACTTCCTCTTCAAAGAACTGCGATGTCATCCAAGCTGACTTGTTTGCTTTATACGTGACTGGCAACTGTTTTATGTTCCTGAACCACTGAGGGTTTTTTGATTTGCCTATAACTAAGAGTTTTATTTTTTCTTTGCCACTCATATTGGCTGCGACTAGAACAGTAATACGCTCTTTAGAGAGTTCTCCTCCAACACATTTTTCTCCTTTAAATTTTAAAGTTTTGTCGGGAGTCATCTTGAAAAAAAGTCCAGTTTCAACAGCATTGAAAATGTCATTTGGAGAGTACTTCTCCTTTAATTTAGGCCAAACTTTATGAATCCAATCGTTACTCACATTCATATCGACATCCCGCGCCCCTCCATTCATTTTACCGAAGGTAATTTTGTGACGGTGCTTAAATTTTCCGAGCCAACCTTCTGATGCTTTAAAGTCAATTATGCCAAGTTGTTCGGCAAACTTCGTAGCCTTGGCTTTAATAATTGGCCCCGAAATGGGTACATTATTCTCGCGCTGATTGTTAAACCACGACGCCATTGCTTGATCCAATTCTTCGAATTTTGGCTTCCTTAATTTTTTACGAGACTTTCCTTCCAGTTCCGCCTCCAGAATTGTATCCTTGTTTTTCCATATAGTAGCAACAGTAGAATGACTTAGTTCGAAACGTCTCCCAACGTCACTTTTCTTTTCTCCCTTTTCAATCGCACGTATCACACTAACTTTTTCGTCAACACATAACGCTTTTCGTTTATTGGCCATGTTAACGGTTTCAACGTTGGTTTACGACTGATATACGACAGGTACCTGGTGTGTTTAGTTCGAGACCATCATTTCCAAGTAAACCGAGCGTAATGATGCACGTGTTCAAGGCTATTAACAATAATAAAAGCAAGACGACTGTTTACGACCTCACAAGTTTCGGGCCTCAAAGGTTTTGTCGCCGTCTTTTGTAACTAAGATAACATAAACAATAATACCGATAATAAATATTTACTGTCTGAATATGAACACATTTCTTCGTAACAGAGAATGCCTGTTGCGCTATAAAGAGTTTATCAATGTGTGTTTTAAAGTAAACCAACCAAACTGTACTCAGTACTCACTTTAACGTTATATGGAGTTTATCGTTATAAAGAGTTTGCACATTTTTATTGTGATGTACCTACTCACGTTTTTTTTTTCAACTTTTTCCATCAAAAAACAGATTTCTTCCTCAGACAACAGACGCCGGTGCACGCCCGCTGCAAACTGGCTGGGGAGCGGGGAGCGGGGTACCTGCGCCAACATAACCGCGCGGTGGCACGAAATGGCAACATCGCGTTTACGAAACAGCCGTGGTTGACTGTGTACGAGTGGCTAACTGTCGAACTAAACTTAACTACAAATTTACGGTTTTCGAATTTTTCCCTTTACCAACTTCACTACATAGAATAAAACAAAGTCGCTTCCCGCCGTCTGTCCGTTTGTATGTATGCATAATAATATGCATACTATGCAAGTACGGAACCCTAAAAACGTGAAACCATAATTTAAAATCTGATTATAGAAAATGTCAACAAATGCATTTAAATAGGTATCCGATGGATTAAAAAATTAGGTAAGCAGTATCTCTAGCACTCTTTAGCCAGGCAGTCTTTAGCCTCTTTAGCCATTCCTCATAAGTTTTTACCAATAAAGTTATTCTTATTCTTTATTCTTATTCTTATTCCTCGTACAAGTCAAAGAATACCCTATACGAGTACTTGTACAGTCGAAGTCATAAATATGTTTACACTTTAGTACCTTGTCTATTCAACGTCGTGTTTAAACTGTCATATGAAATTGTCACAGCGATTAAATTGACAAGGTACTAAAGTGTAAACATATTTATGACTTCGACAGACAGTACCTATAACCAATCCATTCGTTATTCGGAATAGGTCTTGCCCCAGAGGCTAGAAACAGAAGAGAGCTCACTCTTAATTTATATGTATGGAAAGTAACGACATCTGTTATCGGTCAGATGAAACATTTTGTTAGCAACTAGTTACATAAAACTCCAATCGGTGGCAGCACCACGCACTCACAATCTTTCATTTCAAGATATAAAATATAATAAAATTGGTATTTAGTGCTTCATATCATTTGAATTAGTAATTAAAAAATAAACTTCTTCATATAGAATTCTGAAAACGGAAAATATTTCTATAGCTACTTTTGCTGTGCCGAATTACGAGTAGAATGGAACGGTTTGTTGTTAGTTGTCAATGTTTGTCAATTAGGGAGTAAATATTAATTAATTTTTTGGTTTAATAAAAAGTAATTCATGTAACAAACAGCAGAGAAAAAATATTTTTCGAATAACTATTAAAAAATATTTCCTAAGATTTATTTCTATCCCTTTCTAGCAATACATGCAGTTTAAAAAAGTTGAAAATAGATAAAAGATATCTATTCAGTAAGTAGGCCGCACGCCCGTGCGGCGTGCTTACTGAAGCGCTGGTAGATTTTGACGTGTAAAAGTACCCACTTTTACACGTCAAAATCTACCAGCGCTTCCCAAGAGGACACCACTGCTGCGAAGCGCCGCAAAAACTCAACAGTTAGTATTTTTTTAAATATAACTTATGACAATGATAGGTACTATTTATTCTAGCATTAGCACGGAGTAAGCATTAGGTATACATTATATACTATAAAACTGTAAAAAAATATATCTGCGTAGTTCTGCAGGAAAACATTTATTCTTAAAAATTACTTGAAAAAGTCGTTGATGTCAAAGGCGTACTATCCATCCATTTATTTATTTATTATCCACAATTACAACTATCATTACAGGCTAGGCCCACAATGCGATATTGTAGTAAAAAAGAAAAACATCAAGCAGGTATTATGAGTTATTTAAGAAGTAGTAGTCACGTAATCCCCGTGAGGGTGAATCGGTCCAATCGTAACGGTCAGCACAAGTGGTCCACGACTTGTTTGTCGCTCGTATCTCCCTTTCTAGGTCGTCTCTAAGGATAGAGACGCACTGAGCGACAAGCGAGAAAATACAAGATGTGCCAGCCGCTCTGAGCGCGGTAAGCGTGATTCAGAACGTATGTAGCCGGTATGTATGTATATGTCATATTTAGTACGGCCAACATCCGCTTGGGGGCCTCGAAACCAGTCAACTCTCGGAGTTGCCACTCTTTACCTATATACGTAAATAGTTACTATTACTGTACTCTTTGTCTTGCCCCTTGAGTCAAGGTCTCAGAAACGGATCACAAACAGCGCTGTCGAAAATCTATCGATTATAATATCACACAATAGGTATATTGTGTGTACTTTTTAACCGACTTCAAAAAAAGGAGGAGGTTCTCAGTTCGGTTGAATTTTATTTTTTTACTTACGAATAAAGATATCGGGCTTTGTCACCAAAATGTAAATGTGTAATCATTGCGTAATGCGTAAATTATTAGTACGTACCGATATTAGAGGTGGAACTAGAAGGAACATTAAACAAAAATGACTAAAATATGATTGACGTGTGATATTGCACAATACGCAAAAGTGTGAGCAAATTACTACGATTTTTTTAACCTTTTGAACGCCAAGCTGCGAAACAAAACGCTACCTACCGGACGCCACAACAAAAACGTACAAGTCGATCTCGAAAAACGTAGTGATTCCAAAACGAAATATCGATACCATAATTGACTCTATGTAATGTATGTGTATTTGAGTATCGGAAAACTTTAACAAATATTTCACTATAATGTTATTACATTTTCATATTTTATTAACATTATAAACCCACAATAAAGTATGAAAACACCAAAATGTTCGCACGACATGCATTTTAATTTAGTAACAGAGTCACAACACTACTTGCTTTTTACGAGGTGATGACGTCACGTATTGACGGCTCTGGCCGACACGGGCGTCACAGGCAATGGAAATTGTAATAATACTAGAGTAGAGAAACTGTGTAAGGCATTAATTTTCATATCGATATCTTTGAGTAAGAATCTTAATAATATTAATGGTACCCACTTTGTCAATCTTCGTCGTATTACTGGGGGTTGGAAGCTACATGTACGTTCGTCATGTCCCTGCTTTCTTTCGATCTCGGAGTCATTGATGCTTGAGAGGGACAGGGCCTTATAATAATTTTGAATTACATCAAATCCATTCGGTCTACAGATGACGAATGCCGAGTAACACGTAAAATAAAATTAATTTATTAATTTCCATAGACAGTTTATTTTTGGCGCCTAAATATAATAATTTATTGGTAATTGTAAAGTGTTGCCAGATCGACGACATCTAGCGTGCTTTTGGTCGGGGATTTTCAGTGACGTTTGAATATTCTGTGGTTTTAATAGACAATTTTGTTGCTATATAAATAAGGTCGCCGCCGTTGCTTATAAGTTCATTTCTACAGAACGACAAGCAGGTGTTATATTTACCTACGTCGTTAAGTGTTTCACTATTTTTTTGTAATAAATAAGTCTGTGATTATTTACTGACTCAGTACCTAGCTGAACGTGAATAGGTAAGTTAAAAATATATCTTGGCTGATGTTGTTGAGACGTCAATGATGATGGCTTAAATTCTATAATATATATCTAAGAGGCTGGACACTCTTGTTGCCGCCGCCAGGGCGCCGCCATAAAACTCATATAATTGTAAATGTTCTCACCGTCACACTTTTTAAAGCATTTTCGATAACGTTCTCTAAAGGTGCAGTTACACGGGCAATTTTTTGAGCAATAATTTCCCGTCAACCATAGCTTCTCTTACTCTAATTTTGTAAGAGACGCCCATAGATTGCCGGCTGCTAAGTTGCTCGTGTAAGTAACTACCTTAACGTTTTCTAACTAACCCATAGTGCCCCTACGTATTCCTAGTGCCCTACTATAAACCCAGCGCCATATTAGGTAGGAACTATTTGTATGAGAGATCCGATCCGAATTCCGTCATCCGATTTCTCGGATACGGATCGGACGCGGTGCGTAAACGCTCTAAGGCGGAAACGTGTGCAAAATAACGGTCATTTATTCTAATCTGAAAAAAAATATAGTCACGGATGTAGGCTAATTGGGTATATCAGGTGATCCGATAACTTAGTGACTTTAGACATATGACTAAGGCGCGTCACACAAATAATAAATAATAATAATAAATAATATATATAATATAATAATAATATTATAATATATAATATATATCTATATATACGATATATTTTCCGTACTAGTTGACAGACTCCACACATGCAGCCATAATATATATTAATATAAATTATAACTGCGTGTGTGGACTCTTGTCAACTAGTACGGATATATATCGTATATATTAATTAACAGGCTCAGCCTAGTTTGGGATCCGCTGTAAATTAAGTTAAGGAATATGTACTCTTTTTGGATAATAAATAATTCTTATTCTTATTCTTATATATTATAGCTCCGTGTGTGACGCGCCTTATAGATTAAACAAACTGCCAAACAATGCATCTTACAGCATAGACTGTCTTCAGCTCAGTAGCGACTGCATTTAGTGGGGATGCGCTCGCGTATTGTTTAGCCGCCGCCTGCGCCGGGTCAGGGCCCTCTTATCAACGCGACAATTTGATTATCAATCCGTGAAGCGCCACACCTAGCCAGAACATCTCTAGTTTCGGTGCCGGATATTGCTTAGATTTTGTGTTCGAAGTCTTCGAAGATTGAGCGGAATAGTGTCAAGGTGAGTCAAAATATGACGGTTAAATAGTTTGTTTTCTTCGTGAACAAAATATATACTAGTTAATAGTTTAAAAAAACTTCAAGTAACTGATAAACAGCGATTACATTACTATGGCTAAAACTATTTTAGATTTATTGGTTTGAATGTGTGCGTGTTTCTTTCCAATAGGTCACACAAAACATCAAACAAAATTTAATTTATATTTACTATGTTTTTGATTTAATTTGTAATAATTCAAGAGTTTAATATACTCATTATGTTACTTATATTATAAAAACTGTGTTACTTCATGTAGGTACCTACAATTTTGACTACGATTAACGAACTAACTTTCATTGATTTTAAACGTTAATTTGTTACAAACATTTTACTTGTATTGTTAGTAGGTATAGGTACCTACCATGAGTTCTTAAATCTGTATGACTGTCCAACTTTGCAAACAGGACGTAAACATGAGCCCTTCTAGTGTGGCACTCGCTAATAGTAGGTAGATAGATATATGTTGTTTAGATGCATTTATGTGTTGTCTTCACCACCTATGCCCTTACTAATAAACGTTGAGTAACCGCTGAGTAGTTATACCATGTTTTGTCCTTATCTGTCATTGTGACATTTGAATTCGACAGATAAGGACAAAGCATGGTATAACTACTCAGCGGTTACTCAACGTTTATTAGTAAGGGCACTACTAGAGTGGCAAGTTTCATAATAATTTACCAGTATTCATTGTTTACTTGACGATAACGTCTAATTATCATGTGTAAGCCGGATATCAGCTGATCAGATCTCGGCAGCGCTACGTCGGTGATAAGAGAACTAATTAGTAGTTATTCGGGTGTTTGGCTTCGGAAGGGTGCGCCCTGTCGTATGATTATGACCGGACGTTTGGGTCATGATTTTGACATTGTCTTGAGATTGTAATCGAAAGACAGCGAGATTGATAATAAATAATACATAAAGCCGGCTCCACATGCTTGGTGTTTTTCGCAAACACGGACGCGACTATGTGATAGAGTGAGATGGACATACATCGTGCTCACTCTAACATATAGTTGCGTCCTGCAGTGTTTCCGAAACATCCATAAAAAAATCGAAATTAAGGGTTTTTAACGACTTTGAAGGGTTGTTCCTGAGAAACTACCCAGCAGATTCGGATGGAATTTTTTACAACTTATGGTGATACCGATAAATATAAGCTCGCTAATTGCCATCCGCTCCTGCTGGGCAGTTTCTGAGAAATAACCCTTCAAAAATTCGAAGAAAAGGGTTTCTTGGCGACTTTGACGGGTTGTTTCTCAGAAACTGTTCAAGAGGATCGGATGGCATTTTTTTACAACATACTGTGGTACCAATAAATAAGCTCGCCAATTTTGGTGCGGTTGTCTTTTAACTTTTTTTTAATTCGCTAGTGCGAAAACTGTCCGCGGGGATTTTTTTTTATTATATAAGTAGGGTATAAACTTCAAAGCAACCGCGTTCCCACCCGATTGCCTCGTCAAAAAAGATCCTTACGCCACTTGTTAGATGAAACCAAGTTTTCAGTGTTTCGTCAGTCACGTTACTCGTAGGGCCGCTGGTGATTATACGGGTGTCTGTATGCCCTCGTGGTGTGTCCAGGAGAGCATGGCGAAGCGCACGGTGCTGAACGAGACGTACAAGGGTCTGGTGGAGTCGCTGTCCATCCCGGCGGAGCTGCACGAGCGAGACGGCAAGAAGTTCGCCTCTTTCGGCTCCGTGCTGCCCATCCACTGCTGCACTGAGGAACAGGTACAGAGGTTCACTTACGAGAGACATTGCGAGCTTGACCAATTTATCTATTTGGGAAAAAAAATCGTCCAAACATCAGGTACTGACTAGCGACGTGTCGTTTCAAAGCATGAGCGAATTCAAGGCAGTCCTTCCCTGAATGGGTACCTAGGCTAACCTTAAATAAACGAAGGTAAACCTGAACTGAAAGGACTGGGTTTGGAGGACATAGACCCCTACTCTTAATTGAAATCCTGGATCCACGCGGTCCAAGATAAGTAGGTTCATTCACAGCAACTAACACGCACAGCCTGTTGCAGATCCTGGAGCTGTCTAAGAAGACGCACCACTACTGCGACATCTTCACGGAGGACACGCTGGCGCCGCTGGGCGAGCTGGCCTTTGTGCGGCTCGACGAGAACACCGCCGAGAAGGTACTCGGGGGGACCAGGGATAACCACCCAGGGTATACAGCGATAATCAGGATAGCCATAGTTAACACAACTATCTAGGCATATCTAGGGCATACAGCCTAGGTAACCAGGGTATACCGAAAGATTCATCACTACTACGGCATTGCAAGTGGTTTCCCGTCTAAGAAAACATTTCAGTAACTAGTCTTCCATTGCTGCTTCCAGGTGTTCATCAACCGCGTCAAGCGCATGTTGCTGACCTCGAGCGACAGCTCGCTCGCCCAGTGGCGCTGCGCGCCGACCTTCGAGTCCGCCAACCAGTACCTGGCCGGCACACCCATCGTCAACCAGGACGGGGCGCTCGTCTCCATCGTCACCGCCAAGCGGGGGAACCACTACGCGGTCTCCACTTTTGAGGTAAGCTGCCCATTTTCAAGAATGATGGGAGTGTTCTGAGGAGTTGTTCAGCTTGGTGCCCACAGAGGGGAACCACTACGCGCTGTGTCCATCTTAGAGGCAAACTGCCTATTTTTAACTTAGTTACCTGAGGAATTGGTCAGTTCAGTGCCCCAGTATGAGTACATGGTTATCTTTTAGTCGGACTTGACTCTCCGCCTGTGGGTGCGGCGCCGAGGTGCAAGATATCGACGACATTCTTCTCGAATGCACTAAAACGTGATACGCCGGTGACCCCTCAAAGGATCTTCTTGCGTAAATGACGAAGTCACCAATTGGCTCAAATCTACTAAATTAGATCTTTGACTATACATTTAATTAGTTGCCATACGATTAAATAAATAAATTTTAGTCGGACAACCCTGCGCTTTCCATATTCAACCTCACTCTTTCTTTTACACTGTGCTTGTTCGAAATATAACATCCATCCGTATCTGTTCATCTCCAGGGCGAAGGCGGGTACTTCGATACCCCTCTCCCCTGGAAGGTCGTGTCCTCGCCGGGCATGATCTACGGGGACCAGTCGTTCCCGACGCGCGAGGCTCTGCGCGCGCACGTGGCGCAGCTCCCGGGCGCGGCGGTGTCGGCGGAGGCGCCGGCGCGGCCGGTGCTGCACGTGCTGCCGGCGCCGCGGCTCGCGCTGCTGGCGGCGGCCGGCCGGCAGCTGGCGCACGTGTACCTTCCGGCCGCCATCACCGACCTCGAGTACTTGTAGACCAACAATACTCTCAATCAGCCCCCTTATATGGTCGCGTTTATCGCGGTGGATAACAGTGAATAAAGCATCCACCCCTGTCGCACTTACATACGGGTCAAAGAGAGACAGATGTTTTACCCACGAATATCCAGATCGATAAACACGCCCACAATATAGTAGCAGCAAGTGTTTCTTAGATTTAAACTACAAGAGCTGTTCCAAGATGGAGATTAGGATATAGTGGCAAGTCAGTGTGGGGTAATAAATGTTCAATGCATTATTAACTAAAGTTATGTATTTTTAGGGTTCCGTACCAAATACTGAAAAACGGAACCCTTATAAGATTACTTTGTTGTCCGTCAGTCCGCCGGCCTGTCGAGACCTTCTAGGAATGGCTGAAGCAATCTGGCTGATATTTGGAACAGGTGTAGTTTTTAGTAGTCCACACCAAACCTCATTATTAACATTTATAAAAGTTTTATAGTAATTGGGAATGGGGTCTAAAGAGGGGTTTACAAATTGAGGTAAGGCTATTATAGAAAATAGGGTATCATATAAAGGGCTTGATTTGCACATTCCAGAATTTTTTTTTGAATTTTTAGTCCTTTCGAATTTATGACCAAAATGTACAAACAATTACCTGCCTCCCCCCCTTATCAAAGGAGGGGCCCTATCTCAGAAGTGTACGGGCCGAGTAATCTGAAATAATTTAGACTTATAGATGTTTATCTATGTTTTATAAAAACATTTCTGTATTACTTACACTCTTACGGACCCAGTCGGAAAATATTGAATTAAATTGAATTAAAAGGAGGTCAAAGATGATGGTGATGATGATGGAGGATGGTTTTTGAGATATGTATTAAAATATCTTTGAATGCGACTTTTTGACAACAACCTAAAATAGACCTTAACTCATAGTAAATAAATGAAACTTATTTCTACCATTTATTTTATGAATGGCCTCAAATTGTTGCGTCGGAATATGAATACTCATATACAGGATGAAATTAAATTCAGTGTCCAAATTTTGGGGGTTAAATCAGAAAGTCATACTGACCAACTTTCACTATGGGACCAACCCCGAAATCACGAAAAAAAATCGACCCTCCCATACAAAACGTCAGCTGACTAGCCAAAATGTAAGGTAATGGAAGGTAATTTCACCCTGTATTTCCTGTCATAGACGATACTTGGATGCCTAGCAACCGTTTTGTTATCTATCTTGTTAGAAAATAAAGTACATTTATTATATAACAATTACAAAATATTCTAAATTGGGAAATAGTTTCGATGCGAACCATATTAAATACGGAACCCTCGGTGCGCGAGTCCGACTCGCACTTGACCGGTTTTTTACATAGAATAGTGTTATTTTTACCAACTTTTTAAAATTAATTTTATTTTAATTGTATTGCAATAATAAAACCATATCAGTAGTGTAACATCGTGTTTTATTAGAAAAAAATACCTTTACCTTTAAAACATTGTTTTATTTAGTCCTTATAACAATAATAAATTGTATACATATGTAATTAACAATACGCCAGCACAAAGTTTGAACCTTAAGGACAGCTTTTTCAACTGCACATTTTGACTTAATACAAGTTTATGAAAGTACATAACGAATAAGTATTCATTTTTCCAATTTAAAAATATAGCAAACCGTATTCCAATACCTGCACCTAGTAACGCGCACGCGCACGTTCGTTCAGTGTTGTTATAGTGATAAACTACCAACTATCTGTTATTCTGTGCTGTTATCCACTAATCCATAGCTTTCCTATTAAAGTAAAGTCCCGAAAACACCCCTGAGTTCTCATTTCTGCCTGCCGGCAGTGGCGCATCCCCTTCTAAGTAGTTCCCAGTACTATATCTGGCGTCCCAACAGTGTGGATTAGTGGTAAAACAGAAACAATAAGTGAGTGAGTGTTTTGTGAGTGGCGAACTTCGTACGACTCCGTACCTACCTAAACTTGTGCGTTCTTGATGCGTATAGGTACGAACTATCCGCATAGTGATAATGACGCGTACCAGAAGTAAAGGAAACCTCGGTGTACAAGCGCAAGACATTCAGAGCGACGAGGAGAATCGAGAAAACGACCCTCCCGCGCGAGAAATGCCTGCCCAGCAACCGTTAATTCCGCATGGCAACGGCGACAGAGACGATGTATCAAGCATTCCCCATGCCTCTGTGCCACCTCTGCACGAACAACAGGCGTTCCAGCATTACAACGACGGGGATGATGCAACAGGCATTACCCATTCCCCCGATCCGAGTTACTACGCAACGGCGGCGACCGCGTGGCCACGAACGGCCCCCGCCGGCCCTAGCAATGCTGACGCAACGTTTTCGCAACAGAGTGTGTCGATACTTTTGGAAGGCCTACAAAGGTCGCAAACGAACGCGATAAAAGAAATTCTGGACAGCGTGCTCGGCCACCGCGCGAGTACCTCTGCTCCCGCGCCGGTGCCGGTGGTCACAGAACATTCCGGTAATTTTTCGCGTTGTAAATCTGTCTTTAGCGGGACCCCTACTGAGTCCATAGAAGGTTTCATAGACTCAATTGAAAGTTACAAAGAGTGTGCAAACGTGACGGATAGCAATGCCATCAGAGGTATGTCGATGTTGCTGACGCATGACGCGGCCACCTGGTGGCAGGGAATTAAGCATCAAATATCTTCATGGGACGAGGTCGTGCATAATTTACGAAGCGCCTACGGCGACCGGCGGCCGCCCCATAGGATATATAGGGAATTATTCGCAAGCGAGCAACAATGTGAAAACACGGATGTGTTCGTGGCCAAAGCGCGCGCCCTATTATCCAGACTCCCGAAAAATGAGTTAAAGGAAAATGTTATGTTAGACATGGTTTACGGCCTCCTACACGTGCGGTTAAGAAAGAGACTCCGCAGAGAGGAATTTACGACATTCGCCGAGTTACTGAAGCACGCGAGAAACATCGAAGACTCCATGGGCGAAGAGGGGGAGCGACGAGCATCGGCAGCGAGGCCATCGCCGGTTGGCGCGAGTACATACCGCGGCGCCCAGGCCCCCTCCGCTGCCGCCGGCGCCCCCGCGCGAGGCGCGCCGCCGGTGCGCGCGCAGCCCGCCGCCCCGCCACGCGCCCCCGCGCTCCTGCACGCGCCCGCCCCGCCGCAGCCCCGCGGCGCGCCCGGCGTGCACGCGCCCCCGCGCGCCCCCCTGCTGACCTCGGCCTCCGCTCCCCCGCGACCCTACTGTACCTACTGCAAGCGTTACGGTCACCTGCGAGAACAGTGTCGTAAGTTGGAGGACAGAGGTGAGTCTTTCAATCATAATAATAACTCTAATAACGCGAGTGATAGTGCCGTTAATAAGTTCAAACCGGAAAAGTTCTATAGTGTCGAATTACCCGTGCGCGGTCGTAAATTTCAAAATCGTTCGTTTGATGCCGTAAACAATGACTATAACCATAAAATCCCAACTGGTATTTCTTATGAAAATAAGTCCTGTCAATCTGACAATTTGTCCACGAACGATGCATACAATCACGATCACGATTCTCACCAGATTTGTTTGGATAATTACCAATATTGTACGGAAAGTATAGATATTGTATGCATCGTTAACGACAATGATACCTATTGTGCCAATAATGATAAAAAAGTTACGTCTACTTCTTGTAACGGCGCTATACCGAAATGTATAATGTCCGATTTTGAACGTAATTCAAAGAATTCTTGTATTCACAAAATCGATCATGACGTAACATGCTCACAGATTTGCCCGCAGGTAAAGTGTGATAAGTCTGATTTTCCACAAAATTTTGTCGAAACCAAAAATTATGTTTTTTCTCAAAATGACCCTAAGGGTGAGCGTACACTTAACGGTACAATGCAAAAGTGTAGTAAGTCAGATTTTTCACAAAATTTTGGTGAAACCAAAAACAAGGTGTGTTCACAAAATGACCTTAAGGGTAAGCGTACACTTAGCGGTACAATGCAAAAGTGTGATATGTCAGATTTTTTACAAAATGTTGAAAGTAGTAATTTTACAGATGATGATGATAATTATGTACGTATTAAGGACGATGACTACTTGTTGGCATGTAGCGTCGGCGATAGACCCGTCAAACGTCGCGACTTACGTCCCATTTTCAAAATCGAGATTTTGGGTGTAAATGGTACAGCTTTAATTGATACTGCCGCGAAACATTGTATTGCCGGTCACACGCTATATGCTCTCCTTCTACGTAGAGGCCACCCGCTCACGCCCTCGACGAGGCAAATTAAACTTGCCGATGGCCACGTACGTGAGATGAACGTTCTCACTACCACGTTACAGGTGCGGTTGGAAAAAATTATTATCACGATACCATTTTTAATTTTCCCCGAGTCCGACAACAACGAGACGTTACTCGGTATAGATTTTCTTAGGGCTATGGGTGTCGTTATTAATTTCTCTAAAGAAGTATGGTATTTCGATAATCATCATCACGTTAAATATACTCTATTTTTCGAACCAACTTCGCGTGGCACTACTTGTGCCTCCACAGACGTTCTCCGGGACGACGAGGGTACTCAACTGGAGTCAGCGGAGCGAGATGAACTCGCCCAGATCCTCGTCAGGCACGCGCACATTTTTCGTCCAGGGGGAGCTCCTACGCCATTCGCTGAACACCGTATAGATACGGGTGAGCATCCACCTATAGCAGTGCCGCCATACCGTCTGAATCCTGCGAAAAAAGAAGTGATGAAGAAAGAAATCGATAAAATGCTGCAGGAAGATATAATTGAAGAGTGCGAGTCCGCATGGTGTGCTCCGGCGCTGATGATACCAAAGGCTCGTGGCGGCATCAGGTTCTGCGTAGATTACAGACGCCTGAACGCTGTCACCAGGTCGGACACGTACCCCATGCCGCTGATTGACGAGCTACTGCAATCAACAAAAAGGAACTGCTACATGAGTACGCTTGACCTTCGATCAGGATACTGGCAGGTTAGCGTTCGAGAGGAAGATAGGGATAAGACAGCCTTCATATCTCCTCTCGGCACATATCGCTTCAAGCGCATGCCTTTCGGCCTCAAGAACGCGCCGGCCACATTCCAGCGGCTCATAGATCGCCTCCGCTCCTGCGCATCGTTAAACGAAGTAGCCATATTGGCCTATTTAGATGACCTTCTGATAATTTCAGACGGATTTCAACAGCATCTCAAAGATCTCGAAGCAGTTTTCGAGCGCCTGAATGAATACAACCTCCACATTAACAGGGAGAAGTGTGTCTTTGCAAGGGAGAGAGTAAAGTACCTTGGGCACATAATCACGCAGGAAGGTGTCTCCATCGACCATGACAAAGTCAGTGCTGTAGTAGAAATGAAGGAACCGGCCAATCTGAAGCATATGAAAACTTTCGTTCAAACGTGTTCGTGGTTTAGGAAATTCATTCCTAACTTTTCCCAAGTGGCTGAACCACTAACACGTTTGACACGAAAGGATCAAACATGGACTTGGGGCTCAGCTCAATCACAAGCTTTCAATGACCTGAAGCGGTTGTTAACTTCAGCCCCCATTTTAATCCAAGCAGATTTTAATCGGCCTTTTATTTTAAGAACGGATGCCAGCAATTACGCCTTAGGGGCAGTTTTACTTCAGGGGGAGGAAAAAGAGGAAAGACCAATTGAGTACGCAAGTCGACTCCTTACCTCAGCGGAACGAAACTACTCTACCACCGAGCGTGAAGCTCTGGCGGTGGTATGGGCAGTTGAACGTTTCAGATCCTACCTCGATGGCCAACCCGTTATTATAGGAAGTGACCACCAACCACTCCGCTGGCTGCTGACATTAAAATCACCAACCGGTCGGCTAGTTCGATGGGCGCTCAAACTTCAGTCGTTTGACATACAATTCCAGTACACGCCAGGTAAGGCAAATGTTGTGGCCGACACATTAAGTAGGCCGATCTGCACGGGAGAAACCCGCGATCAATGCGGCATTTGCTCTGTAATAATAGACGTACCTGTGAAGAAACCGGATCTGTTGCGGCAGGAACAGCTGGCAGATCCAGAACTGGAGAAGATCGTCAAGGAGCTTGAAGCCACCGATGAAGTCGCAGCCCAGCGATGGACGGAGCGGGGATATATGACGGATCAAGGAGTGTTGTACCGGTATAACCCCGACTCAGACAGTGAATCACCACAACTTGTAGTTCCAGCTGGTCAACAAGAAGACATCTTAAAGCAATGTCATGACTCTGCAGTAGCAGGGCATCCTGGAATTGATAATACTTACCGAAAGGTATCACAGCTTTATTTCTTCACTGGAATGCGCAGAATAATAGCAGACTACGTGAAAGCCTGCGTTCACTGCCAAAGATATAAGGCCACAAATAACAAACCTCCAGGCCTTCTCCAGACGCCCGTCATGAATCAACGTAACGAGGTGTTAGCCGTAGATTTATTCGGCCCATTACCGGAAGGAGAAGAAGGAGAACGGTGGATTTTGCTCGTTGAAGACACGGCCACAAGATGGGTAGAGTTATATGCTCTTAAGGATGCTACAGCTGAAGCCTGCGCACGTGTCCTCATCGAAGAATTCTTCATGCGGTTTGGGTTACCTCGCCGGGTTATATCTGACAATGGTGTTCAGTTCATTTCGGCAGTCATGCGTCAATGTATGTCAGTTCTGGGTGTGAAGCAGAACTTGGTACCACTGTACCACCCAGAAGCTAACCCCGCAGAGAGAAAAAACCGTGACCTGAAGGTACAGTTAGCACGTTTGGTTCAAGGAGACCATAAGACCTGGCCGCAGAACTTGCCAGTGATAAGATTTGCCCTGAATAGTGCCGTGTGCCGGACAACAGGAACCACACCGGCTTATTTGACATTCGGAAGAGAGATGCGGTCTCCTTCGGAAGCTACACATGACCAACGTGCCATACTTGACAAAAATAACTTTGTTCCACAGATTACACCCTATTTAAGACAATTCCTCAATTCTTTATCTGCAGTCAGAGAGCGAGTCGAAAAGCAGCAGGATAAAGGGAAAGAATACGCCGACCAGTCGCGTCGTCAGGTGGATTTTCAAGAGGGAGATAAGGTGCTACTGAAATCGCACCTGTTGAGCAAAGGTTCAAAGGCGATCACTTCAAAGTTCTTGCCGAGACGTGACGGCCCGTACGTCATCGCCAAGAAGGTAAGCCCTACGACATACAACATTGCGCGTATGGAGCTGCCTCATGAGATTATAGGTAAATACCATGTTCAAGATTTGACTCGGTTCATTGGTAACGATGATACTCCGCCTAAACCTGTTAACCCCGTCAAGAAGCGCGGACGACCGAAGAAGGATAAGGATCAGCTAGTCCAGGAACGAGGGCGTATACCTGAACTAGAGGGGGAGTATATAGCAAACCGTATTCCAATACCTGCACCTAGTCGTGTCTTACCCGAGCGGGCCTCTCGCGGACGCACACCAGCAAGATTACTTGCTAGTGTGAGTGTGGTGCCTGCGTAGTAGTTCTTACACCGCGTACCCCTCTTCACCGCCCGCGCCCCGCTTATAACGGCCGGCGCGCATCACGCGCCGCCGCCAGTCGAGTTCGAGCCACAAGCGTGACCGTGCGCACACTTTCGCGCCGCGCATACACACGACGCTCGCACAGCAACACGCACGCGCACCTAGTAACGCGCACGCGCACGTTCGTTCAGTGTTGTTATAGTGATAAACTACCAACTATCTGTTATTCTGTGCTGTTATCCACTAATCCATAGCTTTCCTATTAAAGTAAAGTCCCGAAAACACCCCTGAGTTCTCGTTTCTGCCTGCCGGCAGTGGCGCATCCCCTTCTAAGTAGTTCCCAGTACTATAAAAATGTTTATTTTTTGTCAATTACTCATATGCCGCAGAAAAAGAAAGTCCGCATTGATCTTGCTTTATCGATTAGCTTATCGATGGAGGGAGACTGAAACCGACGTAGAAAGCAAGATATATACGAACTTTCCCGACCAAATACGATGTCGTATGTTTGTTCCTTATCGCTAATTTACCGCGGTACAATTGTAAAAATAATATTTTCAAAAATAATTTGGAGTGTTGGTAACATACTTAAATATTTACATTGTAATATTATAAAATGCATCGTTTGGGATAATGGGCTGATAGGTATTTTTAGGGTATTTGACGAAGCTTGTCGCCAACTTATTTTTTTTTATTTTTTTTTGTTTTTAAGTTATATCTTTTTTATTTATTGTGATTGTTGACGTAGTCTGATGTGGATAATGCTTGTCACTTTTTATGTATTCTGACGAGGCTGTGTTGTGGATGTAATTTGTATTTTCCTTGTTTCTTTTGAATTAATAAAGTCTATAAAATAAAAACAAAAAAATAAATAAATGCGAAAGTCGAACTTTCGGATGAACCGATTTCGAAGAAATTTGGTAAACTTGGTTTTAAATCACAGTAAACCTAAATTAATTTTAAATTGAATCACCCAATCAATCATATCACTAAAATCAGTCTTTATCTAGTTATAATAAATAAAATAACCGTCACCGTACACTGCACCACGCCTCATGTCGCACTTACTTTGTTTACTTTATACTGACAAACTAACTTATTTAGGGTACGTTCCACTAAACGCCCGCAACGATCGTAACACCCTCTGTATCGTTCCACCTAAGGCCCGTGGTCGTCGCGAGCGATCGCTCGACGTCATAATAGATGACGTCACTGTTCGCGACCACATTGCGCCCACTTCGCCCACAAAATATTGGTGGGTCAGAGTGGGCACACAGCGCTCAACATATGCGTTCCACCTATAACATTCGCCTACAACGCCCGCGGCGTTTTTACGTTAGTGGAATGGCAATTTCAGCGGTCGTGGTCGATGGCGTTTAATGGAACTTACCCTTAATAAGCAGAATTAAGCAGGACAGGCTGCGCGCGCGCAGCTCGCGGGGATGTGTGCGTCAGTGTATGTAGAGGCGCACGAGGTCGCGCTCAGCCGCCGGCAGGCGCGTGGCGGGGCAGGCGGCGCGCGCGCAGCTCGCGGGGATGTGTGCGTCAGTGTATGTAGAGGCGCACGAGGTCGCGCTCAGCCGCCGGCAGGCGCGTGGCGGGGCAGGCGGCGCGCGCGCAGCTCGCGGGGATGTGTGCGTCAGTGTATGTAGAGGCGCACGAGGTCGCGCTCGGCCGCCGGCAGGCGCGTGGCGGGGCAGGCGGCGCGCGCGCAGCTCGCGGGGATGTGTGCGTCAGTGTATGTAGAGGCGCACGAGGTCGCGCTCGGCCGCCGGCAGGCGCGTGGCGGGGCAGGCGGCGCGCGCGCAGCTCGCGGGGATGTGTGCGTCAGTGTATGTAGAGGCGCACGAGGTCGCGCTCGGCCGCCGGCAGGCGCGTGGCGGGGCAGGCGGCGCGCGCGCAGCTCGCGGGGATGTGTGCGTCAGTGTATGTAGAGGCGCACGAGGTCGCGCTCGGCCGCCGGCAGGCGCGTGGCGGGGCAGGCGGCGCGCGCGCAGCTCGCGGGGATGTGTGCGTCAGTGTATGTAGAGGCGCACGAGGTCGCGCTCGGCCGCCGGCAGGCGCGTGGCGGGGCAGGCGGCGCGCGCGCAGCTCGCGGGGATGTGTGCGTCAGTGTATGTAGAGGCGCACGAGGTCGCGCTCGGCCGCCGGCAGGCGCGTGGCGGGGCAGGCGGCGCGCGCGCAGCTCGCGGGGATGTGTGCGTCAGTGTATGTAGAGGCGCACGAGGTCGCGCTCGGCCGCCGGCAGGCGCGTGGCGGGGCAGGCGGCGCGCGCGCAGCTCGCGGGGATGTGTGCGTCAGTGTATGTAGAGGCGCACGAGGTCGCGCTCGGCCGCCGGCAGGCGCGTGGCGGGGCAGGCGGCGCGCGCGCAGCTCGCGGGGATGTGTGCGTCAGTGTATGTAGAGGCGCACGAGGTCGCGCTCGGCCGCCGGCAGGCGCGTGGCGGGGCAGGCGGCGCGCGCGCAGCTCGCGGGGATGTGTGCGTCAGTGTATGTAGAGGCGCACGAGGTCGCGCTCGGCCGCCGGCAGGCGCGTGGCGGGGCAGGCTCCGTGCGCGCGCAGTTCGCGCGAGATACAGCTGTAGCAGTATACCAGCCTGCCGGGCACAACTGACAATTGTTATACCACTCTGCAAAAATGTGCTAGCATTCAGAATTACAAAAATGTGTCCACATGTCAAAAGATTATTAGAGTATACATATTTTTGGTATTTTTAACGCCAACATATTTTTGCACTCTCTAAAAAGCAGTTTGCTTCGATTGTAATTGTATTTATAAAAAATAAATTTATAAAAACCCACCACACGAAGGGCCCTCCAAAGTTTGGCGTGGTCAGTCAGTCACTAGACTAGCATCTCAGTCCTCGGTTCAGTAACGGTCTTAATATCGCTTACCATAAGGTCGGTTTGCGATCTCCACGCTATAAAACAAGTGCATTTACCCGGAGACCGGCAGCGCGGTGGGCGTCCTCCAGGGCTGGCGGCACACGGGGCAGCGGTTCCTCCAGCGCGCCGCCTCGGCGGGACGCTGCAACACGCCATTTCATTGCTTGATTCGGTCAGAGACAGCAGCGGCTTCAAGGTGGGATCCCTCGTTAAGTATTCGATAGGAAACCAATGAACGAAGAAATTAGAGCTCCGCACCGCGGGGCTGTGTTGAACTTATTACTTATTTATTTTTTGATTATTCCTTGCAAATTGTATGAAAGAGTATTTTCGATTTGTAATTTTTTAGTACGCTAACCTCGGGCCAGAACCGGGAAGTATATACAGACCTGGGGCGGGGCGGGGCAGGGCGCGGCGGGCGCGGCGGGCGCGCGCGCCTCCCACCAGCGCAGCAGCTGCACGCCGAACGCGCCGCACTCCACGCAGCGCAGCGCCGCGCGGCCCAGCATCGGGAACGACACTGCCGCGCTTCTGCCAAACAACTCATCCGATATAACGGTGTCCTAAACCCGATGATGAACCTGCGAGACTCGCTAGCTCAAGTAAATAAGTTTCTCCAAAAAAATAATTTTCGGGACTAGCTTGCGTTGCGCACTATACTTCTGGCACAGCCACAGTCATCATCTGCTTATCACGACCGGAGTACCTTGTCTAAACTTGGTAGGTCTGCATTAAGTACAGCGGAGATTCTGTTGCCACCGTACCTAACCTAACCTAAATCCATTATTAGATCAACTCTTAAACACTATAATATTAGGTAAACATCAAGGCCTACATCATCATCATCATTATCAGCCTGCACTAGTCCACCGTACACTGTACTGTCTACATATGAATTCCAAATTTAAGCCTCGTTTCCACTGAATGACTCGTGTGGCCCAATGATCGACGCTACTACGGCAAATATGGCTACTTCCCACTTCAGTTTGACTCTGAACTACGGACAGCCTACCAATCTATTAATAACTTGAACTCACCCGAACTGTCCCGTAGCTAGGCTCCTAGCCAAGTCTCCCCAGGTCTCGTCCTGCTCGGCCGGCGGCGCGTCCCTTAGCGTGAGCCCTAGGGCTGCCAGGCTGGGGGTCGGGCTCGCGGCGCCGCACAAGTAAGCCCCGAGTTGGACCAGCTGGGCGGCCGAGCTGATGAGGTGCACGGTGGAGTACACGTGGATGGCTGCGCGCCGGGCTGTCGCGGAGGGACCCTGGAAGATGGAGTGGCCTGTAGGATATTTTGTGCAATTACGAGTACCCCTCTATGGTGCAGATTCACTTACAATGTTGTTGTTTCACCGTAAGAGCATTGGGTAGTATACTCGTATACTAACGTTAGAAAAATTCAGTGGTATATACGTGGAGACCACTTGGGTTCGAGCTCGGCACCTTGCGATCACAAGTCGACACTCTAAGCCACTGGTCACATGTAACCTTCCAAAGTGTCCCGTCTTCATCGTCCTCTCCCCAACGCGCAGCAACCCGTAAAAACTCCTTAAGAGTGACGTGTCTACAGGGAGGAGTGGTTTGGTCACATGTAGCTATAATACCTTCCCAAGAGCCCCGTCTTCGTCGCGCTCCCTCCAGCGGCGCACGGCCGCCTCGGCGCGGCCGCGCAGGTAGGGCAGCAGCACGAGCGCGGCCAGCGAGCCCAGCTCCAGGCCGCGCGGCAGGCGCTGGCCCGAGTGGAACTCGCCGTCCGGCGCCACGGGCACGCGCAGCAGCCCGTAGAAACTCTCCGAGAATGACGCCGCTACCAGTCACGATTAAATTCACAACTGAATGGTTCAGTTTACTCAGGTTTGAGAAAACTAAGTAGTTAGTAACTTAGCATGTGAATCAAATAATGATAATAATTCAGGGATATTTTTGATGTAAAATATGCTTCAAAATTCTGGCACCTACAGCTCCACAAGGACAGATACTTATCTGCCACACCTCGCTCAGTGCTTATATTAAGAACCATTCTCTGACTCCGCTTTCTGTACATTTGCAGCTTAAATCAGTAAGTTAAGATTTGTAACAAATATATGACTTTGAAGCAGTCCAATAATAATACAATAAATAAATTTAAAATAATGACAGTACTGCCGTGCTAAGCCAAAAAGGCTTATAGACGTTCTAACGACAATGCCTATAAGCCTTTTTGGCTTAGCATGGCAGAGTAGATAGTTTTCTATCTAATCAGTTTTAAGTGACATGCATGTTGGGAAATTATAATTTGTCTCACCATAGTGCTTGAGGTAGTGGTATTGCAGGAAGCAGTCCGCTAGAAGGAACAGCTCGTCATACCAGTGCACACACCACCCACACTTGTCCGGGTACAACTCTGCCAGGTACTGGAATACATACATTATATCCTCCTGAGGCCTCAACTCCTACATATAGGACAATTGTCAAAATTACTTTTTACTTTTGTTGACTGACATAAGATTCTGTTTCGAACTAGCAAAATTTTGACGAAGGTCTCAGGAGGATATGTAAGATCCAACCGAGACTGCTTTTTTAATCTCGGCCGGGACCGAGACTGAGACACGGAAAAAAAGGTTCTTTCTTCATCACACAGGAAAATATAGTATTGAATCTAATGACAACAACCAGACTTGATCTTGCGTGCTATAGCTGACTGTCAGTATAGAAGCTTACCTCCACAAGTTTGCCAAATGCAGGCTTCACGGTAGCCCCGAGCGCCTCCTGCGCCGCCACCTGGAACACCGACGGCGTGCCCTGCAGCGTGCGGGTCAGATGCGCCGCGTACACCGCCATTATCACTCGAGTCTGTTCACTGCTTGGGTACTATCACCATGAACGATGGCCGATTGAGAGATTTGACTACCATTTCATTAAGCCATATTGACTTATTGACTGTATGCACTGCTATTTACTTGACATTAACTTAATTGCCCTTTGTACAGAAGCCAGGTAATCTAAAAATCTATCAAAGTACAATGATTAAGACCGCATCAACCAAATTTCCTATGACTAGTTAACATGAGCAAGTAGTTTGTCATAATCGATGATTTATCACAGATTTTTCTTCTATTTACACTTTCTAAAAGTGAATTTTCTTAGAAAAGTTGCAATTCTAGGTTTTGTTTATCAGTATCTGGCGCAAGTGTCAAAAGTGCGCCCGGTGTTCTGTCAGCAGCGTTTCGTTCGACCTATATAGTTGTTCGTATAGCCTGGCAAAAAAGTCGAGCGTGTGATGACAGCTGGAACATTTCTGAATATTTTGGAATGGCAACCAGCACAGTTTAGAGTAAATCTTGGATCATATTACCAATTTCATTTCGAACAGCGCCCTCATTTTTCTCTCGTTTTTTTGCCAGCGAGTCTCTATTTTTTCCGTGATAAAACCACATGTACCCCTTATTCGTTTGTGCACTTTATCGCGGGACATCCTGTGCCTGTAGTTGCGTTTTTGTTGTTTGTGTTTTCTTACACAAATAATAAAAATTGTTGATCGACAATACGCACTTTGAAAACTTTTTGCTTGTTTCTCAGATGCTTGATACCAACTATACTTAATATTACTAAGCTAAAAGTACCTATTATGGACAGTGCTCCAGTTATGAACAATCCAATAAATATAAGCTTCCGAGATGTATGTTATTGTTAAAATTAGTAGTGTTAGCGTTAAAATTAGAATGAAATTTTCGGTACTGCCAAGTTTTCTATAAAAAAATGTTATTGTTCATCCCTGGAGCCTTGTCCATAATAGGTGACTTCACCTTATATTATACCAAACCAAAGGATATTTCATGCGGTAGCGTAAGAAAGCACTAGATTATAAAAGACACACCACCCACGTCCGTCCGTTGAAGCACATCATTTTGATTATTTTGCCTTAATTTAAGGAAAAAAATGATGTACCTACCCAATAATGTTGGGTATACAAATGCAAAACTAGCCACTTGTGGAGGAGTTTTGTCGTATTTCTTAGAAAACTGTCAATTCCATCGTCCGGTTGTTAAGTTTGGAAGTAAAAGGAGGACAAATAATCGTTTTGCTTGGGTTATAAAAAAATCAAGCACAAATATTTAAAATACTTTATTGATCTTACGAACTACCTAATTATAAAGGCAATAAGAGCACCTGAGTAACCACAAAGCCGCAATGTGGCTGCCAAGCGGGGTTAGTTTACACAAAGAATAAATATAAGTATAGGTATGGTAGTATTTGGTCCGCTATTATAATATAAGTCAATCAACCTCTACAAACTAAACATTTTAAAACCAATTACTATCCAGAAAAAAAAGTTATTACTACAAATTGGCTACAATAAAATTAATTTATTGATTGACTCGAAACATATGGCCAGCGCTTTAGGAACAATTACTCAGCGCTTCAACCTATACTTCAACACTTGCGCCGCATCCAGTGCCGGATAAGCCTCCACGGTGCCCTAAGCATTTTCCCTCAATACTCAATACTCAAACGTTTGACAATTTTGTTGTCAATTTTGACCTGTGATTTTGGCGCCCCCCTGTGTACAGTCAAGGTTATAAATATAGATACGTTCAGAGTGTCAAAAATATGTAACCACGACCTTATTACGATGACATAAGACCGTAGTTACATATTTTTGAGGCTTTCTATATTTATAACGTTGACTGTACTCTGTTAACGGCTTGACCGCATCACTTCTTATCGCTTAGTTCCATTTCCACCGCTAATGTCGGTCGCCAAGTAATTTAACAGACATAATAAATCTTAGTCGGCTATGCTGTTAGACCTTGATTTTTTATTCCGTAGAATTCTAACGTTTTTTGGTCTTGCCAGATTACTAATTTTGATTTTATTTATTGAAATTACGCGATATACGAATTTTACCGATATGTTCCTAACTCAAAAAGTTGTAGGTATGTAAATAGTTCGTAAATCACGGGAATACAATAGAAACAAATTCCAGTATAAACTGACATGCACATGGTTTTAATTTCAACTCGATACCTCCACGCGTTACCAAGATAAATGGTCTTAAGAGACAGACAGACAGATGGACAACAAAGTGATCCTATAAGGGTTCCGTTTTTCCTTTTGAGGTACGGAACCTTACAAACGATTGTTTTTTATGCTTACCAATCAGGTATACCCTCACGAAACGTCGCCCGTGACACCCTCCGCATAGAAACAGTCTAGGTATCGCTAATTCCATACAAACTATCAATTTATTATTATTATTATTTTATATTAGACAGGCAGTTAACACTGATATGTCTAAATCACTGTTCACTAAACAAAAAGTCGCGCGTAATTTTTCCCGGGATAAAAAGTATTCTATGTACAGTCGAAGTCATGAATATGTTTACACTTTAGTACCTTGTCACTTTAATCGCTGTGACACTTTCATATGACAGTTTAAACACGACGTTGAATAGACAAGGTACTAAAGTGTAAACATATTTATGACTTCGACTGTACCTATGTGTTAATCCAGGATGATCTGAGTGCCAAATGTCATCAAATCCGTTCAGTAGTTTTTGCTTAAGAGGGTAACTAATATCCATACATCCATCATCGCAAACTTTCACATTTATTTTTTCAAGTAGGAAGAAACAGATGCAACAAAACCGTGACGTGATTCAAGGTCACTTTTTCTAGATTTTGTATAACATCTGCTCTTTATATTTCTTAGAAATCATTTACAGTCGCGGTATGAAAAGGTTCATCACTTTTCGACTCTTAATTTAATGCTGTTAAGGTCCAAAAGTAGCAAAAGTGACTAACGTATACGTACTTACGCCCAAATGGAATCAATTCTCTTGAGCAACTATATTTACAACTAACAATAAGAATATAATACGTTTTAGTCAAAAAAAGGCTCATCACCAACGCCTTTAAAATCGCCTACAGATCCAATGATATCAACAACTCATCAACATCTCATCACCTGTATCCATCAGAGTACAAGTTTTGACTACTAATTGTTATTATATGTCAGCCGAAACAAGTCCACTGCTGGACATATACCTTCCCCAAAGATCGTCACAATTATAAAATTTGATATAAGTCATCGAGAACTTTCTAAAATTATAAAGTATAAGTTGCAAGTAAGGGCGTAGGTGGACCCGCCACCCATTCAATCTATTCCACAGATCAAATATCTACTCAGATACTCAAAGCGAACAAATTTTAGGGAAACATTCCTATTGTTTTTTGGAAAACTCTATCTCATACGTAATAAAACTTTATCTGCACTTTTTAACGAAAATAATGACTCTCCGCAGACGAAGTTGCGGGCGGATAACTAGTTTTATTTTTAAATTTTAATAATAAATTAGTATTCGCTATTTTTAAAGCCGAACTGAACAACGAATATACGAACATGCTGTAGACATTTCTAGCGAACGTTCAAAAAATATAAAAATATAAGATGCGGCGAAACAATTATCGAAACGAACAAAAATCGAAGCCATTTTTTTAATCGCTAGAATACTCGCGATCGACCAAAGTACTCGTGATGTAAACAAAACGAAACTAACCAATTTACCATAATTACTCCATAATCATATACTTCTCAAGATCGAGGAAGGTCTTCACAATGATTTATACGCTTGATTATTACTTTCATATTCATGTTTAGATTAGAACTATTAAAAACACGATTGATTAAATTTTGAGGTTATGTGTCAAACGGTACTAATTTGTTGACATCTTTGGCCATTTCTATTGACCCCGATTTTACTAATATTGGCTAGAATTTTATTTTTATAAAATATTTTGCAAAATGATTTGGGAAAAATGAGGGCGCTGTATGGAATAAAATTGGTAACATGCTCCAATTTTACACAAAATACTGCTTATGTAGTTTAGTTCTTAATCTATAAACTGTAGTTTAATTTGTCATCCTGTTTTGTCATCAAACACTTGGTTCACACGCGCCCCAAACGCGCTCCTGCCCTTACAATAATAATATCAGTAGAAAAACCATCAAAATGCAGTTCCACAGAATGAAATATAATTGACAGTGTAAACGCGGGTTTTAACAAAACTACCCATTGTTTGTAATCAGGTTTCGTTTTCATTTTTAGTGTATAATTAAACGTAAGGTTAATGCGTGATATGAATAAAGTTATTAAAATAATTGAAACTAGAATAATGTGCAGTAATGCCGCGTGAAGAGGGCTCAACTTTGACACTATTGGGTATATTCCATACCTGGCCTTTACTTGGGTGGTTAGAATGACAGAAGCCAAACTGACGTTACTACAACAGCATCCCCCCCGACCTCATACCGCCAGTTTGGTCCGTAATTCGCGCAGTGCGCAGGTAGGTCGCTCGGAGTTCTTTTACGTGCGTGACCGGTGTTCGTATATGCTATATTGCTATGATATACAACATTTCTCAATATCTTAACATTTCAATTACTTACAAAAGCTACTGTCGTTGTTTCAACCGACTATTAAATACATTAAGTACAAAGTACAGTCGAGTTCAAAAATATGTACACACTTGCACTTTATTTCAGTGGGATAAGGCGTAAAAGCGTTTACATACATTTGAACTCGGCTGTACTACTTCCTCCGCAGAGGAATAGTTTTATATTGTGCTTAAAACAGTAGTTGAAGCCTGTGGGCCAGTCATGCTCGCGTTCATCGCTGTGAGCATCTGTCACTTTCTAACAAGTGGGTAAGTGCGAGAGTGACAGCTTTATCTACATTCGACCAGCACAACAAACGTGACCACACTGGCTCTGGTGCGAGTCGCGGGCACTTGCGGGCGGGGCCCCGCAGTGCGGGGCAGTGTTCTAGCTGGCGGAGTTGTTGTACTGCGGCCGGCCCGCCAGCTCCAGCAGGTAGCGGTCGGGGTGCTCGATCCAGTCCGCGGACGACAGCTTCACCTGGAAGTTATGCAATTAAATAAGTTAACTTTGGGGAAGTTGGTCGCTTTACAAAAACTACCATGAATGGAACAAACGAAACTAATATTGCTTGCTACAAAAAAATAACAACAAGAAAGCGTTTCGGTACAATATATTTTTTTATAAAAGTTGTATTATAATGATATTTAATATTGATTATTAATTATAATTGAAGTTTCGTGTAAAATTAACAATAATAATAAGTAATCCATACTATATGTATATATATTATAATATTGAAAGTCACTATTTGTCTGTCTGTTTGTTACGCTTTCACGGCTAAACTGCTGAACAGATTTCGATGAAATTTGGTATGAATATAGTTTGAGGCCCGGGGAAGGACATAGGATACTTTTTATCCCGGAAAATTTGCTAGTTTCCGAGGGAATAAACCACTTCCACGCAGACGGAGTCGCGGGCAAAAGCTAGTTAAATAATAATTCGTTTTACGGGTTTTTTAGTGGCAACACAAACAGAGTTGTTGATATGAGGGCGAGTATGATGCTCCGCGAGGACGCACTACGCTTCTTTAAATCTGCCATTAACTAGTAAGCATTAAAGTTTGACACTGAATTTGACGGCTACTTACCATAAAGTGATTTTTCTCTTTAATTTTAACTACTTTTTACCATCTGATATTTTTTCTATAAGTTCTATACTTTATAAGCACTTGTGTAAGCACCGACTAAATAACTTAAGTCACCACATATGGAAGAGCGGTGTCTCTTAATACAGGTATCAAGACAATACTTAAAAAGAGGCACCAGCACAGATATTGTTATATAGTTAAAGTTACTACATAAATCATTTTTAATTTTTCATTATGTAATGGACATTTACTAATAATTACTTAGATTTAATTGAACGCGCCTCTGAGTGCGGCCGTTAGCGCACAATAGTGCCGCGCACTCGCTTAATAATAAACCGGAGCTCGAGTCGAAACAAGGCAGTTTGCTTTTAAATCTCAAGCGCTTCTAATTACGCTTGATAATGGAATATAGGTTTATTTCGCGTTGAGCCCGTTTATTAGGAAGCGCGCGAATGCCTGGCAGGGCGGGCGCGCTACCTGGCGCTGGCGCTCGGCCTCCTTGACCTGCCACTTCTTGACGTCCTGCTGGCTCTCGCGCAGCTCCTGGTCCCCGCAGCCCCACACCTGGGTTACACAACATTATATATATATTATAGTCCTCCTCATCGATTTCGATGACGGCGACCCTTTGCTAGAAACTATGGACTAATAGAAACTGGAGTCCAGATAGAATCTACGCATGAACTTATTTATAGTGGGCAAGCGGTTGCGCGGGTGCAAGCCCACTTCACTCGTCCCTACCTCTGTGGCCCAATGGACCGGAGAACCGGTCCATCGGCCGGCCGATTGGCAGCGGCTGACGCGCAGCGAAAAGGTCGTAGGTCACTATATGGACTCTGACGAATGCCCTTCAGGACACAACATTATACAGTCTTTATAAAAACACCGGTCAAGCGCGAGTCGGACTCGCGCACCGAGGGTTCCGTAATTAACTCCGTACTTCAAAAATAATCCTTTTTATGTACTTTAATTCGTACGCAATAAGGTATATTTTGAGTTGCCTAAATTTAACACAAATTTTCAAAGTTTTTTAGTTATTTCTCAAAAATTAGTTTTTTTTGTTAAATGTTGACTTAATCGCGAAGGTTCTCAGATTGGTTTGAAGAAAATCCTATAAGTCATTTAACAATTATGAGCTTAGATAGTAGATGTCCTAATTTCGTCACGGGTTATTTTAACTCGGTTAGGTTATTAATAAAAGTGACACTTGTTAAAATCAGGTTACCTATAATACCCACAATATCAGACTCTAAGAGGGAACAAAGAAAGGTTGAAACATAATGCTCTTATGCTTTGCAACAGTCGCATAAAAAATGTGTTTTAATGATATGACAGGAGTTTATTTCCGACGTAACTTTCCGACTAAAGGATATTATAGCTATGATTATTATCAAATTTTGAGTACGATTGTTTAATTATATATGTACGCATTTTTAACTTTTAAGGCAAAATGTATAAAAATTACCTAGTTTCTTATCAAATGAGAGGTTTTAATGCATAAATCTCGAAAAGAAATGTTGTTCTATAAGAAATGTAAAATTATTTTGTGAGACAAGTAATAAAAATAGCATAAGAGGCACCGTGATGTCGTTGGTTATTTTCATAGTCGAGTTTTAGGTTTAGTTTTATCTTGTTTACTTATACTTTAATTTCAACCATACCTAACATATCCATACTAGTCATTACGTTTGACGTGAAAGTGACATACATTGCTCCCGTCAGCCGATCTTTAGAGATCACTAACCTCGATAGCCCAGAGCGCGTGCGGCACGCCGTTGAAGGAGAGCTTGTCGAAGCCCTCGTCGACGCTGAGGCGCGGCTGGCGCGGGTCGCGGCCGGCGCGCAGCCCGCGCGGGTAGCCGCGGATGGACGTGTTCAGGTAGATCATCTTGGGCCCGCGCTCCACCTCCGCGAACCTGCCGCCCGGGGGCAAGGGGATAACACCTTCAGACGTTTGGGGTAAGACGATTAAATGTTCGGGGCGAGGTGATTTATGACTTGGCTATCAAACGCAGATATTGGAGATTATAGAGAACAGAAGAGGAGGGAGATTGGCCATTTATTGCGGCACGACAAGCTTATCAAAACATTATAGAGGGAAAGATTGAAGGTAGGAGAAGGAGAGGAAGACCAAGAAGAAGCTACATGGACCAAATTAAGGAGAAGGTGCAGATCGTGTGGTATAAAGAGGTCAAGGAGCTGGCAGAGGAGAGAGGAATGGAAATTGCTCCACCGACAAGAGCAGAGCTCTTAAATATAGAGAGAGAGGGAGAGATCAAACGCAGAGAGGTATGTTGATTAAATTTCAATGTTTTATATGTTACCTCAGTGAATGAACACTTAAAATTGGCAAATAAATGCAATTTATCGTGTAGTCTGAGTTAAAGTTTTATGTGGTAGGGGTGACCCCCAGGTGTAGCATACTAAATGTCCCCATTCGGGGGCCGCGAGCTTTCGGCGGGAGAGGGGTTAAAAGGTCCCATTTATTGGTTTTTCGTACAAAATGGTATATAAACAAATGTAGATACTATTTTGTTGGAAATTGAAACAGCTTTAATGCTTACTTCATATTCGTTTTTCTACGATACTTAGTATTCGAGGTGTTCACGAAAAACCAAAAAATTGGCCCGTTTTACCCTCTCCCGCAGAAAGCTCGCGGCCCACAAGTGGGGTCTTTTCATGTATTATACCTGAGAGTCACCCCTACCACTTAAAACGTTAACCCACTAGACTACACGATTTAGTGCATTTATTTTTGGTTCATTGTCCCGGTCATGTTAAGGGGGAAAATGATTAATAATTTGGAAGTTTTAAATGTTAAGAGAAACTTTGATTAATAATTTTGATATTTCTAAACGATGATGAGCAAGTTGATGTCGGGCAAGATCCTTTCGTAGCAGCATCCGTTCATTTTCCTAAATGAATAAATATTGCTCGTATTGCTGTATAAATATCTGACTATGTATGTTTAATACAATAAATATTATGATTATGATTATTATCTTTTGCTAAGTTTTTAATTAATGAAAGCCATTTGCAGGAAAAAGTTAAATCGAGTTTAAGGTTTAAATCTAGATATTGCCATACATTTTGACACAGCTTTAGTTTATTATATTTATGGATTCGCCAAGACGCCAAATTATTATCATTATTATTAATTAATAAATTCAAAGCTTTGTTTTCTGCCGAAAGAAAAATGCAACTCGAGGTACATATTGTGAAATTATTCTAGTCGATAACAATTTGTTTACCAACAAAACCTCTGTTCGGCCTATAACCGGGTTGGATGAAGAAATTAACACTTTGGATTCGTAAAACTCGTATAATTTAAAAAGAAAATATCAAAACTAGGATACAGCGTTACTTCTGGCTTTGCGTGCGTACGAGGACAACCAACTTCTATCGCCGCCGTTGAGTAAGATTAAATCTGAACGTACAGCGCCACCTGTCGGCTACTTTAAGAACTACTTAGGGTTAGAATTTAAACTAATAACTGAACATTCCGCCCACCAAGAACAGAATGTTCTTTACCGCCCACCATGAGGTTATATAAGTAAACTACACATCTAAATTAAAAAAAAAATAAACAAATAGGTAGGCTCATATATCTAACACAAATTAAAACGATATAACAGGTGTTACATAATAATTTCTAAGAAACATTTGGTTACATTAACATCTTATCATACTCTCGTTAACTGTAAATTAAAACAATTATTAAGAAACAACAGGCAAAATGCACAATTTAGAAACAGGTCTGACAATTTTTGAATTTTTATATTTAATTGTAACTACCCTTGTGACATTATCTGGACCAGTATGCTTCTCCTCGACTAAACCAAACAACCATTTTGAGGGAGGGAGACCGTCTTCTTTTACGAGGACGACGTCGCCTTTTTGGGGTTCGGGCGTAATTTTAGTCCACTTATATCTCTGATAGAGCGTAGTGAGGTACTCTGTAGACCACCTTCGCCAAAACTGTTGCATTAATTTTTGTATTAACTGCCATCTATGTAAAGGACTGACCTTAGTGTCTTCGTAGTGACGATCCGCAGCTGTCACCAACGCCTCACCTATTAAGAAATGACCAGGTGTCAGTGGACCCGCATCTGCCTGGCTGGATGGCATTCGGTACATAGGCCTAGAATTTAGACATGCTTCGACCTGAGTTAAAACTGTTGTTAGTTCCTCGAATGTTAACATCGTGCCGTCCAGAACCCGTTTCAAATGATATTTTGTGGATTTGACCCCGGCCTCCCACAGGCCGCCAAAGTTGGGTGCATGCGGTGGTATGAAATGCCACTCTGTATCAGCGAGAGCGAGGGCCTCCGCTATTTCGCCCATGACACTTGATTTTTGTTCCTGAAAGAGAATGCGCAACTCCTTGGATGCTCCCACGAAATTTGTGCCGTTATCACTCCATATTTCCTTGCAGTGGCCACGGCGTGAGGTGAATCGTCGAAATGCTGCCAAAAACGCTTCTGTGCTTAATGAACTTACCGCTTCAAGATGGATACATCGCGTAACCATACATATAAATAACGCTATATATCCTTTGTAGGAGCGACAACCCCTGCCTTTTGATAACCGAATGTTAATCGGACCGGCGTAGTCCACGCCGCTTCGGTAAAAAGGCCTAGTGATAGTAACTCTAGAGCTTGGCAGTTCTCCCATAAAAGGATGTGAATTTCCTGAGCTGTATCGTATACATCTTACGCATTTCTGAATATGTTGTCTAATCAAGCTCTTCGCATTGATGATAAAATATTTTGACCGCACGTAATTTAGTGTTAGTTGAGGACCACCGTGTAGCGTCTTCTCGTGGGCATCCTGAACCACTAATTTTGATAAATGATGATCTCGCGGTAAAATAATTGGATGCTTGACATTATAATTAAGTTGACTTTGTTGAATGCGTCCACGAACACGCAAAATTCCATCGTTATCTAGAAAAGGACTCAAAGAGCATAAATTGCTTTTGCGACTTACTAAATTAGTTTTATTTAGCTGCTCCAAATCTTTCGTAAATGCCGAAGATTGGCAAGCCTTGATTCCTAGTTTCAGTGCATCATCTAATTCAGAAGCCGTTAAGTAAGAAGGATAACACTTTGACTTTAATTTGTTGATAAATCGAAGGCAAAATGCAACAACCCTAATCATCTTTGTCAAAGATGAATACTTAGACCATACCTGAAAATCTGGTAAAGCATGCGGCCTAGCTACGGTGGTAGCTAGGTGAGATTTCAATGGTTTAGCTTCTAAATCAGTGGATAAATTTACGGTTGGTACGGAAACGTAGGTGGATTCACTTAAAAATGTAGGCCCATGAAGCCAGAGTTCATGTTGGATAAATTCTCGTGGAGTCAGACCTCGGGAAGCACAATCTGCTGGATTCTGACTGGACTCCACATGTGACCATTGATCATTATTTAAAACCGTCAAAATTTCGGAAATCCTATTTGCAACAAAAGTTTTCCATCGATTGGGTTGACCTTTTAGCCAAGCCAAAACGATGGTTGAGTCAGTCCAAGCGTGCATCTGGGCTGATGGAATGGATAAAATGCTTGAGACCTCAGCCAAAAGCTTTGCAAGCAACACCGCTCCGCAAAGCTCCAAGCGAGGGATGGATAACTGTTTGATAGGCGATACCTTAGTGCGAGCAGCAATTAAATTAACTTTAATATTGCCATCGTGATCAGTCACGCGTAAATATACTACCGCAGCGTATGCGTCATTGGATGCGTCGGAGAAGCCATGCAGTTCGGCATGCGCTGTAGCCCTGCTCATATTGACCCACCTGGGCACTACCACCTGGTTGAGGGTAGGTAAGTCGCCTCGAAACCCAATCCAATCATCAAGCAGGTTTGATGTAACTTCCTGATCCCAAGAGAGCCCCGACAGCCATAATCTTTGCATATATATCTTCGCCTTGATTATAATTGGCGCTATCCACCCTAGAGGATCGAATAAACGCGATATATCCGATAAAATTACACGTTTGGTGATTGGAATTTTCTGTGGAGGTAAATTGACAACATACTTGAAGGAATCTGAGTGTGTATTCCAGGTAAGCCCTAAAATTTTAACAGTATCATCAATTTTAATATCTTTAGCTTTTTCAGGACCTAGTACTTGTTTTACCTCGTCCATTAACCTAGTACTATTGCTTGCCCACTTTTGCAGCTGGAACCCTCCCTTACCTAGTAAACTTACCATCTGGTGGTGTATGACAACCGCTTCGTCTTCCGTTTCACACCCAGACATGAAATCATCCATGTAGAAGGAGTCCAGCACCCTTTCTGCTGCTAATGGATACTCACCACCTTCGTCCTTAGCTACTTGTTGCAGACTCTTGACAGCGAGGTATGGGGCTGAAGACACGCCGAAAGTAACTCTTAACATCCGGTAGTCCTTCACATCTTCATGGGGAGTCTCTCTCCATAGTAAACGCTGAAAGTCAGTGTGTTCAGGCAGCACCTTGACCATTCGATACATCTTGATTATGTCTGCTACAAAACAAACAGGATAAATACGCCATTTCATAATAATATGACGTAGCTCTGGCTGAAGCCTTGGGCCCACTAACAAATCATCATTAAGTGACTTGCCGTTAACCCCCTTACATGAAGCGTCAAACACGACGCGAACTTTCGTTGTACTTTTGTCCTCACGAACAACTGCATGGTGAGGTAGATAAACACACCCTGGCTTGGTAGCCTCTAATTTGTCACGGATAAGTTCCATATGGTTCATAAATAAGTATTCATTAATGACCTTGGAATACTCTTGTTTTAAGAGTGGATTCTTCTCCAGTTTCTTCTCTAGTAAAAGAAACCGTTTCATCGCGATTGTTCGTGAGTCACCGTACTGGCAAGTAGGATTCTCATCGCGAAAAGGAAGACCTACAACATAGCGACCTGCGTTATCTCTAGTTGTAGTGGATTCAAAATACTTTTCACATGTTTCTTCCTCCTTGGATAGAAGTGGATGCGGCTGGTCAGTTTCAATTTCCCAAAACTGACGCAGTAAATCATTGACAGAGTTGTCATGGATATGCGCGCTGATAATATAAGGAGTGGTGTTATCACGTACCTGTACTCGTCCCGACAGTATCCATCCCAGGTGTGTGTTCTGAGCGGTTAACGTTCCAGATCGATTTCTGATTATTCCTTCTACCAAAATCTGCCCATATACATCAGCGCCCAACAGTAGATCTACATTGCTTGGTATACCATACCCTGGATCCGCCATCTTTAATTCGAACAACTCCGGCCAATCCTGTAATACAACCTCCTGTGAAGGAAGGGTGGATGTTAGACAGTTTAAAACATAGGCTTGGATAAGACAGCTAAAAGAGCTATTAGTGGACTGTAAATTAAACTCAACCATATGTTTGACTGACATACTAGACTGGTCTCCTCCCAAACCTGACACTATTCCCCGAACAGGCAACTTGCGAAGCTGCAGCATCTGTACTGCATGCTCCGTGATAAACGAGGCTTGCGAGCCCTGATCCAGTAATGCCCTAAGTGTGTGATACAAACCCTTATTTTCTACATTTACTAAGGTGGTGGCTAACATTACTTGACCGCTTGTTCTTATTGAACCGTTAGAGAAATAGTTCACAACTCGATCCACATGACCCCCTTCTTGCTGCTCCTTGGCTGGTGCGTGCTGCTCATCAGTCGCCTGACTGGGCCCCGCCTGGGCTGGATAGTTAGCACCGCTTTCCTGGTGAAGCAGTGAGTGATGACGTCGGCCGCAACGTCGACAAACCGTGCGTCGCTTGCATTGAGTTACAGAATGATTTGCTCCAAAACAGTTAAAGCACAATCTTCTTTTTTGAATAAATTCCCGCCGGTTCTCGCAGCTTTCTTGTGCAAATTTCTTACATTGATAAAGTAAGTGACCATCTGAACAAAATGGGCAGGATACCGCTGTGGTCACACTGAACACCTTGGGTCTCTCTATTATCTCTTTATTTTTGGATTCTCTTCTTTCTTTAGGCTCTAAAAATTCTAGTGCTCGAAATCTGGATTCTAAGAATGACTGAAATTCGCTAAATGATGGTAATTTATCAGAATGTTCGCTTAGCTTTTGTTCCCATTGTTTTCTGGACTCTTGATCTAACTTAAGTGTCATAAGATGGATAATTAAAATGTCCCACGTTGATACGGGTACATCAAGATTGGACAGTGCGTTTAAACAATCATTTGTGGTATCTAGCAACTGTTTAACACCAGTGGATGATTCTGCCGTCAAAGCTTTTTGGCCCACTAGCCTGGCGAGGATACAATTCGCTATATATCGTTTGTTATTGTACCTTTTGTTTAATTGAAGCCAACATTGCGCGTAGTTTGCGTCCGTAATAGCGATATGCCGCAATAACTGCTCAGCTTCACCTTGTAAATGACTTTTCAGATAATGCAGTTTTTGCACATCAGCGAGCGATTTATTATTGTGGATGAGCGATTCAAACAAATCATGAAATGTTGGCCACTCCATATATTTACCCGAAAAAAACGGCAATACAATTTTAGGAAGCTTAACGGCAGTGGACTCTGATTTCCCGTTATTTATAACATTGCTCGACCCGGGTTGTTCAATAGGGTTAACTTCCGATAACGCTTGCTTTAAGTCAATCTTGTACTCGATGTATTTATCCTCAACATTACCATAAATGTCCTCCGTAAAGTAGCTATCACTCTCATCTTTGCATCCCACAATAATATTCCGATGATTTTCCTCAAAATTTATCCAATACTTTTCCAAAAGTTCCAATCTTGTTTCTATGTGAGCAACCGTTAATCTAGACCTTGGTGACTTTTTGAAGTTAATTTGCGCCTTAAATATCTTACTTTGAAGATCACCTTGTAGTTTAATATATTGTTCTACACCCATTGTTCACGAATAACCACACAATAGCACTAATTACTTCAATCGTCTTGGTATTTAACAGTTACGAATAATACTCGAAATTATTAATGTTTTGTATGCTTGATTAATACTAATACGACACTTCACTAAATTAAATGTCCATTTTTTGCAAATTCCACGTTTAACAAGGCAATAACCATCTAGATTTAGCTAATTTCTTCTGTAATGTTCATATACCACACGCACTGCACGAGATTACCGTCTTAAGTTTTTATAAAAATGAACGTATTGTTTTCCAACTACAAACACTGTGTTCATTACCCGTACCGACTCCTAAGGCACATAGACACTGTTCGACACTGCGTTGACACTGTGTTGCTACATTTGAGAACCGACCTTATTCAACTCAACTTAGCACCATAAATTTTACTATTGTTTAGTATAATCCGATTCGTATTGGACCATGTTCGGCCTATAACCGGGTTGGATGAAGAAATTAACACTTTGGATTCGTAAAACTCGTATAATTTAAAAAGAAAATATCAAAACTAGGATACAGCGTTACTTCTGGCTTTGCGTGCGTACGAGGACAACCAACTTCTATCGCCGCCGTTGAGTAAGATTAAATCTGAACGTACAGCGCCACCTGTCGGCTACTTTAAGAACTACTTAGGGTTAGAATTTAAACTAATAACTGAACAACCTCATTTAGAGTTTACCTTAGGGGCAAGCTGATCAACTAAGGGGCAGACGCGTCACTTACGTGGGGAAGAGCTGGAACAGCGCTGAGTCGGCGCTGCCCCAGTACGTGTGCGTCTCGCGCCACTCCTGCGGGCAGGCCAGCACCACCAGCAGGTCCTCGCTGCCCGCCAGCACCACCAGCGTCGGGCCTCTGCGACCACGAGCGCCGTTACACTATACATGCTCACACTCAGGAACCCCTAGCTTATTAAACTGTGCCACCTGTGATCGTGCATGTTTATGTTTGTCCTTATGTTCGATGGTTTTACTCATTATTATATTTTACGTTTATTATAGGATTCCGATGTTCTGTACAAGCATTGAAATAGTACAAACGCAAACAAGAGATTTAGTTAACCAAGACCTTTATTGTATTTGTATTTTATATTTGAAAAAAAGACCTTCTGCTGGAGTTTCTTGCGGCGCTTCTTCTCCGCAATGATGGTCTTGTTCAAAGCGCTGGTAGATTCACTCTATATTACCGACGTGTAAAAGAGCCCGTATGTGGCCAATTTACTGAATAAATATTTGACTTTGACTTTAACCCCGATGTTTTTTGTAGTCATGCTGGCAACGGATCTGAGTTATAAAATGAAGACAGCGAGAAGAGACAGATAGATAGGCGAGTGTCGGGGGCACCTGTAGTGCAGCGTGTGGTGCAGGAAGCGGTTGGCGCCGAGCCCGTGCGCGCGCGACGCGTACAGCGGCGCCCAGTGCGACGGCAGCGCGCACACGAGGCGCGCCAGCCACGCCGTCGACGCCAGCGCGCCGCCTGCGCACGGCACTCGTCAGGCTTACGTCATCCCGCTAATATTATAAATGTGACGGTGAAATCGCTAGGACTCATACAACAGCAGATGACCGACTCTCGCGCGTGGTAGTTCCGTAGTGGTAGAGGCGAGCCGGAGCTGATAACATTTTTGCTATGCTATACACATTTTTTTAATCAAATATTTTCATCGACTGTACCAAATGTTACACAGTCATCATCTGCTTATCGAAACCAAATTAACAAGTTCATGATGATGATGATATAAGTATTGTCCAGCAGTTGAATATTCAAAACGGCTTATTTTTATTTACTTATAAACTCGGCCACACGGAGGTGAACCGCCGTTTTCCAGCTAAAAGTAATAGTAACAAAGTATATGTTTGTGACCGTTGGAGAGCGGCGCGAGCGGCGCGGGCGGGCTGCGCGGGCGCGAGTAGAGCGGCGGCGCCGTGCCCGCCAGCAGCCAGGCGCCCGACGCGGGCAGCAGCGCGCCGGCCGAGCCCCGCGCGCGCTCTAGCACCGGCGTCGCCAGCTCCAGCCCCGCGCCGCCCGCCGCCGCCGACATGTCGCGGTGCCGCGTGGCCAGCATGTGCACGCAGTATCTGCCCGGGGAGGTTACTGTTATACTCCTGCACACCTGGCCGGGGACGAGCCGTCGACGCGTTAGCGGGGGCAGACTGTGCAGCGGGGAAGGGCAAACGAATCAAAACTCTCGGGTGAACACGAACATATGGGGAAAACCGATTAAGACATAGGGACGAGTTGGTCAGTTGGGCCGCCTGGATTGTCCATACTTGACTCACTGTATTAGTCTTCATGTGCGGACCCAGGCCGGATAGTAAATGCAAGTAATAATAATGTATGAATTTAATTTAGTTGTATGCATCACTAACATAAAAATAAGGATATTCTAGAATAAATTATGTCAATTTGAATTTTGAATTAAAATCAACCGGATAAATGAGCTCTAGGGCGAGCGGATCAACCTGTGCACGGGGAAGATGAGCCGGTGGCAGTTCGCCTCGAGCCAGCGCACCACGAAGCCCACGGAGTGGGAGTCCTTATTGTTGAAGCAGCCGTTCACCACGGCGTTTAGCACTTTGTTGATCTAAAATACAACGATATACATTAAATCCTTTTTTTAAATCGTATATTTATAAAAGTTGAAAAGATTGACCACAATGTTCTATAATTGTTAAAAGTGAAAAGATAGAAAACGAAACATGTAGCCAGATAGAACCGTCCACTATACAGAGTAATTCAATGTGTATTTCTATTAAGTATATGTATTAGGAAAGTAAATGGAGCTCATTTGCAACAAAAAAGGTCATGTAGTAAGTATGCTATCGGGTACCCCCTTGTTTGGCACATTCATTTCATCGAAAGTGTCGTTTCACCGAATTTCATTCCGTCGAAAGCTAATTTTTGCTGAAATCTTATTTTTTCAGGTTATCTTAAACATGGGTTACGTAGGTTAGACCTGTGACCACCTAAAAATTATAACTCCTGCACGTGGAAATGCCCGTCGATGAAATGAAAATTCGGCGAAGTAAAACGTTCTGTGAAATTAGTGTTGGTGATTCAAGGGTAAATCACGCTATCAAAAAATAAATAATCTTACATACAATCTGAACATATGCATTTCAATTTCCTATGAATTATCATATTTTACTTACATTAACTTGATTTCATGCCTTTTACATGTGCTATTTTTTTTTTAGGAAATCGTATTCAATTGACGAAATGAAAAAAAACCGCTGGTTACCGCGAGGCAGGTCTGCGGCCCCTCCGGGTAGTGGTCCATGGACAGCTTGTAGCTGGTGTAGAGCAGCGCCCGCAGCGCCGCGGCCGACACGAAGCCTTCTTCCTCCTCGATCGAGAACATTCTGCAACCAACCACGCTGAGTCGGGACACGAGTCACAGTGGGGCTATCGAGTGACATGGTGGTTGGATTATAATTATTTGATTATTTTTATATTTCAGTCATTAGCTGCCTTGGAGGCGCTGGCCACGTTTTATACCTACGCGACGGTTATTTTAAAAATCAGGAGCCCGTTGACACGCATAAAATTGTTTGTCCTAAAATATTGTTTGGTCGATTTTTTTTTGCCTAAAACCCTTTTGCAATTTCAGGGTTTAATAAATATCTGTTGTGTAGATTAATAAAGTTAGGTTAGTTTTATAATAATTCTGAAAAAAAACCCTTTCAACTGAAAAAAACTTTATCGACCAAATGATTTTCGACCAAACATTACATTAGGTCAAACAATGATTTGGTATGCCATCCGATATAGACCCGTTACAAATCATAATCACTGTTTAAATATTTATTTATTTATGGAAAACCAACAGCTTTAAAACAGATCATAAACTTAAAGTAGATACAGAAAGCTAATTACAGGTTGTCACCGATAGAGACAAGGTACCTGTATTATACCTAATTGTTACACTGTTGGTGGTCTTAACCACGCTGAGTCACAATTACAAAAACAATATAAAACACTACAAAGTGCAATAAATAAATAAAGTGCAAAATATAACGGATAAACGGTTTAAACTCCCATTCCGGCTTATGATCGCGAGTTTTATCCGTTAAGATGTTTAATCATGTCTCACGTAAGTTTAAATGATACTCGTTTAATTGTTATATTCTAATGACGCAGATTTTCCTTTTTTTACGAATGTAAAAAATAGATTGCCTGTCCGGTTCATACTGGGTGCAGTGGGCATCAGCTCGGGTACAAGTACCGTGCAGCTCACCTGACGTAAATGTCGATGATGGCGGCGTCGTCCAGCATGGCGTCTGCCCCTTGCCAGTCTCTGGGTGCAGTGGGCATCAGCTCGGCTTGTGTACCGTGCAGCTTACCTGACGTAAGTGTCGATGATGGCGGCGTCGTCCAGCATGGCGAGGATGCGCTCGCAGTGCTGCTTGAAGGTGGCCAGCGGGATGTGCTGGTTTTTGCACTTGCCGGTCTTATGCACGTACGCGTAGAACTGGTGCGCCAGCTCTGGGTACATGGGGAACAGGTATTTCTGGGAACACGAAAAACGTTGGAGCACTGGCGTAGATTTAAAAATTCAATACATGTTTTAAGTACTTCATATTTTACTATATACGTTAAAAGAAGCGTTAGAGGCACTTAGCAGGTTCAAATATAATATGTATACACGATAAAATAAACAAGAACTTGTTGTAAATTTTGATCATTGTTACGTACGGTAAATGATTTTTCTGTGACGCCGTTAACTCCATCTTCCTTTTGAGATCTTTGCGCTAGCAACTGCGGGCAAAAAAATAATAATTTAAAATCATTACTAATTAATTACATAAATTAATACTTAAAGATAAATGCACTGATAGTGATAAATCAAGATAAGCTCATACCTATTTTAGGATACACTGCAAATCATTTTATGGCCCGTGAAGTGAGGACACACTGCAAATCATTTTATGGCCAGTGTTAAGTGGTTAATTACTTCGTCATTGTCTAGACTCGGCCCAATCTCAAGCATGAACTCAAGAGTTCACAAGAGATAAAATAATGGTCTACGCTAAATTATAAGCCATCACATTCTAGTGTTTTATTAAATAGCGACACGTAACTGGTAGGATTGCTTAATTGCTTCACGTTTACATAATGAGTACGTCAGCTAATATACATATACGTTTCTAGGCTTATGTCCAGCAGTGGACCCCTTTTAGCTGTAACTATGATGAGTATGATATATATCTCACTGCTGGGTAAATCTCAGAATAAGAGGAAGCAGTAGCGTAATAAAATAAATAAATATATGGGTCAATATCACACAATTTGAGATGCTCTTGCTTCTCAACGTCGTCGTCGATAAACTGTTCGCCGCGAATGCATTAGAGAGTATCACACCGCATACGTGCATATTATATTTATTTATTTAATCTTTTTTGCACAAAAATACAAATTTGAGTACAAAAGGTGAACTTAATGCCTAATGGCATTCTCTACCAGTTGACCTTTGGGCAAGCAGAGAATTGTTGTAGGCGGTGCAATATTGTACGAACAAAAGCATTCAGAAAAAATAGAAAAACATACTATACTTCTTTCTTAACCTCTAGCTGTTAGCAAATTGACTTGGTAGATTATATATTTTTTAAAACGTGACTTACATACCCCTTCTAGCTGTTAGCAAATTCTGATTTAGCGAGATTAGATATTTACAAACAATAAACAGTGGCAGCTGCGTGTGCCCGTACTGCCCGTGCTCGCGCCAAGGCTGCCCGCCAATTATCTAATTCGGAAGCGAACCATGATTGGTACGCGTATCAATCAGTTAACGACGCTCTTTGTGCGCGCCTGGAGGCTCGAGGAATGCTTTGTAATTAGGCAACTGAATAGTGAGAGGAATCCTTTATGCACGGATTTATTAAATAGACAATTGGTAGACAATATTCGCAATTTGCCTTGATCTTGGAAGGAAAATTTATTACTATTTTTTTGGAGCAGATTTGGATAGTTACTCGCTACTAGGTATCCATACTAATATTATAAATGCGAAAGTAACTGTCTGTCTGTCTGTTACCTCTTCACGCTTAAACCGCTGAATCGATTTATATGAAGTTTGGTATGGAGATAGTTTGAGTCCCGGGGAAGGCCTTATGATAGTTTTTATCCCGGGAATTTTTATAGTTCCCGTGGGATATACGATAAAAGACTTTTACGCGGACGGAGTCGCGGGCAAAAGCTAGTATACTATAGGTATACCTATTTTGTCCGAACTGACAATTTTTTTTTAATACATTTATAATAAACTTTGTCCCTATTCTTTCAGCGTAGATGCGTACGAAATATACATTTTTTTACGATTATTTTTATACATATTTAGTGTGTTTGCATGTCTACACAAATTAAAACAACGATTATACGCGAGAACACTGGATTTGGATACGACAATCTTCAAAATCTTTGAACTCGACGTAGTTTCATTCTCCATTATGACACCTCCACGAAAGAAACCTAAGAACTGAATTACTGCTGTAAACGGCATGATCTGGGCATTACTCTGAACTTCAAAATTCGAACTTCGGGTCGCCCCGTCACTTTCTTGCGAATTAGTTACGCGTTGAGAGCAAAACGGATAGCATTACTCTGTACTTCGAACTTCGTCTAATGCCTTTCCCTTTTGCTCTCAACGAGTAACTAATTCGCAAGAAAGTGACGGGGCGACCCGAAGTTCGAATTTCGAAGTTCAGAGTAATGCCAATTATTCTTCATAACGTAGATAAAAAAAACCTTGCAAGTAGGCGCGGCAGATCTCCTCTTTTTGATTCTGCTCACTTGGATGCCCACGATCGCGAACCTCAGCTCCTTCCTCAACTTGGCCCAGTTTTCCATTTACGCGATAACCACACGACCAGAGAACCGAAACGAATCAATAACAACTTTATCAGAAAACACTTTAAAAATATTTTAGTTAAAAACAATGCTTTGGGGGTAAACAGATTAATAACGAATTTGCCCCTATTAATCGTGTTCCCCCTTGAATAATTTCACTTTTATTCACAAATTTATTTTAATAATGCACAAAATAATCGAAATAAATCACAAATAACAGAACAAATCACTCCGCGTGTCCATTGTCAAACGTTGTCTGACGAGATTGCGCGCGATAAACGCCGATAGGAGACGCCTTCGGTCCTGAGCTTGACAGATTAGCCCTATCAGATTAAGTTATAAATGTTATAATTATATTGAAGTAATTAGCAATATTTAAGTGAGGTTAATTCAGGAATTAGTCATGCATATTCTATAATTAGTGTAATGTAATAAGCTTCCACCTGTTTGCTGGGAGACCTTGTCACAGAAGTTTTGAGACATGTAGGTAATTTCATTTCTATGCCACAGCTAAATTATATTTGCCAAATAATTATCCAATTTGATGCTTTCACCTGACTAGCTGACATAGTTGTTTTTCAGGTGTCTTTGTCCAGATTTTCTTTATTAGACATTCCAAATTTGGACAACGGCCTTTTCAGGGAATACAAAGATTATTTTGAAAGTATGATTAAGTCGATCTGGATCACGCTATATACATGCTTTTATTGTAGGAGTCACATGAGGCCGGGGGATCTCTGAACACCCGGCGCGGGCGACGGGCGACGGATGCGGCGTATTGCCGTTACATTGCGCGCTCTGTGAGAAAGCCTATCGGAGAATGCATGTATTACGGCCAATGTAACGGCAACACGCCTGCGTCCGTCGCCCGTTGCCCAAGAGGGTGGTCAGAGAACCCAGCGCCTTAGAGACTGAATTTAGGAGATGACTCATCTCTACATTCAAAACCTCATCTACAGTTGCTCTCAATATCTGTTCAGAACCAGCCCGTTATCACCAGGTTATAGATAATCTGAATACAGAAAACCCTGATAACATACTCTTTCTTGATTGGTTTAATAAATAAATAAATAATAATAATAATAATATTTCAAACATTTGGATTACTGAGATTGCTATCTCTCCATCCGTTGAACTTCAAAGGGCTTCAAAATCTTTTGAACTGTAATAAAGTCACCAGTAGTGTTCACATATTAATTCATAAGTAAAGCTATAATTTTGACCTAGAATCACGAAATTTGGCAAGAAGCAATGTCTTATAGCACAAGTAAAGAAAAAAATCTGAAAACTGTAATACTTACATCACAAAAAAAAAATTAAGAAAAAAACACCCCCTTCGGTTTCGGCCTTCGTACATCCTGTTTTTTAAGGACAATAAAGTATTCACTTACATACATACAATCTTAACTTTACAGTTAGTAAACTGACCGCGACCTGTGTCGAATGTATGGGGACAGCAGTTTTCCAACAGCAAAGTTAAGTTTGTCCATCAATCCAGTTTATCTTTTTGTTACGTAGAGCAATGTTTGGTGCTTTCATATTGCATTTGTAGGAATGGTGACGGAACTCTACCCTGAACACGGCCCGGCATGCTCTTGTCTGGTTTTTTCAAAAGATATAAGTATGACTTGGATAAGTTTAAGCAAAAAAATGCCATTAGTAACTGTAGCTAGAAATTTGTTAAAGAAACACAAAGATCGGTTATCTATTATACTACACATAGTACCTATAAGTTCATACAAATAAATACTCTTGCTGCATGGTGATAGAGATCAAACTATATCAAGTGGAAAACATACCAATATGGCATGGTGTTAATTGGCACAATATTAGAACTGTTGTGATGTCATTACAATATGTTCTACATTTTAAATAGAGAAATAGGAATCTTAAAGACATTTAAGCAATTTAGTTAATTATTTCATCTTTTACACCACAAACTGTTTCTCAATTTACATTTAAAATTCAAAATTTAAATTGATAAATTCAAAAATAATCATACCATTGTTTGCAAACACCTCAGACAATGTGATAAAATTGTACTAGTATGAAAACTGTTTTATCAGTACTTATCAATCCGCAATTTTTGTTTGATGACCAATAACATTATCTAAGTAAGTCACAGACAGACAAAGACACTTGAAAATCTTAAAAAAATAATTCTCAGAATTTTCACAGTTAAAATAAAAGTCGTTAATGGTTCGTCGCGGAAAGTTCACAAGACGTCACTCATTATAAACCAAAGCAAACAATCCTTCGTCACTCGAGTGACTGGCAACTAGGAAGTGACCTTTTCCGCACCACAGACTAAAGGTTACCTTGCCAAGCTTCTCCACGGGCACCATGGAGGTCTGCGGCTTCTCTGGCTCTTGGATATCACCTCCAGAGCCTGAGCGAGGCACGGAAACCACTGTGCCCCGTCTGGACCCCGCTCGTGGCGTGTTCAAGCCGCTCCCACCCCCCTGCTTTTCCTCTTTACTATCATGGCTATGGAGACCCCCCATTGCGAAGCCTCACTGCACTAGTTATATAATTTAAGGTCACACAAGGACTCCACTCGAGTCCTTATTTGCAAAACGAATGCCGATGCTGGCAGTGACGTTGCTGTGACAGATGCTTGATGTGACAGCTGCCAGTTACTCAAGAAACGTGAGGCGTTTTGCGTGTTTAAACGCAAGCTTGTCATTATTTTATGCTACTTTGTCATCCTTTATAAAAAAGGTCACATGTGTGCAATCGAGTTCAATGTACTTCGCGACCTTATCTCATCAATAAGTTATTTAAAAAATATATATAAATGTAAAAAAATCCTGAAAATTTTGTTAAAAATAATTATAAACATTTTTTTTCATATTGCTTCCTTTATATTTGATCTATAATTATTCAAGATGAATCGCACAAAAAATAATTAAGGATGTCTCATTTATATTCGATTAGCTAGAATATTGTTTATTTATATACCTACCTACTTCCGGTTGAAAAGTTTGTTCCCGAGGGAGCAGCGATAAACGACTTCTACGCGGACGAAGTCGTGGGAAAAAACTAGTATAACTTACGTTATTTTATTGTATCATGTCATCGGTACGTCGTTAGTATGTCAACATTTTCATTAGGGCATCATTCCCAGCACTCTTTTCTTCTTCTTCAAATTCTTCTCCACTACTGTATGTTGACAGTCAGCTCCGCCTATCTCTCGAAAAACGAACCAGCTCTTCAACGGTGGTGACACCTGTCCAGTTCCCGCACCATTATATCATGGGTCTGTCAACGCCTCTTTTTTCCTTCAATCGTCACTGTAAAACGCTGAATAATAGGTAGGTACTTACCGTAAAAGTATACATACTAAATAGAATAATACACCACCTGTTGTAATCATATTGGCAATAACTCAGCAGTAACCTAAGTATAACTATGCTATTTTAAAAATCTAGGCGCTAAAACCAAACATCTTTCACAAAAGACGTACTCTTACTTACTTTCTATTGTTTAAGCACTTTAAACTTTCTACAAAATTTTGCTACTTTTGCTAATTTTGCCCTTCTAAAGTAGTGATAAAATGTCGTGTTTCAGACCGTCCGGCGCGGCGCGGTTGGTTGGTTGTACAACGCCGGGGCAGTGTGTCAGTGACGTAACGTGTTGCGCCCGCGCACTAAACTGGTCTATTGACCTAGGTCGGGCGGCACTACGGGCAGCGCGAACTTTCCACTAAACCCTACGCTGCCCGATCTAATAACTAGTATTTAAATGCGCTTACTAATAATATTGCGAAATTGTTTGTTTGAGCTTATTTACTTTATTATTATATAGTGCATAGAAATGTATTGATTTATTTTATTGAAGTAAGGTTTTATTACAATAAATATTTTAGTATAAAAGTAAAATACAAATACAACAAAAAAATATTTACAAAACCTAACCTACGGGTGCCACCGGTACCAGCAGCGGGGCAAGGCTCAAGCTCCGGTGCTTCAGGTTATAACCTAGGGCTGCTGCAGGGAGAGGAGCCTCGTCACAATGCGTGCCGTGTGGAGAAGTACTAGTACTAGTACGCTACTAGTACGCTAGAAAGCGGCTGGCCAATGATCCAGCCATCTATTATTACAATTACAAAAGCTAAATTTACTACAAGCATTTATGTACTTTATCGCATTAAATATGTGTACCATTTACCCAGACGTTTTATACTGATGGATGTAGGCCTCCACCAAGGAGATCCGCAATTCGTCATTAGAAAACTCTTTGGCCCCACAGGCCCTCCCGCCCTCCTAGGTGCTTCTACGCCCTACCTGTTGCCATAAGGTATTCATCAGTTTCACCACCGTATTCTCTTGAAAATTTCGCGAATGCAGGATTATAATATAATGCGATTAACTAAATAAAACCACGGAAAAAGGAAAATATGTAATAAGTAGCATTATGCAACGTAAGCCAACCGTAGTGTACTGTTACAGCCTTGGTACATAACACGGGGTGACCAAATGGTGATATTATATTATAACTACCTACTTAGATGTAATTTGTTGCAATTAAGAATGCAAATACTAAATGATTACTTAATAAATTGTTTATTGACACATCCTACGTTATGACCGTCTTTCCGGCCATTTTACTGCCGGGCCTGACCCGCCGTGGTATAATACTCGTAAAATATGTAATGCTAATAATAAGTTAATATCTCTGCTATACAATCACGTTTCGTAGGGACGATGACTCATGTTGAATTTTCACTATATAGACGATGAGCGAAGAATCACCATTCTATTTCTAAGTCCCTGCTCCGTTGGCAATAATAAAAATGTATGATCAAAAAAAGTATAAGAATAAAATTATGAAGAGTGATTATTATGAATACAAATAAGTATTAATAAAAAAAATATGATAACTGTCTGTTATGAGTTCCGTTGGTAGTAATAATAAATTATGAACAAAAAAAGTATGAGGAAAAAAATTATGAAGAGTGATTATTAGGAATACAAATCGGTAGTATAACAAAAAATCGGAATAAGAATTTTGTATGAGCCAATATAGACCCACTGAAGTGGGGTGTCATATGAAAGGACTCAATCTGCATTTTCAAAACAATCTTTATAAAAATGTTTAAAAAATTACCGTCCCCCCTCCTCTATCTCCTAAATTTATGAACCGAAAAATCTGAAAATATCCTAACTTATAAGTAGGTAATTATTTATATTTTACGGGAAAAATTAAAACGAAGTGTTCAAAGTGCTCTGGTGCTGGTGGTGGTGATGTTTATCTCTCCCACAGGATAGGTCTTGCTGTCCAGAGTGGTAATGCAGCCAGCGGGCTTGTCTGCTGAAGGGAGTTTTTTTTATCTCGGATGGTATGTGGACTGAAAACCCATAAGCTATGTCTACACCTGTGCGCTTTCATGTTCAACTTGCGCTGATATCAAACCAGTTTGAGGGTGGATTTCAGGGCGTTTCAACCGCCCGTCATCACCGTTTTCAATATATTGACGAAACCAATGACACCTACAGCAACTTCTGATGGTAATAGAAACTACCCCCGGTTCTGCTTCTGTTTACATCAGAAGTTGCTGTAGGTGTCATTGATTTCGTCAATATATTGAAAACGGTGATGACGGGCGGTTGAAACGCCCTGAAATCCACCCTCAAACTGGTTTGATATCAGCGCATACCCGTAGCGCACGCTGATCCGTCACCGTTGGGTCGACGTGCAACATTTTGCAAATAAAATGGCGGAAGATAAAGTCAAAACATTGGATTTTATTGAAGATTCAGTGTCACCCTCGTATTGCATGCGCTTGACGCAAGACGAATTGAAATCTTGAAAGCGCAAGTTGAACATGACAGCGCACAGGTGTGGACATAGCTACTGACATTTGCAAACCGACTGCGAGTACGTTGCCAAGTTGCTACCCTGAGGACGGACATGGAATACCAGAGGTATTTATTCTTCTTAAGTCGACTGCGCAAAGTCAAAAGGATATTCATTCCTGCTGTAAGTGGCACTCTAAAGTGCATTTAAACAAATGCCTAAGGTTACATAGTAAGAATGCCTTCCTTGTGAAAACAATCCTCATTGCATCCTCATTGTAAATCTACTAACAAAGGCTGAGTTGAAGTGACCGCTGCAAGGTGCAAGTTCAGAAAAGGCAGATTTCCTTTCACCTACACTTAAGTACCTATATTTAATGCAGCTTAATGCACAGTTTTTGTCATGCTGACTAGGCATGCTCATGTTCGAAATAGATATGTACTTATAATATGAATAACTAAAGTTGGCCTGTTAATGTTTCTTCGTGGAGTTTTATACGATTTGCCGATTTGAACTTGTAAATCATAGCCGTGCGTCGGAGTTATGTGGTGCCAGAATGTTAGGCCGGCCACAGACCTACCGATTCTGTTCTGTTCTAGGTAGAAAAACAAAAAAGAATTGAAATCGGAAGGCTAGAATGCAATACAAAATGTACTACTCTTCACATACCTACCGACCCGGTTCGGCCAGAATACCCTTTCAGAAAGCAACCGGCCAGCATCGCCGCTCAGAACTCAGAACGTTCTGGCCGGTCAGAAAGAGGCGTAGTTTACGTACTAGCTCCGTAAATCGTCAATTCGTCACACACAGCCCGGTTGTGACCCGGCGCCGGCGATTTTGCCTCAGTATGCCTGCAACTGTGCGCTTGAAAACATCTAGCGTGTGATCGTTTTGGAGTTAAAACAATGGCGGAACCGACAGAGACTTTTATTTCACTTGTTGTAATATTAGATTACTTATAAACTAACGGTGTTCACAATCATACGGTGAAACGGTGATACATAAAAGTTGCATGGAAGATTAATATGGATATTCCGTTTTCCGTGACGGAAATAATATTTTAAGAAGGTCATTTCGCTCCAATTGAGTGACAATAAGTGCAGTATCTAATATACAATGAAATAAGATAATATACAAATGAAAAATAATAGAATTAGAAAATAACCATAATGGTAGCCATTAATTTAAATAATTATAAAAAAAAACAGACCAATTCATCATCTTCCATTACGAGTTTTCACGTAGTAAAGTGCGTTTAACTCCTCGTATGAGGGAGGTGAAAAAATACCAAGTTCTAGTCTCTTCAGATTAGGATTCAGTCCAAAAAATAAGCAGAAATTTGGTCAGGATCCTAAACAAACACAGACGAAGGGTTAAGTACGTTACGTCTCTCAGAACAGAATCGGTAGGTCTGTGGCCGGTCTTAGGGTGTGAAAGGTTCTAATTCCACCATCGGCGGCCGCATGCATCCCTCTTCGGCGCCAGCGCCAGCGCCAGTCGCCGCTATGCCGCCGCGCGCTCTGCTCGTGCTCGCGCTCGCCGCGCTGTGCGCCCGCGCACCCGGCGCGCGCGCCGACCGCGTCGCCTCCGTCCACGATCTCTCCGGTGTGTGCACACATTTATTTAAGGATTTAGTTATAGTGATTCGGGAATGAGGTTTTCTTTAAGTCGGTGTTGGGATTTGGAATATTGGGAAACGGGTATTTATTGCGAACGGATATTTTTCATAAATGCGTCCATTTTATTTATATTTAATAAAGAATAAACAATATATATTTGGTATTACATTGATGGTAATCGCACATAATAAAACTAACATTGCCATTATTCTTTAGCGTACAAATATGTTTGTAATGAATTTGAAAATTAGTCTTAGCATCGATGGAACATCTAACGTTGAAATTTGAAACTTAAGTGACATTCATAAGGCGTTGTCTACCCTCATCCGAAAGATTCATTTACTTAATTGAATTCTAATTTAACTTATCCCTAAAAGTCTTCTACTTACATATTAATTGAGATAGCAATTTTATATTAAAAATTTAATGCAAATCTAAGAAAACAACATAAACCAGGATAATACACACGAAAACAGCATTCGATGTTTGATTCCCAAACCAATATTTTTAAGAGGTGTTGTGCTAGATCAGCTTATTCTAAGTTATAAACAAAGCGCGTGTCGCGCAAGTGCGCGACCAGCGAGCTGTGGACTTCAGTCAGGGTTTGTAGGGTCGACTCCTTAATAGGGCAATTCTTCGAGCGTTTCAACCGCCCTGATTCCCGTGGCCGCATTAATGTCTAAATTCCTGTAGCGTTGGATGCTATTTTCGGCTACTAAATTTCATTTCACTCTGTAATTCTGTATATGACTAGAGTATGTCAGTTTTAACAGGTAAGTAATTAGGCACTTTACAAAACAACCACTTCCTCCGACCATGCGACGAGGCCGACAGCCGGGGTGTTTGATAATAACCGCGGTAATCTGATAGACAAATAATCCAGTTTTGCAATGGTCGCCAATGATAAACGCATAATGATGAAGTCCCACCAAAAACATAAATTTACATAATACACCGGGCTTATTGGAGCATGCTCGGTGTAGCGTTCCCTCGCTTCCGTCTTCTAGAAATGTTTAATACTTACTCGGCCGGTGAAAAACAATTACACGAGGAGCAACGTATCGCTACAGTCGGCTAAAAAATAGCTCTTTCAATTTTGACACAATGCCCTTTAAATGAAAATTCCACTAAAACCTACACTTCGAATTGACGACGCATCTTGTCGACCTTATTGTTTATGGCAGACACATATTTGGTGGATTGTACACATCCGAACAGGATGCTTAGAAGCCTTTACCGAACACTTTTTAGCTATAGGTAAGCTGTATTCCTCAGTGCTTGACGTTGAAGCTGCATGAAATTGTTCTACATGCATTAAACTTGATAAAATCTCCTCAGAAGAAATCCGTTGTGTAGTTCATAATCAAAAAACGACATCTCCGCCGGTCTTTGTATTTCTTACGTGTATTAATTTTGTGGCTCCGCACTGCACCACACGGATACATGCGGCAGGTGGACGTAGCTTTTCGATTTTCAAAAGGCATTTGACAGGGTATACCTACTTACCTGCTATTTGAGAGATCGCAGATGATATATGGTTACCAGTAAAAGGAGTAATGTTTTTGATCCGGCGTCACTCAGGGTAGAACGTTCGGCCCGTCATAATTCAGCTTGATAATGATTCGTTCTGTTAAAGATTCTTCTAGTGATTTTCTTTGCGTAAAACTCGTTTTCTTTAACATTTCATGACTACTTTTCTAGTTGCAAAATGTAATTACGATTGCCTCAGTGTAATTAAATTAATTATAAAAACCTAGTGTGTGTGTATATTAAACTCGCTTATGTAACTAATTGAGATACACTTATGCGTCAATTCTTTTTTGTTTTATCCATATCGTTATCGCCATATAACTTACTAATGATCCTCTTGAAAGCTAATTTGAAGTTTTTATGATTAAAAGCGTTATTGTTGCTCATTAGAAATAATGTTTATTTTTTATTAACCTAACGCGGTGCGATAACGATGTATTTAGAGATAATATTTTTAATAATTTGGAACAATTAGTTATAATTATTTAAATAACACTAGTTCCCAATCCGCACTGGGCCCGCGTGGGAACTATAGCCCAAACCCTCTCATTATGAGTGGAGGCCTGCCCAGCAGTGGGACGTATATAGGCTACATTATTATTATTATTAAATAACACTAAGCGCTAACAGCAACCCCCTGACCGATCCTGTTCGTGTTCGAACTAAAAAAAAATGTATTTGCCTCAACTACCAAGTCTGGACAAAGTTCATGAAGAACGGATCGGATCGGATTGTCGAACAAACAAAAGAATGCATGCTAATATTAATGCAGTGCAACTGCAATAACGGTTCATTCAACAAACGGTGACAACCGAAAGCCAGCGCTGCGGGCCGCGACCACAGCATCAGCCGAGCTGGAGCCTTTTTGATGCCACAAATTGTGTATTCCCTGTATTTTCTTAATTAATAATTTCATAAATAATTTCCTATAACGCCCAGTTGACTCTGAGACTTCGCTACGTTCAGTCGGCTAAAGTTATCAAATCCAACCCTTAAAAGGAAAGATAGCGCGATACAATAATGATGACATCGTTGACTGACATCTCCATCCAACCTACTCGTACCTATTATCAGTAATACTTGCCTTATGGAGTCGCCGGCGCACCGCCTGACGCAAGCGCACAAGGACACACTCCAACTGAACCCACCTCTCACCAAACATTACTTATGTTAATCCACACAAAGTAATAACATTAATGCGAAAGTGTTTCTGTTTGTTTGCTTTTCCATTTTCATTTATCAGGTTATCTGTTACTACGTAGGAGACCGATAGGATCCTTTTTATCCCGATATCCTACAAGAAATGCTACTCGTCGGTAGATGGCACTTGCGCTTTGGTTCGTATTTTGCCCTTTATCCGCTAGATGTCGCCGTTCAAAGCGAAAACGTGCTATAGGGTCATAACTTCATAAGTCAGTAATGGAACGTTTGTGTATAACTACGAGTACGTCCCATTGATGTTTGTGTGTGACCAAAATGTAAATTTAACACTACTATGTTATTCTGTTGACACATCGTCGTGCAGTTCTACTCAGTCGATGAATAGCCGGCGAATTTACGTCGTCCGTCAAGGTGGGTAAATGACATTCAACTGCCTGCATATACATTTAGTCATCGTCTGTAAAACCAGCGACTAAATGAATGTGCAGGCAGTTGAATGTCATTTACCCACCTTGACGGACGACGTAAATTCGCCGGCTATTCATCGACTGAGTAGAACTGAACGACGATGTGTCAACAGAAATAACATAGCTAGTTGCATCTCACAAAAAACTACCTTGTCCCAAATTAAGCTCCAGGCTTGTATGGGATACATTATACATAAATGCATGATTACGAAAACATCCAAGACTTATGAAAAAAACTTCTGCTCATCACAAATATTTGTCCGGGGATTCGAACCCGAGAGCGTATGGTCACGGCCAACTAGGCCTATTGCTTCTTAATGTAGAAGCGAGGGCTAAAACTATCGGATAAACAATAGCAACAAACAACAATCGGGTTCTACTTAAATTGAGTGGTCGTGGTACTCGTGGTATGCGCTTTTATTTATTTATTTATTTAAACTTAACTGCCCTATTATAAAAATTACAAATGGCGGACTTAATGGCCAATTTATCAAGTTTGTCGTCGTAGGAGTATATATTGACTCATTCATAAAATCAATAATAATTAAGGCTCTAAATCCCTCTTCGTTCGGTCGATATGTGACTCAACACAATATAAACTGCTATTCCATATACAATCAGAATACTAAAGAAATGTATGGTGTTAAATTGAACTGCACTCGTTTTTGATTTGCAACCTTTTCGTAAGCTCACTTTACAGCTGTGCGTGGGCCAAATGGAATATGGAGTATGGTGGAAAATTGCGTTATATCGCGTTATTGCAGCGTTTTGATTCTTATTCGTTTTATAGTTTCGTAAAAACCATTGATTTGCTGCATGCCACTGCGGCCCTTTATTCTCACAATTTCCATCTGTTTAGGAGAGAAGTGGGTCATGTCTAATTAGCCACTGCATGAGTAGATGTACCCCTATTGTAGCCCGAAAAATGTCTGCCCATTTCACTAGCACTAATTTCACTTACCTTAAAAACACAAACCCGAAATGTTGATTTTCCTAACTATTCATTAGCCCTAATTTTCATGATACCTACCGGTACCTAATTTCACATGTCCGAAATCTCAATAGCCCTATAATACTTAGCTACTTGGCCGATTTTTTCGTACACCTTTTGCTATACCTAATTGTATGTTTTTCTAATGTCATTTTCGCAAATTAATTCTCATTTCATAGTTTAATTACGACAAATCTTTTTATTTATGTTTGGAAAGAGAAAAACATCGACTATGAAATAGTTTGATGGAGCTCCGCTACGCGGAGCTCATATTTCACGCCAATACTGGGTGTTTTTTTATTCGTCTAAAAAATTTTGGGGGTTAAATCAGTAAGTCATACTGACCAACTTTCACTATGGAACCAACCCCGAAATCGCGAAAAAAAAATTGACCATCCATACATTTTGGCTTGTCAGCTGATGAGCTGACGATGTTTTGTATGGGCGGGAGGGTCAAATTTTTTTTCGCGATTTCGGGGTTGGTCCCATAGTGAAAGTTGGTCAGTATGACTTACTGATTTAACTCCCAAAATTTTTTAGACGAATAAAAAAACACCCAGTATATTTATCGTTAAATACGAGTAGTAATAACAATAATGTTATAATAACAGTAATAGTTACAAATTCGACGACAAAAGCTTTAGGACAACCGTTAATTTTGACTAATAGACATTTTTTTTATTGCAATAAACCCCGAGAGTAGGGGTTACGGAATATTTCTGGCTCGAGCCCGACTCACGCTTGGCGTGTCTTTGGTTATGATGTGGTTTACCAGATATACTATACCAGCGCCGTTGTGACGCCCCGGAGAAAGTCCTGCGCGTACGTCACTCCACTCACTATTATTTAATATCTTTCTCACGACGGCGGCGAGATCATTACCCGACTACCCGAAGGAGGGTTATGTTTTTCGAGCGTATGTCTGTATGTATGTATGTCTATTTCTTTGTGTCGCTCTGCAGCCTAAACGGCTTGACGGATTTTAACATATAAGGTGTCATTCGAATTAACTTAATTGTCTAAGTGACATAGGGTATATAATGTTTTAAAATGGCGTCCGCGAAAAAAAAATGGAGGGGGATAAAAAGAGTATTTTTTAGTATAACAATATGGGTATCAAATGAAAGCTAATAAATAGCCCATTCCAACTATATGTACATTATATTATAACATTTTGATACCATTTTAAAAAAGTATGAAATAAAATAAATTAAATTAAAAAGTCAGAAAACCCGACTGCTTTATAATATATTGACTGAAAAGCTAAAAACAAGCCATAATCTGAATAATATAACTTAAATTTTGGAAAAGGTAATATTGCAGGTTACTTTGTAGGTACAACAAAATTTGCCTATCCAAGTTTTGTTGTACAAAGTAATAGTTTCATTCCTGGTTAGGGCATAAAATTGTGTGATGAGCGCGAGTATCTATTTATTTATATATTTTTTGGGGCAAAATCAAATGACAGAGACGTAGTTCGTATGTCTTTATGAGTCTTGGATATTTTCTACATACCTACGAGTATTTCCGTATTCATTTCTTTATATTATGTATACAGTATAAGTATGTATGGAAGTCTAATACAAGCCTAGAGCTTAGTTTGGGACTAGATCATCTGTGTGGGATTGTTCCCCTGATATTTATTCATTTATATTTATACGAAATTATCAAACAAGTGAAAGCGAGAAGAAACGTAACGACCATTATATATTTTCCTCAGTCATGGTCCGGTTAACTGGAAGAGATCCCTTAAAGTGATAAGTTCGACATTGTACATGTTAATCTTAAGTTTATGTAGGTACGTACATAATTGTTAATTAATTGTTTTGTACAATAAAGAGTTTACATGCATACATTACATACATTCCATTTACTCGTAAGCTTGTACGTTGAGTAGCAATACGCCGACTCATTTAAATATATTTCGTGTAATTGATGTAAGTATAATGAACTGGAGTAAGTGCAGTTGCCAAAAGCAGCGAATAAGCATTTCCAAACAATGTTCCGATGTGACCTAGAAAGAGAACGCGTGATGAGGCAATGATAAATAAACAAACTCACGGGAACCGCCGGCGACGTGATTGTAACTCTGTAAATTAACCCAGAAACTTTAATTCTTCGTATATTATAGCTCCGTGTGAGACGCGCCTAATGTAGTGGAAGGTGTGTAAAGGCAACACTACACGGACCGGTCCCGGCCGGTCAGTTTCGTATCGTATTAGAACACAGACTATCAGTTTTTCTTACGATTTCATAGATTTGGGCCGGGGCAGGGCGCCGGACAGACTTGGGGCTGCCGCCGGCGGACTGTTAGTTCAAATGACCTTCGATCTGCAGCTCCCCACTCTCTTGTTGTTGAAACCTATTCTAAAACGCGAAGTGCACGAACGAATAAGGGTGAAACCACGTGTGATTTTTTCACGGAAAAAATTAATATATTTTATTATTGATTTATTTTGTACAATTAAAACTTACAGTCTAGCCAAACATGTGAACACTGTTACAACAGATAAATGTAAAATTATAAGTATAAAATATAATCGTAAAATGTCAACAGTTATAGTTAAAAATAAGAACAATAACAGGCATGTAATAGGGCTCTAATCTAAATTTAACATGAAAATTAATCAATATCCTGCACTGAGCTTGAAGTGACGAGAGTTTCCAAATATCGACTAGCTGATGCTATTAATTTGGGCTCAGAGTCATGGAGAATATCTAGTGTATCGTTGCTGTCTAGGATTTCGTTTAGTAGTGTCAGAGCGCGGCGCAGCAGCGAGAGACGCTCGCGCACGTGACGACAAGCAGCGGGCTGCGGCGGGTGCGCTGTTTGCTGGACACAGGTGGTACCCGATATGAAATTTGTGCTAGGAGAGTTGGATTACTATCATAACCACGTATTATTTGAATGACATATTTATTAAGGTAAATATTCCTCCTAGTTTCAAGGGAATATAGTCGAGCATGCCTAGTAGATATAGTGTGGGGTACATATGCGCATATAAATAAACACTTTATCGCGGGACACCCTGTATGCCATTCTTTTATAATCTGTAATCTTTGTTTTGTTTTTTTTTTTTCTTGTGATCGTCGAATAAATATTTCTATTTCTATTTCTAAATATAATCATCGCGTTCACTCCATTGATTGTAATAGGCGCTGTCATTGTTTCATAGATGTACGAGGCAGTCAGTGGCCCTAAGTTGCGAAAAAGCAAAAGTAAGTGGCGCCCAAAATGTCACAACATCAACGCAATCAAAATCATCTCACCACCTGACACAAGTTATTTATCGAACGCGTGCCCGATGTGTGCGTGTAAATAGCCGCAGCCGCTATATAAAATTCAAATTCAAATTATTTATTGCGTTATACTTTGTACACGAGTTCTTCAATACTTTCAGGGGGACATAGTAGAGCTCATTTGTAGCATAAACCGGTCAAGTGCGAGTCGGACTCGCGCACTGAGGGTTCCGTACACATTGCATTTGGCCGGTTTTTAAGTATTTGTTATTTTTCTATAGGGTTTGTTCTATAATCATACCAAATTTGACGCTTGTTATGGATTACCGTTTTTACAATACAACAAATACAAAAAAAGTTGAAAAAAAAAACCGTTTCTTATATGGGGACTCCCCTTATTATTTCAGTTTTTACTAATTTGTTAGTAAATCCGCCGTTATATTGAGTCGCTTTACATATTCTGCAAAAAACCAACGGCCTATATTTTACGGTTCAAAAGATACAGCTCTTTAAAGTTAGGATTAGGATGGACGGACAGCGTAGCTTAGAACTTAGTTTAGAATTATCAGAAAAAAAATGTTGTTTTGTTATGTATTATTTAAACAAAAATACCGCCTCGCGTTATAACAACCGGCTTTTCGAGTAAAAGACTCGCTCTGACCGTGACCCGGCAAAATGTAGTGCAACCACTCTTGAATTGAAACCGACCAAATCAGAGTCCGAATTTTAAAAGTTTTTTGTCTATTTCTCGAGAACCATAAATTTTGAACACTTCGTTTTATTTTTCCCGTAAAATATAAGTAATTATCTATAAGTTAGGAATTTTTCAGATTTTTCGGTTCATCTTATTGCATACGATAATGAAATAAGTATATGAAAAGGTATATTTTTGAAGTTCGGACTTAAATACGGAACCCTCGGTGCGCGAGTCTGACTCGCACTTGACCGGTTTTTTTGTCTTGTTCATAATTTGTCAGGACAAGGATTTTTTAAAGAAGGTTTTGAAAAATGGCACCCGTTCGAAGCCGGGCGGGTCACTAGTGATAATATGTATATTTGAAATTGGAAACTAATTGAATGAATGAGCGGCGCCAATCGGGGGCGCTTGCGCAACGCGTGGTCCTCGCGACCGGATTATCGGATCGGACGCAAACACAACATATCGTTACAAATATTAGAATAACATTATGATTATGTATTATTGCATAACTATGCCAGTTTTTGACCGTAACTACGTTGGTTTAGGTTAGTACCCATATTCAAACTGTTCTCATAATTACCTAAAAACGTATTTCACGTCAAATAAGTCTCTGCTGCAGTTCTACTTCTTAGAATTCTGAATATTCCTGACTTATTAGGATTTTTTTACTCGTCAGTAACACAGCCAAATTCTTAAATGTTACAAATATGACGGGGTTTCGTTTATTGTCATAAGTTTTGTATACATAATAAGATTAATAAATAAATAAAAATCAGGGGACAATCTCAAATATGTATATTGAACTAGTCCCAAACTAAACTCTAGGCTTGTACTATTGTAATAAAATAAAATACTGGAAATTAATATGGCTCCTTTGGCCGAGCGAGACCTATAGCACTAAAGCTGTATAAGAGCTTATACAACCATTATAACTCTAGTTTCAGCATTTTATGGGCTGTATAAGCTCTTATACAGCTTGTGTGCTGCTTGGGCTAGAAACTAATACCTGCTTGAACAGAAATTGTAGTGGATTTTTAAAAGTCGGAAAATTGTTAAGTATTACTTTTCATTGGTACCTGGTAACCCTAGGCCAGCTTCAGTAGATAGGTATATTATTACATAACCTGCCCTATTGCTATACTCTTAGCTCTACCTGAGACTGGACTCAGACCAGCTGTTAGCAGAAATACCCGTTTTTGTGACATAACGTCGCTAAATGTTACGCACTTTCTAACGCCAAGCCTTTACCTACTCTCAGCTAAACCGATCGGTGTAGTGACCGTCTGTTGGAAAAATATCGTGTTCAGATGCTAGCGATTGTGGATTGGGAGCTGAATTTTATCCAAAGATTAACTTTAGTTGCTTCATTTGCCGTAAAGAATAATACCTACCCTTATAGTAACTTTAAAGTGTTCGCACAGTTACCTGAGCAAAAAGTTACCTGAACAAGCGCAGTTAATTTTCGAGTAAACCAAGACTTAAATGAGATGTAAATATAAATAAATCGCGCAGTATTTTTTGCCAGCGGACATTTTTTTAATCTGTTTAGAACATCTATTGGCAATACCATTTATTGACGCAAGCTAAGACAAATATTTCGACACATTAATAAGCGTTGATCGATCTGCGTGTGCGCCGGTGATGTAACGCACGGGCCAAGTTCACTCCGTCAAGTTCGGCAATCCATGTCAGAGATTGTAGCTTAACGAACGAACGAACTTTTTTTACATACCTATTGATCATTTTTTTTAAGCAGTATACTGTAAATAAATGCACTAATTAAGCTCATACATAATTAATTTTCGCGTTAGTTAAATATATTTCTTTGTTTGTAGACCCTGACCTGACGTCATTTATTTATGAATAAAATGTGAATGTATTTCTTTAGCCGGTGACATTTACCCTGCGGATATTGTTCAAAGACATTAAGGTTGTAATTCCTTTTCAGCGCAGGAGTACTACTCCATGCCGCGTCTGTTCGACCTGGACGAGTACGAGGGCTGCCTGGCGGAGCGCGGCGTCTACTGCCTCGGCAGCTTCGAGCTGTCCCCCGGCAGCCGGGCCTCGCCCCTCTACGACCTGATGCAGGTAACACCAGCAACGCAGGAGTACTCTATGCCACGGCTGTTCGGCCTAGACGACTTGGACGAGTGCGAGTGTATAATCATTGGGTAATTACAAGGACCGGTCGCGAGCTGCTCTCGCTACGTTCGTCGTCGCACCATACTTTTAAAACCACACATATACGGAGCAATAGCTCTTAAAACAACCTTCGGGTTGGTAGGTAGGTACTTTTTTTTCACTTGCTCTGTTACGCTCTTATATTATATGCTGTACCTCGTTTTTATTTAGATGATTAGAATGACAGATGTCACTTTGACGAAATTCAACTTTTTTTTTACTTTTTTTTTCAAATCTGAGTACTGTTTCCGGAAGAAAGATGTTCGGATAGAACATAGGAAAGGCGGAGATATCTGGATTATCTGGTGAATATCTGTATAATCTGCACTTTGCTTTGTCGTCATTAAAACTTATCGTATAATCACACTGTTATCTTATTGTTATATTGATATTGGTTGACTTAAAATCCACCTAATAGGCACGCATTGATATCATAGTTTCACGAAAGACTCAAAACATAAATGAAGGCATTATCGTCATGAGATAATATAAATTCCGTCCGCAACAATTTTCTCGGCGTGTTCTACCCGTTATATCTTCCGCGGATCAGCCGTGGCGCAACTCGCCGCAAATACGTGACTCCGTAACTCTCGGTTTGCGGTGTCGTGAACTGTTGCAAACTGATCGAGTTGTCAACGGCTAGAGGTCAATTGAATGACCGTTCATAATTTAAGTAATGCTTTAACTTAGTACTGGAAACTTTCTTTCTGGCCGCGACTAGGTACTTACTTATTTGCTAATGTTGATAAATCTGTGTCTAGTTAAGCGTGTGCTACACGGTTTCGAAGTTTTCGAACCACAGTTTCTAGCAAGGTGGTAGAAGCGAGCTGTTACAGTCAGTCTACACGGTTTCAAACAAGCCCGTTTGTTTGAAGCGCACGCTCATCTACCACGAGCGTAAAGGTCATACGAAATTTGGTTTAAAACCACTGTCAGGTGGTTTATTATTTACAATTAGACGGCCGTCGGTAATCCTTTCTTGTGCGACGTCCGTTTATATGATGAGAAACTGATTGTTCTTTTTTCGATGTTTTTTTGACAATACGGAGCGACGTCGCATAATCATAATAAATACTTATTTGTCCAGAAAACTCAACATTTGCGTTAAAACACATACACGGTTACTCCATCATTAGATGAAGTAAATGAAGTTGAAGCTTAAAGTTAAATATAAACGTATGCCGTACATCAGCTGCGCCAAGCGCAGCCGAGCGCATCAGGTCAAGCATTGCATGTGCAATGTGCACCACTTGCTAAATGTTGTGGAATGCTCTAGACGCCGCCAATCTCAGCGGGTTCATAAATATCCACGACGCAAGAGTGGTGGACGGTAATAGCCTTATTACACCACCCTTTCCCTAACCCTAACGATAGGGATGCCGTAATACGTTAGATAGAGATATCTCCATCTCATCCCAATGTATTGCGGCGTCCCTCTCGTTAGGATTAGGGAAAGAGTGGTGTGATCGCTGCATAATACCCCTTCTAGACGGTCGGGTGGTTGGGCCAACCGAGAGGGATGCAGCTATTTGTAGGAACGAGATGTAAATATTACTATCTCATTCTGACAGATAGCTGCGTCCTTCTCGGTTGGCCCAACCACCCGACCGTCTAGAAGGGGTTTAAGAGAGACGGGGTGGTGGGGGTGGGGTGGTTGAGGCGTTGAGGCGTTGAACCTTGAAGCCGGAAAAACCTGGAACAAACAAACAAACACACTTTGATAGTATTATGTAAGGATAAGTACCAATTTCACCATACGATGTTAAGTTTTAATCGACTGTTAGTTCATACATTTTGACAGCTGTTAACACTCTTGTGGTTGGTGAAATCCGACATAAGGATTACGATTAAGTATTACTTTCAAGAATCCTTGCCATAATATATCAATAAAACAGTAGCATTAATTCATAAGTAGATTTATGATTATTCTGTGACAAATATAAAACGTATAGTAGTTAGTATGTAAAATCGTTAGCTTCGTAAATTGCCATGTGATGACAATTAATGAATTAATATGAATATGAAATTCCATACATATTTTCTATAATTATGAATATTCTGATTCCACCCAAGCATACATTTGTGTAACGTAACAAATGACTACTTATGATGCGCGAATGTAATGGTACAGTTGCCACAGCGGCGTTACTCAGTTATGTTACTCCATTATTGTAATGAGTAATGAACCTGACGTGGTGGGCGGGCGAGGGTCCGCTAGTGTGCTGTAGTTTAGTCTGGTTTGCCCAATATATTCCGTTTTTGAGTTACACGAACTGTAAGCATACCTATTTCAATGCACTCGCCGGAGAAAAATGTCTCACTCGTATTTTGATCCCATAACCGAATATAAGAGAACTACTTGAACTATTCCAATGCGGCTTGGAATGTTTAAAAGTTGATATAACGTTGTGTAAAATGGAGTACAAGGTACAAGCACGTAATGCCACAAAAAACATAAATGTAAAAAATAGGCCATGTTCTCTGTACCATCAAAAGTAGGGATATCTAGCGACCCGCTCCGGCTGGCCAAAACTTTTCTTTCATACAAACCTTGTCCTGACAGTTAGGAACACAACAAAAAAGATTTGCCAAGGTGGTCAAGCCGTTCTCAAGTTATGATCGGTCATACAATACATGCGGCTATTTATTTAAATAGAAGTTACAACTGCACTTTCCGGCGGAAGCGGATGCACGCCGTGTGACTACATTTCTTCTATAACAGTCTGGAGGATGGAAATGGCTCATCGGCCATGAGATTAATAACATCTTAAGTAGAACATTTTATAACATTCAGTTACATCGAGCTTTGTTTGCACAAGATCCTCTTACTCCACTGCGCAAAAGTTGCCACAGGAATTTTTACTCTATTACGTGAGTAGAAAGAAGTCTGTCTAGCTTGCGCAGTAATCATGAAAGCACAGTAATACAAAGTGAGGAAACACATCAATTAAAATACCAATGAAACTCCACCAAATAATTACCTGATGTTTTTTTTAATTCAAGATGGGACCACAGATGTGATGATGGTCGATGGATGGACCAACTTACCTATAAAATGACCCTTTGCGAAATATTTTAACGGTCGTAATAGTAGGTAATAAAAAACGACGTTCGAATTCCCAAGGCGAGTTATACTCTTTAATAACTCGCTGGCGAATTCGTTGGCTCAACGTTGGGTCAACATCAACATAGACTCACAGTCCGTCAGCAGAGTCAGTCAGGGATGCTATAATATCAGGCATTTGAAAAAACTGCCAATTTGGGACTCAACTCAAAATACATTAGTCGAAATACCTACATTAGTTTGACTGTCAACAATCAGTGCCGAACTTGACACATTTTTAAATATCACTGCTTTTGGTGGCACATGAGAACTTGGCCTTTTTTACATTTATGTTTTTGATGGGATCCTATAAAATAATAATATAATAATTATATTTAGCCTTTAAAATCAAACAGTTCCTTAAATACTTAGTTCAAGGATCTAAATCAAAGTTAAAGCTGTTGCGTTAGAGCAATAAGCCTGGTCGCAAGCCGGTTAGCAAGTTTAAGCAGCAAAGCTTGGAATTGCATAAGTACAAGTTGCTGCATGTAAATGTTGAAAGCTTGCTAAAAATAGAGACCTACAGTCGACATAAGGAAAAGACCCACATTCAGTATCGACAACACACGACGACGACATGGTTAGTCAGTGACTTTACCTACGAAGCTAACGGTCTCAAGTTCAATTCGGTGGGGCTGTGGGCAGATATTAGTGCGGCTATTTATTCCGGAGTCTTGGATGTTTTCTGGTGTCATTGTCGCCATCTTGTATTATGTATAACAAAAATTGTTTAACATCCCACGGTACCATCCGGTAGCTTTAAAAATATTTTCGGCGTCTCAACTCTCAACGGAGTAAGATCCGGTTCACACACAATACACACCGAAACGTCACTTATACAGCTGGAACACAGCTGGCATTTTAGGGTTCCGTACCCAAAGGTTGCTAGAGCCCTATCGCTAAGCGACAACGTACTCCGTTCGTCTGTCTGTCCTACCTTAAGGTTGTAACTTGTTTTAGGTAACGGCTATCAGAATATGTTCATTTTAAAAGCAAATAATAATAACAACTATAAGTGAAATATTAGGGAAGGTCCTCATAGAAAATCTGTGAAGAAGAAGAAGAAAGAAGAAGAAGAAAGAAGAAGAAGAAGAAAAATATTAATTCGTGACAGATATCAGCAAAGGACAGAAAAATACACACAGAAAGAATGTAGTCACGAAATGGTCCCAACTCAGCGTAATGCCGGCATTAATGTCAGCGCTGGTCTTATTTATTTATTTATAGTGTGTGTATGCGTGTAGTATCTAATACGATGAACTGACAGGCCAACATCGGCCGACGAACTGCTAGTCTGTGAGGCTCTTTTAAGACGGATCCTCGATGTTAGTAAGGAATATAATAGTTAAACGCTAGCAATTATAAATAAATAAATAAAAATAAGGAAATGTCTAACTGTGTAGCTAGTGATTTCTTGACCACATTACTCAATTTAAAATTCTTGTCTTTGAATTACATAAATAGGTATATCACGTTGGCTTATATACGAGTGAATTTGCTAAGGATGTGTTTACCGTACATATATCAGCTTAGTTCTAGGTTCTAGGCCTGTATTCCATGGCATCTTGTATTAGTCATCTTCTAAAACGTAATCATATTGTAGACGATAACACAGCTCTTATTGACTTGCCAGTAAGAGTCACCACAACGTCAACAATTGATCACCAACATTATAGTAGAGTGGAAGTCTAAGTGGAAAGAGGCTTTCAGATATTTCAAATCTCAGCCGCGTTTTTGTTTTTTTTTCTGGTTTTTGATGATGAAAACGTATCTGACATTATTTGGCCGTTTGTCGACTCAACATCGTGTGTCTGCCCGCAGCAATATTCGCAGAACTGGGTGTACCACTTCAACCACACGCGGCTGCACCGCGGGCTGTGCGTGTCGCGCCACTGCCGCGCGCCGCACGCGCGCGAGCCGCGCGGCGCTTCGTCTGAACCCGCGCTAGACACATGGTATGTGAAAATGAAAATAAAAATATTTATTCTGTAAGTAGACCCTGTAGACACATTCACATGCGCTTCCCAAGAGGAGACAACACTGCTGAGAAGAAGCGCCGCTAGAAACTCAATTCTCATGTTACAACAAAGCTCGTGAAGGTTCTACAACTTCAAGGATATCATATTTTATGAGAGTACATCGGCAAAATTGGCTTAGGGTAATTAGTAATTACGGTGGACAGCAGCGGCCTCACCAACCTTCCGCTCTGCTCTTACCCAATAGGGATGACGCCGGTAGCACACCTCCGCTGCGGAACTGTAGTAGCGAAACTCTGGCAACGAAATAAAGTTCCATTTCGTATTAAATATCACGATTCCGCCACAGTTTCGCGGTTTCGCGGCGGAGGTGCTACTGGCATGATGACTAATTTCTTTTTCTTTGTCGATCAGGTAGATTATAAAAAAAATACGGAGATATATTGAGTTGAAATGTCGCATGACGTCACGATTTGGTACAATTTTTACATAATATATAAGTCCACGAGCCCCACTCCCGAACTTTGGCGCGCTTTATCTTTGTAATTTTTTGTTTGATTGACAAAAGAAAAAATACGTATCCAACATTTTTTGATAATGTAACTGACAGACTAAATAGAATTTCGTTTTCTTTACCCAGTCATCATGCCTGTTATCACACAGCACTATTACGGTGTGAACTAGTGATTCAGCTGCATTTTTCCTCAGATTTTAGTTCCTGTTCGATTGTGTCTTACATTCAATATATTAGGATTCTAAATGAATCTGTTTGTACTGTTTGCTAAACAAGGTCTCGTGGTCCGCAGGTTCGCGTCATGCGTGAACGCGAGCACGATGTCGTCTCACAACCTGTCCGCGCGGCTGTACCAGCTGGACTACTGCCGGCACGGCGAGCTGCCCCCCCGCCCCCTGGACGCCGCCGACCGCGCCTTCCCCGTCGTCCTGGCGGCTCTACTGGCCCTAGCTGTCGTCTCCACCGTGCTGGATCTTCTGCTGTCAGACCAGACCAAGAAAGGTCAGTTGCTGTACCAGATGCAGTGTTGTACGTTACTCTACCAGTTAAAGTGTTGTAGGTAGAGGATCGCGCCTTTTCAGTTGTGTTGGCGGCGACGCTTCTCAGTTGTATTTTTTTAATTTTCAGCCCTAGAGTCGGGGCGGTTAAGTCATTTGTCATCTCCATCGCACTGGAAATTAACAAACTTATATGCCACTGCAATACTAAGTTAAAACAATCTCGTTTAAAAGTAAGTATGTTATTTACCTACGACGCGTTTGCGCATTAACGATGGGTACAAAGTATCCCATAACCTGAAGTGCTTTTGAAGTTTTAAGCAGATTGACTTCGAAGTCTAGTGTTGACTGCGCACTTGTTGCGAAGTGCTGTTTCTAGTACCTTCTTATATGCTTCACTCAACTGCAGGGTACATTGAATGACTTAATTCTTCACGCGATTACATTGTTCCGAATCAAATAAAGGTCGTTGCGGGCTTAACATGCATGAACGAGATAAAACTTGACAGGAGCTAGGGAAATGAATAAATCTATTCTATATTCTAACGTAAGACTTAAGGTTTAAAATAAAATCGTCCTGACTTTATTACCTTTGATTACTATAAGCGACTATAGCGATTTTCACATTTTTATAGCGATTGTATCAAGATGAGACACTTCTATTTTAAACCTCAAGCGTTAAGTCTGACGTTAGAATATGGAATGGATGTATTATATTCCCTAGCACCTGTCAAATTTTATCTCGTGCATGCATGTTAAGCCCGCTCTGAGCCCTTAGCCAAGATGCCCATCGATAACTAGCTTTTCTATTCGTTCCGTTTATAAACCAATCGCGTCACTGATAGATCACGTGACTCTCCGTATGACGTGATCTACCAATGACGCGATTGGTTTGAAAACTAAACGAACAGAAACGCTAGTTAGCGATGGGCATCTTGGCTAAGGGCTCTGGTAGATATCACTTCAGCAAATAAATACATACTTACGATTACATAACCTTGCAATACCGAGGAACATATCATTAGCAAACTATGCTTTTGTTTGTTTATTAAAGTGCACAGTAAAAGGATACATAAAAATATATTAAACCTTTTGCTAACTGAAGGCTATTCTAAACAAACTAACAGAGTAGTTAGTTATAATATGTTAAGACATTTAAATATTATGACATGTAACAATGTCGTTAATCTCGCACTGATATTGGGCCGGGCGAATAATAGTTATTTGTTATGCAAGGCTGCAAAGTTGTTATTTGGCGCGAGAGTCAGAATTGAATCCCGAGTTAGCGAAGGATTCACTAGGCTCATGGTTCAATTTTAGAAACCTGAGCGTGACGCGGGAATCAAGGCCTCATGACCCAAATAACTTTGCTGCCGTGTGAAACATACAATTTTTTACCTCAATGTAGCGAGGAAAACACTTGGTGTTGGAAAAACAATTACACGAGCGCCACATCAGTTGTGGCCGTCCTCGCAGAGCGCCTCTTTCGCGCTCAGCATCACAATTACTTTCCACGCTAGCGGTTAAAGTGGACTTTTGCGCGCAGATTTTGACCGACAAAGAAAGCCTTTCCGAACTGGCGAGGTGAAAAGAACATAAGCATTTAATTCAAATTTGTAGAAGTAAAAGCTTATATACTTTTCATTATTCACACGGCCCATTGTTTGTATGATTCATAGGGAAAATGTTAAATCACTCTTTGTACAAAATTTCGTAAAGAACCATCCAAACCCCAGGCTTCCACCAGAAACGTGAAGACAATTCGCCAAAACTCGACCAATTTGTGCTAAATTCTGTGCCAACAACCGCATATCACGCGTAATGTGGCGTTTCGCAAACGCACCCAGGGCTGTTAGATAAGGACCGGTCTTACGACACGCGGCTGTTCAGTTAGCGAATCTGACGCTGTTTGGTTAGGTCTAGAAAGTCCCAATTACAACAACTAACACATTTTGATGCCACAGTATAGATTTCCTGATATCAGGGGATCTAAGGAGGCGTTGGATTAAGGACGTAGTTAAAAGTATTTGATAAGTATAGATGTTAGGCTTAAGCTTTGGCCTTACTTAGTTACCATTGCGGCGGTACTTCCGGACCGCTTTGACTTGGGGACCTTCAAAGGCCGGCCATACACCTGCGCCTCTCGTGGTGTTGCGGCTTCACTTCACTCATCACTTTCCACAGAGACACGCGCTGGCTCGGTGCTCGGTGCGGCGGTGATATTTGTCCATAAGGCTTATGTGACTGACAGGAAGTAAAACTGGAGTAATTCTTAAACACCTTCGTCTGCGGCGAGTGCCTGATCTCACCATAACGACCTTGGCACAGATCGCAGCCGAAATCCAAGATTATGTAATAGGTACATTTGACACGCATGGTGGCTAGGCTCCTATTAATAAGTAGCATCAATCGTAAGCTATTATATTGATGTCCTCAAAGGTTTGGCGACCTTCCGAGTTACACCGATGACCTGATAAAGCGTGTTGTCGGGTGGAAGCCAGCCCGTTCAGAGGAGTTTTGGTTGAGACCCATTTGGTTATATTTACTGTTTGTAAAAGTTCGGCTCCTTTGATTGATTTATTAATTGTGTACAAATACACGTGCTGCGGTCCCTTGCGTTTGTAAACATGTCCGACTAAGTCGTTAACTGATTCGTCGTAAAGCAGCAGTGTACCGACAAGAAACTTCTCAAATTGGGAAATTTTCTGTGAAATTCTTGGCAACTTTGATATGCTGGAAAGAGATAATTAATTCTCAATGTGTTCAAATGTTTTTGAGAATGATCTTATAGTAATTTCTATAGAGATTTCCAAATTTTTATGTCTATAATTGCAATTTGGTACACTGCCAGATAAAAGGACAAACGCACCCGCATTTATATTTTTCCAATTTACCCATTCAGTTCTAAAGTTCAAATCACGATCTCGTGGGCTCAGCTTTTCACAATGCGTGTCACAATCCGGACGACCTCTCGCCGACCCCGTGCCCTTGACACCGGTCGTGTCGGACACGTGTCGTCGGCAGCACGAGTTTGTTACGCCACCATTCAAGGGTAATGGGATCATCTTAACTGTGAAGCCGGAGTCTGGCCAAGATAGAAGCTTGTTATACTACTTCTAATACTTCTTCACGTGGCAAGAATGTGGACACACCTTAAAAAATTAGCACCAGTTTTAAATGAAAAGTATTAACTTAAGCAAACAGACAGACGGACAGACACGTTCGGGGACTTTGCTTCATAACATGTTGTGATCGATAATGGTAATTAAAATGCATTGTATTTAGTACACATTAGTGCTAATGATTGATAGTACACTACTGATACACGTCGTGTCGTATCTCCGGTCGTGGCCCCATCAATATAGTTTATATGTTTACTAATATATTGAGCTATTATTATAAATATTACAATACACTTGGTGACCCAGGAAGCTGACGCCTTCCTCAAAATGAACGTATACCTACTTTCTTGTAAGGTACCTAAGCCTACATTGTAAAATACGATGAAAGCTAGGTAAGGGCTACACAAGATGCATTTTACGAAAGTAAATTTCTGCAGTTGTCGTTAAGAGGATTGTGAGGTGACGGCTTTCCATACAAACGGCGATAACGTTTTCCACCCCCAAAATGTTAACCGATTTCGACCAATTTTGGATACGGTGTCAGTCGGAACAAAAACTAGATGTCCGTACGTTTCGTTTTTTTCAATATTGTTAATAAATTTCGATTTATTCCCGTTTTGTTGTTATCATACAAAAGTAATTTCGGCCATAATCTCTTTATAACTAATCAATATTTTAAAAAACGAAACGTACGGACATCTAGTTTTTGTTCCGACTGACCACATATCAAAAATTGGTCGAATTCAGTTAACGTTTAGGGGGTGGAAAACGTTATCGCCGTTTGTATGAAAAGGCTAGACTTTGCAGTTGGTTCACAGTCCTCTTAACATTGCAACTTGAGGTTACTACGAAACACTCATTTCGAACGTTCGGACTTCGGATGCACCATCTCTTACACTCGTCAATTATGATTACTTAAATCGTGAGAAAGGGAAGGAGCTAACGTTCTTCGTACTTCGAGTTTGAAAGTAGCCCCCCTTGTCTAGTCCAGCTGATTACAGAAATTTGGCAAAGTATGCGCCCGCACCGGAAGCTCATAGGTATTTGTCTCGGTTCCGTAATTCGGAGATGTGTTAACATCATTAAAGTACAGCATCATTGTTATCTAACGAGCACCGAGCGTGGCGAGATCTTGCGCTTGTAGGTCGTTCATTGACTTGGTTGTTTCATATTTATTTGTATGTATATATCTCGTGTACGCTTAAATTTTTATGGCTTGGAGAAGAGAAAGTCCCAAAATATGCGTACAGTTTGAAATACTTGATTTTTATCAACAACCGATTCAGCAGGAGGTCGATTTTAAGAGTAGTCTCTACATTTTTAAATCTTCGTCTCAAAACTACTTAGGACCTTCAAGAAACAAGGCCACTCTTTTCTCAAAGGACGACAGCGCACTTGTGATTCCTCAAATGTTGCGGGTGATCATGGTCACTTACCATCAGATAACCCGCTTGTCTGTCTACCTCCTGCCCATAAACAATGATGTTGGTTCCAGCATACCAGTGGGCGCTGAGCTGGTCGCTGCCGGGCTGCTGGCGGGCGCTGCGCGCGCCGCCGCCGGCCGTGACCGCGGCGGGCGACCTGCGCGCGTTCGACGGGCTGCGCGTGCTCTGCATGCTGTGCGTCATCGTGGAGCACGTGTGCTGGCTCAGCTCGCTCTCCTACCTCGCCGACATACGACACTTCGAGGCGGTCAGTTACTCGACCACACGGGGACTTCACTTTTTACTAGCCTTTGCCTACAACTCCGTCCGCGTAGAAGTCGTTCATCGTTATTGTCTGGGAACTGTCTAATTTTCTAGGATAAAAAGTACCTTATGTCCATGTCTGGGCTAAAAACTATCTACGCGTTGAACCGTGAAGACAGAACAACGAAACAAGCTCACTTTCGCATTTATATTATTAGTATACCTATTATGAGTGTCTATGGGCTTCACGAGCCTAAACTAAGTAAACAATCAAATGGCCACGTTGATCGCAGCGTCACTAGTCCAAACACAGTACCAACTGCTACAGGTATGCAACATTCGCGACGCATGTCTCACGACGTCTGTATGCGGCTTTAGGTGATTTAAAGGATTAAATATTCCCGCCAAGCTAATTTTAAAGAAGGTTGCTTGATTTTATAATACTTGGTCTCAGATCTCACTTACAGTCAAGTGACCTGTGTGCTCGTATGCCTTATTCTCCATGCCATAATAAAAGTGTAACTGTTGTCTGTCCCCAGCTCCGGCGCGCCAGCGACGTGATGCTGCTCGCCAACTCGACGCTGGTGGTGCAGATCTTCTTCCTCATGGCGTCCTTCCTGCTCGCGCACAAGCTGCTGCTGGCGCGCTCGCGCGGGGACTCGCCCCCGCTGCGCTCTTTCTTCTCCACCATGCTCAACCGGATCATCAGGTGAGTTTTTTTGTCCAGATTAGTCCTTTCAAGTATACTTCGACCCTTTAGGATCTTGTGTGCAGCTTAGTACACACTAAGCTAATCGAATATGCTGGTTGTCTCCATTCTCTTTACCGTAAATTACGGCATAACGTTAGACTAAGGTTAGATCATCGCTGGGCTTGACGCTATAGTCAGTGGTCAGTCGAGGTAGATTGAGTAGTGATAGATTGCCTAGGTAGGCTTGTAGAAAGAAAGTTCACTGAGCATTTCACATCCAACTCCGCATGGTCAATGCATCATAGCAACTACGTAATGCAAAAACATCTAAGGTCGGAGTTCACCAACAGTTAAACAGGCGATTAGAGGTCCGACGGCTGTCAAAATATATTGACTAACAGCCGATTAGGATTTAAAAGTCCGTTAAATTGGTTGGTGAACTCCGACATAAATCTCATACGTAACATAACATCATTAATCTAAATAAAGTTTCAGGATTTCACTCCTCCGTTTTGAGATGGTTCTCTAAAGCCTATTAACCCCACAAGGTTTCCAACGATCTAGAGAAGACCGCAGGAAACCAATGGATGTGAGAAGCACCAAAAGAAATGTTTGAGGAAAGCCTATGTCCAGCAGGAGCCGTATTTGAGCTGATGTAATATTGATTACCCAGGGTCAGCCCTAGCTACTACGTGGTGGTGTGGTTCGCGGCGACGTGGTGGGCGCGGCTGGGCGCGGGCCCGCAGTGGGCGCCGCTGGTGGGCGCGGAGGCCGGCGTGTGCCGCCGCAAGTGGTGGGTGCATCTGCTCTTCCTCAACAACCTGCTCTACCCCGACGACAAGTGCCTCGTGCAGACCTGGTGAGGACCACACGACATTAAAAGCTTTTATTTTAAGTTATCTGTTTATTTTTTGGGTATGCATATTGCAAGTAAATTTTGGGACAGTTCCCTGTATAAATTAATCTCAACTTCTTATTTGCTAAAGGGCCAACCTCTACTTAAGAGTTTCACATATAAAAGATTTGGGTGTCGTTCATGATTCTAAGCTTCTCTTTGATAAACATGTTGACAGTATTGTTGCTAGTGCGTGTAAAGCGTTAGGTTTTATAATGCGTAATTCTGCCCATTTTACTCAAGCTAAAACATTAAAAGTGCTTTTTTGCTCGTATGTTAGAAGTAAGCTTGAGTATGCTTCTCAAATTTGGAATCCGTGCTACGGCATGTATGTTGGTCGAATCGAGCGCGTTCAACATAAATTTATGAAATATTTATGTTTCAAACTTAAATGTCCCTACAGTTCGATAGACTACACTCGCATTTGTAAGAATCATCATCTTATACCACTATACAAGCGTCGGGAAATAGCTGATATTACTTATTTTCTAAATATTACCAGTGGCGTCGTTGATTGCCCTGAGTTACTTTCTTGCGTTTCGTTTAATACGCCCACACGTCCTAAAAGGTATTACCCGCCTATATCACTTGGGTTAGCATCATCCAGATACAGACAAAACAGTTTCTTGGCGCGTGCTGGTAAGGGCTTGAATAATTTGGTCAATGATAATGATATGGATGTAGACATATTTAATTGTAGAATCCCTTCTGTGAGGCGAAGTCTGACGTCAAAATATTTTAGTTGAGCAGCATTATTTGTTTGTCTATTGCAAGTAGGCTATTGTTATTTTAGTATAATTTTATTTTGTTATGTTTATTCTTTGATATCTTTTTTGCGTAGGTGTGTAGTGCAAGTGCGTGGCACTTAAGAGTTTAATTTAACTTGATATTCTTACTTTGTTGTTATACGTGAAATCCTATAATTGGTTTTATGTTTCATATACTTTTTTTACGTTGATGTTATAACTGTTGGGTTTCCTAAATATAATAAATAAATAAATAAGAATGGGCTGAAACTTGTAATAAATGTGGGTGAGGACCAAAAAGTTGGACCAAATTAGCAAAAAGTTAAACGTAGTTAACCATACAAACAACAAAGGCGAAAAAAGTTCCGTTGTGCGACGAAAGTATCCTTGAAATTGTAAGGCTAACTTTCGTCGCACAACGGAAAAGTTTCATAGAAAATTTAATTGCGTGTGTTAGCATGCCCAACTTTTTGGTCCTCATACCCGTGTGTATCTTTATAGAAAATTCAATATGATGATGTTTTAGGGCTGATCTCATGTCGAAGTAACGTGGGAAGTTGTTCCTTAGTCATATAATTGTTCTTAGTCAATTGTATTTCTGTTGTTTGAGTAGACTATTTCTGCGTGATGGTTAGGGCACACGCTGGTAGACTAATCTACTGCAGTTTAACTACTTAGATTTATTTATTTATTTATTATCCACAATTACAACTATCATTACAGGCTAGACCTAATGCGATGTTGTAATAAAAAGTAAACATCAAGTGAGTATTATTTGGCATAACAGATTTTATACAATGCTATTTTAGTGAATTCACTCAGAGCACAAAAAAATATATCAGCGTCGGCGGCTATGAGGTGGTGAGGTGGATGAGGTTTAGGGTGCGGAGCGCGCGCGGCACCGCCAGCAGCCCCGGCCGCCGGCGGCGCCCCACGAACCCATCCGGGGCTCATAACCTCACCTGACACAATATATCTGCATTGCACACCTTTCCTCTAATAACCTTAAAGATATATCTCCATGAGGTTACTTTAACAGCTATGTTCGGCAGGTACCTGGCAGCGGACATGCAGCTGTACTGCGCCGCGCTGGCGCTGACGCTGGTCCTGACGCGCTGGGAGCGCGGCGCGCTGCGCGTGCTCACCGCGCTGCTGGTCGCCTCCGTCGCGCTCGTGTTCGCGCTCGCCTACTGCTGGCGCCTCGTGTCTACCTACGTCATGCACAACCCCGAGTCAGTACATGGAGTGTATCTAACACGATGTGTAGCTGTGCTAAATAATCTCTAACTGTCACTAAGCTTCTTATAAGTACCTCCGTTTATCACAGTAATCTCAGCAGCGTTCCTACAAACTGCTGACGAGGCGGTAAAAATCTAGGTGTTAAGGCCATCTGTTGCACCAATTTTTTTGCAAAATAAAGATATTTTGTATTTGTGGTAGTTAGTGACCCTGCCTAGTGGTCTCGTCTGCGATCCCCGTGTAAGGGCAAATATTTGTGTGATGAGCGCAGTTCTATTTGTTCCTGAGTATGTATTCAAGCACATAATATTCTACATAATCATATTATAATTATTGACTTCTACAGTATCCATAGTATAAGTTTAGAGGTTAGTTTCGGTCTAGATATTTTATGTTAATTAAATCGTCCCCCGACATACTTCAGATTGGTGCGCGCGATGTACGTGGGCGAGCCCTCGTTCAACGTGCTGTACCAGTCGCCGCTGGGCAACGCGCCGGGCGCGCTGGCCGGCCTGCTGCTCGCGCACGCGCACCACGCGCTGCTCAACAACAACACGCAGCCGCAGCAGTACCGGGTACGTCACTATATACACCTCCTGCTGCACTCGCTGCAATCTATACAGTGACACGCTACACTGTGGCCACACTCGCTACACTATGGCTAACTCACTACACTGTGGCACAAAAGATCCTAAAGGGTCGAAGTGTATCCGAAAGGGTCCATACTCAATGAGACTTACTTTACTTGCTGGTCTCCTAACATATTTATGGACACACAAGTTGCATTCTATGGGAGTTAACGAAGGCAGAATTCTGAAAGAAATGTATTTTACACAAGTATGTACATCTTGTTGAATAAAACTAGGCAGTCGCTCTAAGAGCTTCTGCACAATTGGAATGCATGCGATCTCATTTTGTACTGAGGATCTGATCGGATGACCGGAACGCATCTTGTGTGCAGAAGCTCATGCGAAACAACTAGGTCACAGGATACTGTCCATTCCCTCTTCCTATATCTAGCACCTCCTAATCCGGCCACAGTCCGCTTTCTATTTCAGACAGGTTTTCCCTGTTGCAATAGCTTGCAGTTCGCTCTCCGATGTTATATAATATCTCCTAGGACTAAGCAGTGTAGCGATCTGAACGCCTTGCGCAAATATCTAAAATGGCAAATAGTTTGCTGACCTTTCAAACCGATTAATCGGTCAAAGCTGTTTTACGATTTATGCCAATCATATGTAAGTAAACACTTGTAAGATCGAGCAACATATATGCCTTGACATTTAATTCCTTGCCTTTTTACTTTCTTATCGATATTCAATAGAATAATTTTCCAGATGGAAAATGACACACACAGTAGATACTTGTGACATCACACATGTGAATGTTGAGCCATGAGGCACTATAGTCTTGTTAGTTTGTTCCCATCTTCTGGTTTACCAAGTGGTTTAATCGTAGACGTAGGGTAGTTTTATCCCGGAAAATCGACTATTTATCATAAATTTACGTTAAAAAATAAAAGGAACACTGGTAAGACTTGTAACTACCAACCACCGCCGCACAACACAATGCTGGCTCCGCGCCAGGCCTATCCTGATTCGACCTCAAGCAGTATTACCGCGAACGTGCCACACCTTTATGGTGAGAAAAAGACCTTCGTTATTAGGTACTTATGCATGAGACGTGTTCAGCAGTTTAATCACTACCTCGTTCCTTTGTTTTATAGTTTAGGCAGAGGTGGACTGCGGAAGACCCCGTCAATGTCACTGTAATCCTACAGGCCCCTTAACATGCAAGCACGAGATAAAATTTTACAGGTGCTAGGGAAATGAATACATCTATTCCATATTCTAACGTAAGGCTTAAAGCTTAAGGTTTAAAATAACAGTGCCCAGTCTTGATAAAACCGCTACAATAAAAGGTAATGAAAGTCAGGATGAGACACTTTGCGTAAGTCTTACCTACGTTAGAATATGGAATAAATGTATTCATTTCCCTAGCACCTGTCAAATTTTATCTCGTGTATAGCCCGCAGGAGGGCTCCAAACCCATGCAGTCCACCTTGGGTGAGGTCTCGTTTCCTATAACTAGATTTAGCCTAGGTCTTAAGTTAATGCACCCATCCCTGATTCGTGTAGGTATCTACAAATGAACCTTAAAACGATCTCCATGTTAATGACAACTTTAAAGCACCCACGCGATTGACATGACCGTACGGCCCATCTTACGCCAATCCTGTCAATTTTCTTTAATTTCGGCAGTCTGTAACGTTTGTAGAATGCTTCTTGTCCCACTGGGCCAAGATCATATTGGGTGTTTTTTTATTCGTCTTAAACATTTTGGGGCTTAAATCAGTAAGTCATACTGACCAACTTTCACTATAAGACCAACCCTGAAATCGCGAAAAAAAATTTGACCCTCCCATACAAAACATCGTCAGCTGACTAGCCAAAATGTATGGGATGGTCAATTTTTTTTTCGCGATTTCGGGGTTGGTCCCATAGTGAAATTTGATCAGAATGACTAACTGATTTAACCCCCAAAATGTTTAAGACGAATAAAAAAACAGCCAGTATATCTGTGATAAGTAATGTTGGGGCGCAGTGGTTCCGCTGGGCGACGTCGGCGGGCGCGCCGCTGGCGCTGTGGTGGGCGGCGGCGTCCCCGCTGCTGCTGGGCGCGGGCGCGCCGGCGCGCGGCGCCGCGGCCGCCCTCGCCGCGCTCGAGCGCCCCGTCTTCTCGCTCTTCGTGGGGCTCGCCGTGCTCGGCGCCATGCACGGCGTGCAGCGTGAGTATACTCTACTTCACAACCCTCACGTCGCCTTCATCATCACATCGGCCGACGTCCACTGCTGGATCGCGGGCTTTTCTCAAGGATCTTCACGCGATCGTTTTGTACTTATCCCACGATTTTTAATAGATCGTCAGTCCACCTTGTGTAAGCCACAACGCTTCGCTATCCACATTGACTTGTTTCAAAACTTGTTTAGTGAAACATTAAAGTTGAATTAATTGTCAAACATTGATTTATTACGTTTATGCATTACAGGTAGTAATAGGTACTTACTGCCGCACTCAGAGACGTCAATTAATTTTTAAGTTTGATTAAAGTTACTTGGAACTTTAATCAAACTTTAAAAGTTAATTGACGTCTCTGAGTGCGGCCGTTACATAAATTCACATAAAAGTAAAGAAATTATTGTTGACTCCGTAGAGAACGGTAAAGCTTTGGTCTGTTGATCGCAACGCACAACGATGCGATACGCGGTATACGGTGTTTGTATGAAACCGATGCGTCGACGGACAACAGACCATTCGGCGCCGCATACCGCGTACCGTTGCAGCGTTGTGCGTTGCGATCAAGACCAAAGCTGTCTGCTTTAGGGTGCGTCCACATTTGTGACATTTCGGCGTGACATAGTTCCGTGACCGTGTCAGAAACGCGTGTTTGCTCGATAGTGTAGACGGTTTTTTCTGACACGGTCACGGAACTATGTCACGCCGAAATGTCACAAATGTGGACGCACCCTTAGTTGTAAAAGTAGAGTGCTTATTTTTTTCTTATTTGATATCTCCTAATTTAACTTGATTAGATATTATAAATGTGTAAGGTTTGCGGTAGCTGTAGTTGTGGTAGAGTACAGTGGTCGTGTCGTGTTGCAGCGATCTGGGTGCGCGCGCTGGGCTGGGCGGGCTGGGCGCCGTGGGCGCGGCTGTCGTTCGGCGCGCTGCTGCTGCACATGCCGCTCAACAAGGCGCTCATCGCCGCGCGCCGCGCGCCCACCGAGCTCAGCCGCCCCGCCGTGGTGCGTACGCGCGGGGCGGCGGCGGCTCACCGTACAGCGAATAATTGACACTACACGCAATGTACTTAGTCGGCCGCCGCCGCTCTCGCAAGGTCGTAACGGTCCCCTGCCAGCCTGCCGTCCGACTGCTAAGGGTCTCCCCACATCTATCGACGCGGAATCGGCTTATGCCGGACAAAAAAGCTTTTATCATCAGATTCCAACTAGACAATTCCAAGGATACGTCTTTATTTTACGCTTAGGCTATGGTCTCCTATTTTACGCTATACGCGGCGTCTGACGTTAGCGTCAACGTTTCAATACTTCCAATCGCCGTCTGAACGCAACGCACAACGCAGTACGTATTGAAACGTTGACGCTAACGTCAGACGCCGCGTATAGCGTAAAATAGGAGACCATAGCCTTAGGTCTATGATGAAGGTCGGTCGGTTATCGATATCCATCGCAAAGACCACGAGCTCCTCTGTCACGAGACTTCATATAAGCTACACAATTTACAACAAATTGTCCCCGGTCGCTATCAGGTTTGTGGTGTAGAGGCCAGAAGTGACAGGTTGAACGCGACCCCATAGTAAAGAGACAGTGTGATGTTGCAGTTAGTGGAGTGGATCGGCGTGGCGGGCGCGGCGTACCTGGCCGCGCTGCCGCTGGCGCTGCTGGTCGAGCTGCCGGCGCAGCGCCTGCTCCGCGCGCTGGAGCCCCGCGCGCCCCGCGCGCCGCCCGCGCCGCCCGCGCGCGCCGCCGAGAAGGCCAACCTGTGACGCACGAGCGCCCACACACTCGGACCATACCGCCCGTTCTCGTCTACCTGCAGTTGAACATGTAGCTAGATCCTCGATCGTCACTAACTAGCGTTTTTCAACACGTTATACAATCCGATTGTCGGCACCTCTGCCCTCCACGCGGCAGGCGAGCGCTGGCATCCTGCAAGATCGAGGAGCCGACGGCTATCGGTGCTAATAGATTGGGTTGTTTATCCTGAGCCATTATCAAGTGACAAGTTTATTGAAACGGTAAAATGTTATAACAGGATTTTCTATCTTGTGTAGGACAAAATAATAGGAGTCGCAAGCCCGCAACTTGTAGCAATACATTGATAAGTTTGTATTCACGTGGAGTTTGTAACTGTTACAAGGGCGCAATGTACTAACATGCGGACTTACAACCTATGAATGCGCCTGACGGTTAGTCCTAGGGCTTTAGAGTAGCACTACTAAGTTGGTTAGACACAGATTTAGGTTCAAAATTGTCCTTCTGTTCCTAATAGTTAACGACTTGGGAGTTTTTAACTCATATAATTTCGACACAGGCCAAAACTACACCGGGCACCCATTACGCGGATATATATTAAATAAAAAAACAACTTTTGTTTCTGCGGTTGTGTATGACCCAAACACTCTATTTCCCCGCTTGTGAGTGCGTCTAATCTTTTTCATTGTGGACTGGTTAGAGGAAGACGCAAATAATGGTATGTAATCATTTGAGTACCTAGAAATAAGCCACAAAATCCCTAACGTGAAGAAGTTAAGGAAGGTTAAACAAAAATGTGACTTATTTTGTAAACAATAGCGTCGTTAACAGGTGCCTTTCTAACCAAACCGATACAAATATTAATTTATCAGCAACTGAAGCAGTTGAAAAACAACTTGATATTAATTTTGATTTTTTAGGGCTAAATTTAAGCTACGTTTTCATTTGCCCAAGGAGAGAAAACGACTATCAGATTGTAGAACTCTGCAAACAATACCAGACTCTTATTCGGTCAATCCGAAAAACGCGTGCCGTTTTCACACTAGCAAATTTTAAAAATTATTTCAATTTATTTTTCAAAATTCGCTAGTGTGAAAACTGTCCGCGTTTTTTGGATGGCAAAAAATGTTTATTATATAAGCAACCGCATCGGGTTCGGTATCACCTCACGACCCAGATTGCCACTCGCGATCCGGTTGCCTCTCCGATGAAATTTGGAGTGCCATTGCCTGGAAACCCAAAGCGGCGAGCACATCTTGTATTTTCTGGCTAGTCGCTCGGTGCGTCTCTATCGTTAGACGAGTTAGGGTGCGTTCACATTTGTGACATTTCGGCGTGACATAGTTCCGTGACCGTGTCAGAAAAAACCGTCTACACTATCGAGCAAACACGCGTTTCTGACACGGTCACGGAACTATGTCGCGCCGAAATGTCACAAATGTGGGCGCACCCTTAGAAAGGGAGATCCGAGCGACCACCAAGTCGCGGAGCACTTGTGCTAGCCGTCCCGTTTTTATATTACGAATTTTACGAATTTGTAGGTATTGTTTTCTTTAAACGCGTTTTATTAAACGTAAAATGTTGTTTACCAATAAGTTTGAAAGCAAGAGTATAGTGTATATTGGTGTTTGTCATGTTTAGCCATAACTAAATGCTCACAAATCCAGTTTCATTGTAATGTAACGTGTAAATACATGGTATAATATAGTCTAGTCTAATTGGAGGTTTGAAGGTTTCTAACAAAATTGAGAATCTCAGGAGCAACCAGGACTTACTCAACACGGTTTACAACAATTCAACATTCAATCCCGGGTAACATCAGCCACCTATTTCGCATTGTAGGCGAAATTTTGCATGAAAATACATACAGGGTGTCCCGCGATAAAGTGCACAAACGAATAAGGGTGAAATTACATGTGATTTTACCACGGAAAAAACAAAAAAAAACATTTTCTTTTAAATTTTGCATAGTTTACAATAATTATTATTGTAAACCCATACTATTTTTTTTTCGTGATAAAATCACATGTAGTTTCACCCTTATTCGTTTGTGCACTTTTTCGCGGGACACCCTGTATAGTTTTGCCAGTACTGGTCAGTGGTCAGGTGATTAAGATAAAAGAAGGCTGATATATTAAATAAAGATAACCAAATCCTATTATGCTCTGTTGTTTTGTGTATTCTATTATGTTACCTATTTGAAGTCTGATGGTTTCATTGCTCTATAAATTTCAATACATTTTCCATGGCCAGCTCTTATAAATTTTAGATCATATACAATGCTAAGTTGAGCTATAGTCGAGTAATATGCCTTGGAAAAACAAAAACAATACAATGCCCCAAGTGCCCAATAATGATATGCTTCTTGTGCATTACTATTGAAAAATAAAGTTACTTTGGTCTCTGGTTAATATTCTGTTAAGAATCGTTTAAAAATAATTATGTTACATAATTTGTTTCATCAATATTCATTTGAATCAAATCAAATAATAATAATTTATTTATTTATTTATTTCAATAATAATAATCTTTAAAGTTTAATCTCATTTTTACTCACGTAAAAATATTTTATTCATGGTAACATTTGTAACGGTCAAATGACAAGTCGAAAGCTAACTTTAAAAATTTAGAATTCCGTTATTCAACCGTTAACCTTCGCCGCAGCTTCTTTGTTCTCAACGATTGTAACGATTTTTTTTTTCAATATTTCAATTCCGAATTATACCAGCTTAATCTACAGTCCACTATTTATTCAAGACCCCCATACCACCACCACCACCATATCCTGAAGAACTTTATAAGTTAGAAGATTTTACATATTCTTCCTTTCCATCTGGTTGCTCCTCAAATAGATATGTACCAGTATAACAAATATGTAGATTAAGCTAGCTATAAATTAAGTTAAGTTAGTGCCAAATGCTCTCTGATGTAGTAAGGCACTATGCTGTGCAAGGTCTCGTAACGGTCGTCAGGTTTCTGCGTGACCGGGTACAGACCCGAAGGCCCTTGTAAGAGCCTGGAAAGTGTACTTGTGATATTTTAAGCTAGGAGAAAAGGTGTGGTTGACTAATAGAAAGGTTCCAATGGTTAACTAATATTGCCTAAGTGAAGTTTAAATAAATGAAGTTTGTGGTATTTCAGTTGTTTATTGTGTCCACTTCCTCACATATCACAAATATACACAAGGGTCCAACTCACTTAGCGTTGCCAATATTCAAGAATAATGTCTACAGATACCCTATAAATAGAAGTCAATAATGTCTCAACAGACCGTTTGACTATCTTAACTTTATGGATTTGAACTTGACCTGAGGTTTCATCATTGAAAAAAATACAATGATGTTACCGCAGATCCTGTCATAAATGAAGAAGTCTGATAAATTAAAACAAAATCCTTAATATAAATATTAACTGAAAGATTACTAAAATAAACAGAAATATTGTTGTTGTTACACCAAACCTGAATCACATGCTGGAGTCATGTTTTATCATATCACATACAATCTGTGGCATGTTCACTCAATGGAAAAAATAGTAATTTCTACTTGTGACTGCTGCATGTTACTGTTGAAAGAATAAAAACAGTCACTATGGCTTATTTCTTGTCTTGATTTGACTTTTGATTTTCTAAATTATTTTTGACATAAAGACAACATCAAAATTATGGTGTGGCTAAAACAAATGCATAAATTACGAACTAAAAACACAAACAAACTTCAATCTACTGCATTGAGATATCCAGCAACTAATTAATAGAGTAGATTTTAATCAATGCATTTTTGGGAATAAACCATTATGGTCACAGCTAGAAGTAAATCCTGACAGTGGTCATTGTAGTAGTTTACAAATTTCGTTAGTTGTTGGATTTATCCCAAAGCCTTCCATTATCATTTAATGTTTAAACACTTATCTATAATTCGATAGTAAAAAGCGTAAATGCTGTAACCAAGCATTTATGCTTTTTACTGTCAATATTATAAATGGATCACTGTTAGATCGTGTCAAGAAATAAATAAATTAGTGATCATGCTTGCCACTGTTTGAGGATGTAATTTGTACTGGGGTGAGGGTGACAGCTATAAGGCTTGACTTGTCGTCTACCTGCTAGTAGTAACGAAAATCATAATGTGACTTACATTGACCCAGTAGGTTGTGCATAAGTGAGCCAGCATTAATGTAGTAATAGTAAAACTTATGATAGCCTAGCCTAAGGAGCGCCAGCACGGGGCTAGCGTCGCGACGGGCCCGAGCCGCCCTGCCAGCCGCCGCGGTGCCCCCCGCCGCGCCCGCTCGCTCGCCCCCGACCAGCAGCTGAAATATAATAATAAAGGTTAAAATCACATATCACATAAATTCTATTGTTAAACAACAGACTATGTAGCAATTATCATACTGTTTTCAGGATGGTCCCTGGAATTAGTATACAGGCAAAAATTACTTGAGGTGGAGCGCTGAAGCAGTACTGAAGGCTGTGTGCACTTACAAATAAGGAAGGAATGCATGATTTGCAACAAATCTAGATTGTTATATTTTGTAAGGTTACACTGCGCTTGTCTTAATTTGGGATGTCTGGGGGTTTTTAAGCTGCTCTGCTGCTATCAAGTACTTTTAAAAAAACCACAGTTGAGACCAGGATTATTACACATCTAGAGAAAAGTCCTTATTTATTTAACACAACTAAAACTACAAAAAAAAACAAAAATGTTATGGTCGGCAATATATAAATAACAGGGCGCAACACTTGGTCAGCAACTAAATCAAATATTATCAGCAAATTAATCAATATTTGGTAAGCTTAAAATATTATGTGTCCACTAAATAAATAATCACAACACAAAATAATTTATCATTCTACAAAATGACTAATTGGTCAGCAAGATTACACAACTGGTAAGCAGTAAAATTTAAGTGGTTAGCAGAAATATCAAATTTGCTAAACTAGGTCAATTTCAACTTGATAGGTTAGGTTAGGTAAGAGTTGTGTATGCCTTAACTATGCAGGAGCTCCACGCAGCAAAGCACTGTCGACTTTGTCATATGTTTAATATATTTATTAAGTCATTATGCTCTCTGTGCTATAGCTAACCAAAACTTTTTAAAATGTGTCTCAAAAAATGCAGTAAATATGACATTAATTGCTGATCAAATTTTGATATTTTTATTTATTTATTTTGCTGACCATATGCTTTTTTGTGCTGACCAAGAGTCAATATTCTGCCAAATGTTTAAAAATCATATCCAACGTAATTAAATGTTAAAGTTTAACAGCAAAAAAGTAGGTCACATGACCAAGAAAACAAATGCAGTATAAGTCAGTTTCCTAATCTACTGTTAATCAACTAATGTGAGATTTCACCAACCACTTAACAGACAATTAGAGTTAATAGTTGTCAAAATATATGAACTAACAGTTGATTAACAATTAACATCGTATGGTGAAATTGGTACTTAATCTCCGTCCTCCAAGGGCAGGAGTTAGTCAATAATAAACCCATTATCAATTTTAAAAAATACTGTAACTGGGAAACTTTGCCTTTACTCCCAACAGAACTGAACCCCTTGGATACCTATGCAGCTTTGTACAAAAACAACGTAATCAACAACAACAAACAACCTCCAAGCCCGCAGATGTTATTTGTTCAATAGACACGTAAACAATTGAATTCAGTGTTTTTATTGAATTTACTAACCTTGTGCCCGTAATATCGCACTTTTTCCACGGCCGGCCGTTGGTTTGTTCCCTTGTCGCTTGAACATAGGAGCATTCTTAAGCATGTCGGGCAGTATGAGGAAACGGATTTTGGAGCCTCGGATGTAGACGTTCTCGAGCTGCGCCACTCGCCCGTCGCGGTACGTCACCGTCACCTGTGTCATGGTGCAGTTCATGTTATCCTCGGCTTCAATCAGCTTTCCGCGGTACACTTCGCCGGTATTTGTTTCACAGGTCACTACATGGCCTTCCGCTTCGTGAAGTACTTTAATAGGCACACCGATAGACATGTTGAATGCAGATAATATTAACGTGCTACAAAGATCACAAGATATTTAGGATATTGATGGGATTTAAGACGATTTATTTCGCAACTTCACTAAATCACAAATAACAATGGCGGCAGAAGGACGCTGACCCTGTCAAAATGTGTCAAACAGATTGAAGCGGTTCTAGATACGGAGATACTCATAAAAACGCCGTCAGGATGGAGCTGTAATAACATTAGCCGGACCCGAAAAAACCTAATAATATTATATATTGTACTAGTTGACAGAGTCCACACACGCAGCTATAATTTATATTAATATATAATGTAGCTCTGTGTGTGACGCACTTTAATATTTGTAAACAATTTTATATTGGATTGACGACGGATTATTCTAAAGTAAATTGTACCAACAAAGATCTACATTTATTTTTTACAAGTTTAATTAGCGTTTTAAATAAGTCATCGAACATATATAAATCTTTGAAAACACAGAATAAGTACTTGCATAGAAACTGGACTATAAGATACAGCACACATCCCGTTTTGATCACAATGCCTACTAAAGAGACTTTGAAGGATTACGTCTAAAACGCTATATGACTAAGAAGCAAAATAACTAACGTTTAAAATAAAGTTATCACTTTTCATTATTTACAAGCTTTCATTCAACTTACAATGTTCCAATGTTCATAATAGTAAGTAACTTGTCCATTTAAAAATTTACAGACCATTTTTCAACGACTTCCCGGTGTTTGATTGAACTGAAATTTGGAATACGTATGTAAACCCAGAAAATTAACTATTCGCATATCGACTTTTTCATTTTGTAGTACTGGAGGATCGTGTGGGATCGCGGTCCATTCAAATTTGACGTCTTAAAACCTTTTGGCAATGACAGTTAAAGAAGTAAAAACAGTCTACTTTTTATTTCACTTCCTGTTATGGAATAGGTAATCTAAAAAGTAGAGAAAGCTAGCTGGTGCAAAGTTCATCTCATAGTGCAGTATCTATGCACGTACTTATTCTGTGTGTTTGAGGACTGAACTAAAAAGCTGAGAAAAAATTATAGGACGAGTCCGTCAGCCGCGGTGTCGTATGTACAACTGTACTGTCTACAACAATTGTACTGTCCAGATAAGAATAAGCCACGCTTCCGATAATTTGTTCTCAGCGTAAAGCCTATATTATGGCCTGGCTAAAAGTCTGGGGACAAAACGAGTCGCTGTTTGGAATGAAATTGGCAACATGATCCAAGGTTTACTCTAATCTAGTGCTGGTTGCCATTTGAAAATATTATAGTTTTTCAATTTCGTTTTCATATTTTTCTCCAATAAATTGGTACCTATATTTTTGCGTAAGACTGGAGAACTTTCGGACTTTTTTATGCTTCAATAATGAAACTTCTTTGATACGAGCAGATGCGAGCGTTTATGTGACGGGACAAACGGCCTGAAATATCGCGCGTCACTTCATCATGCTGTCATGTCATTTTACTGTCATATCTCATTCATTGGCAAATTGGCATCTTCCGATCTGAAATTTTACCAGTCGTGTTTTGATTTTGTGTAACTGGTGAAACGGTGGTTCGGTATGGCGACGACGGTGATGAAGATGGAGACGGAGACGGAGACATGCTGCGTGTGCGGCGGCAGCGGCGAGCTGTACACGCCCGAGGAGCACGACGCCGCGGCGCCGCCGCTCTCCGGCGCGCCGCCGCTACGGACGATGCTGCTGCAACTTAACAACAACAAGGTCGGTGGTGGTTACTAGACAAGATCAGTGGGGCGTAATTAAGACTTATAATGCCATCAGCAGTCTTTTGCAGTGTGTGGTGCATATTCTACTCATTGCTCTATAAATTGCAACCATTTCCCGTGGCCATCTCTTAGACCACTACTTTGTCCTTGGCAGGTCCTGCCCGAAGGCCGGCTATGCGGCGGTTGTGCGCGGCGCGCGGCGGAGGCGTACGAGTTCAGCGCGGCGCTGGGCGCGCGCGCCTCCCCGCCGCTCGGCGACAAGCTGCGCGCGCTGCGTCGGCGCCTGCACGAGCTCACGCAGCGTATCGATGTCTTCATCGTCGTGGGCGGCGCCGGCGCCGCCGCCGGGACCTACAGCGAGGAGGGTATGGACTTCAACACTGAAGAATGCTTATTTTATTGTGTTCTTGTACTTGTCTAGCGGTCATGTTTCTTAATAATTGTTTTTCCCATGGAAGCACAAAGTTTTGTTGACAGTGTCTTTTAAAGAACTAGTTTTTCATAATCCTATGCCGTAAAACAATTCTACACTATTAGTACAAATTTTTGGTTGTTCTAGATATCATCATGGTGGAGAAGGAGGCGCTGGCGGCGGCGGCGGCGGCCGACGACGAAGAGTTGGAGCGGGCGCGCAACGCCCGCGGCGATCACGTCTACCAGTGCTCCGTGTGCCCGCTCTCCTTCCAGGTACCAGTCCCAGCGGCTGTTATGTACCAATTTTCTAACTTAATTATGATGTAGGAAAAATATCATGAGGAAACCTGTCTGTACATCCAAATATGAGTTAGAGGGGTAATTACACAAAAGATCCTATATGGGGGAAGTATAATAATAATATTATTTAGATTTAAGTTAATATTGTAGTGCCCTTGCAGGGTGTCCATGTGGAGCTGACTTATTTAAGAAAACAACACCTGTCTGAAATGTATGTGCCATATGTGACAGCAATAAATAAATTGAATTGAATTGAATTGTATATTAGAAAGTTCCATCTGATAAAGATAATATAAGACACACCCGGTAGTTGTGATGCACATCTCGTCTTGGGTTTGTGTGATGAGTGTGAGTAGTTGTTGGGGAGTGTGGTCGTGTGTGTAAGCGCGAGCGTGTCGCAGCGCGTGTCGGAGTACCGCGCGCACGGCGCGACGCACCCGGGCGACGCGCTGCACAGCTGCTGGACGTGCGGCGCGCAGTTCGCGGACCCGGCGGCGCTCAAGGAGCACGCGCACGCGCATGCGCCGCAGCAGAATACGCACTGCAACCTCTGCAACACCTCCTTCCAGGTAACTGACCACACATTTACCATCCGTCTCACAATCCTCAACTAAACCATATCTGTCGCATAAATTAAGCCCTTTCCCTTTTGTACACTTGAAAATAAACAAGGAGAGGCCTAACTTTAAGTGTCAGATAAATTTCGCGGTGTAAAAACCAGATGAATGATACGTTCATCTGGTTTTTACACTGCGATTTACTTGTCGATTGTGAGACAGGCCCTTAGTATTTTTACTGCACAATTTGCTTGATGGCTAGCACGAGTGATTCGCGACTTGTCAGTCGTTCGGATCTCCTTTTCTAACTGGTCTGTCACGATAAAGACGCACTGAATCATAAGTGAGAAAATACAAGATGTGCTAGCCGTGCTGGTTGGTTTACGTTTCTCCACTTCGGAAGCTGTGGTAGCAATTTCAATTTAATGACACTCGGGTCACTCATCTTTCTATAAATTTGAATTATTTTAGATTTTTTGGCCTGTAAACAGGGTAAAAGACAAGGGGAACAATCATTTTTTTATAAATTTTTGGTTATTAATTTGGAACTAAATGATGAAAAATTAAAAAAAAAAAATTATTGTGCAAATCACTTTACTGTCATTTTTAAACCCTATTTCTATAATGATATACTATAAAATATTTTTCGTATTTTTTATATATTAATAGATGCCGGTACGCAAGTTATACAAATGTCAGATAATAGTTTCAGTAGTTGCCGAGAAAAACTGCTATGATACACGGACAGATAGATACCGACGTCTCACTATAAGGCGGCCTTTCCATAGAAGCGGAGACGAGCGGTGTGGAGAGGAGCTGTGTAGGAATCGACCAATCATTGGTTGGTCTCGTCTCCGCTCCGCTTCAATGGAAACAGTCAAGCGGAGACGAGACGTGGATTACAACCAATGTGATTGGTCGATTCCTACGCAGCTTCTCTCCACACCGTTCGTCTCCGCTTTTATGGAAAGGCAGCCTAAGGGTTTCCTTTTTACAATTTCGGTACGGAACCCTAAAGAGGAACCGCGATGGTTCCGTTCGGGGCTCTTGGTGGTCAGGTGTGGTGTTTAGAGTCGGTCTGTCGTCAGTCGGCGGGCGCGCTGCGGCGCCACGCGGGCGCGGGGGGCTGCGCGGCGCGCTGCCCGGCGTGCGGCGCGCTGTGCGCGGACCGCGCGGCGCTGGCGGCGCACTGCGCGGGCGCGCACGGGCGCGGGGCGCCGCCGCCGCTGGCCTGCCCCGCCTGCTTCGCGCTGCTGCCGGGCGCCGCCGCGCTCAGCGCGCACGTGCTGCGCCACCGCCAGGCGCGCCAGTTCGTCTGCGGACACGACGGCTGCATCCTGCGCTTCGGCACCAGGTACCGCCGAACCGAACCTCTACGAGTGTCGAGCCTCCGTCTCCTTCTTATTCTTAGTAGCAGAATCTTCATTCGCAATTCGCGAGTCCCTTATTGGCTCACCTAAAAATTTGCAGTCCGAGAATTAATTTTTCAATCTCCAGGCGACCTATCTATCCTTTACTTTCATACGACGAGGAAAAGAAAATGATCACTGTAACTGTCACATAATTTTATCAAAATATTAGAAAAATAGACCCCCAAGTCGTATTTTCTACTTTATATAAATTATATAAATGTAAATTAAAAATCCTGAAACGGTAATAGTTTCAGTGATAAACTTCAGGCTTGCGATGATCGCGCTGTTTTTTCGTTTCCCTACGTTTGCATGGTATGTAACAATGCGTCCCCGCCAGGAGCAACCTGATGTCGCACATCCGCAAGTGCCACGGCGGCGCGGACGAGCCGGCGCCCGCGCAGCCCGCGCCCGGCGCCGGCGCCGCCTGCGACGAGTGCCCGCGCACGTACGTACCACACGACTGCTTTCCAAATCTAACTTACAAGTTACGTTTCCTCCATCTCTTTCTCTCGATTCAGTCTCTAGTAACAAATGAAAATGATGGGTTACCTGTCCAGTGTTTTTAGTGCTTCATAGCTACCATCCTGTCAATAAATATTTATTAATCGTTCTTGGAACCATGACACGAATAGTTTTTAGTGCTTGTCTGTTCGGAACCAAGTTGATCAACTCTCTTTACTTCATGAAATATGCGCGGGCTAGACGATTTCAAACAACGGTTTAAAACAGGTGGGTTGAAACCGTGTAGACAGTGGTTTTAAACCAAAATTAGCATGACCTTAAATGCCCTTGGCAATTGTCAAACAAATGGGCTTGTTTGAAACCGTTTAGCCGCTCGCTTCTACCAAGGTCACTTGGTTTAAAACTGTGGTTTGAAACCGTGTAGTACGCGCAATATAATACAAAGTATGCTTCACCTTCATATAACCCCAGTTGTGTGAATAAGGGCCGTATTAATAAACTCATCTCAACTGAGATCCCCGTCACAAGATGCGTCAAAAGTGACAGTTTTCTATAGATTGTAGTTTACTTTGACGTATCTTGAGACGGGGATCACAGTTGAGATGAGTTTATTAATACGGTCCTAAGTCTGTCTAGCACTTCAGCCTTGGCCCTCGTGCCGCTGTGTTGCAGGTTCGCGTCCGTGGCGGCCCTGAAGCGCCACGCGCGCGTCCACCGGCCGGCGCCCGCGCACGCCGACACGCAGGTAACTACCACTAACTACTGTCGCATAGATCATTTCATTTTAGCATTGATACTTTAGCATTGATAACAAACTACATAACCAGCAGAACGAGTCCAAACAACCTATTAGACATTGAGGAGTTCCTATGACCGCCATCCGCTCCGTCATCAGGACCATCGTGTAGAACCCAATAGGTTAGGTTAGTGTTCCTGAAATATTTTCAGTTCCTAAAAAAAAAAGCTGTTTACCAAATGATATGTTTGAATCAGTTTGTAAAACGTTTTTTGGTAACATTAATTGCACAAGTCACTGTACCAGTTGGTACCTTCTTACTAGAAGTTGGTTAAAATCGCCTTCCACGATTTTATAACATTGGTTAGTGAAGGTAGCAAAGTAAAAGTAAAGTAAAAAGTATATTGACCAAAAAGGTGCACCTACAAAAACAAAAAGTTGTAAAGTCACTGGTATTATAATGTCCTCAGGAGTCCGGCGCGTCCCTGCTGATGCTGGAAGGCGCGGAGCTGGACGGCGACGTGGAGTACCTGGAGGTCGAGGCGCTCGACGAGGAGCTCGCCTACCAGCACTAGTGCCCGCGCCGCGCCGCCCGACGCTACACCCGAACTGTCACCATACTGTTCTCCATTTGACCTTCCGTCAAAGGCCGGCAACGCGCCTGCGCCCCGCCCGCGTCGCAGGCGCCCGGGCGCTCCCGGCGGGAGCCAGGGCCAGCCCGGGCCTCGACCATAAAAGACACGTGACAGGTCGTCAGCCAGTAGAAAAGGACGACTGATGCGTAAGCTCGACAAAACAGTTTTCATTGGCTGTTTAACAGGACCGCGTTTGATTTGTTTACAATTAAAGAGCCTAAGCAAACGGAAGTCTAAATTTCGAATACTATTAAAAAAAATACTTTCCATTAAACAATGTAAGGAAAGTAATGACGGGAAGTTGATTTTGAAAGAGCCCCACGTGTCGCTGATGGAAGTTAGATTGGATTTCTCTTCCAGCTGACCTTTTTCCTGAATAGTATTACTTGGACCTTTTCAAGTAAGAGTGAATAGGCACTATCTAGCTAGCACTGTGCTACATCTTCGGCTTCATCATCACTTTTCCTCAGGTGAGATCGAGGTCAAATGTTTGTCTATCATACATTAAACAAAAATATCACTTTAGTGACATTTAGAGGGTTATATTATAAACTATGCGAACATTTTTGATGTTCGGTAGTTACATCCGATCGCGCTAATATGATCAGGAATATTTAATGCACGGATCGAACGCATCTTTGATTAAGTAACACGAGATTTCTTATAAGATCTCATAATTCCCGAAGAAAGTGTAAAACGAATTCAGTGCGACTGAACTCGGGGGCAGTAATAATCGGTTTTTTATTACTAGCTAGCTTTTACCCGCGACTCCGTCCGCGTAGAAGTCGTTTGTCGTGTATTCCACGGGAACTATCCAACGGGATAAAACTATCCTATGTCCTTCCCCGGGACTCTTATCTCCATACCAAATTTCATCTAAATCGGTCCAGCGGTTTAAGCGTGAAGAGGTAACAGACAGACAGTTACTTTCGCATTTATAATATTATTAGGGATTATTGGCATTCAAAATACCAATTGCTGGCACCTATTCCTGACTCGTCATATTCCAAATTCGTCATCGACTCTCAATATTGTAACATGCTCGCCCGCAGGTCTGCTCGTTGCTCCAGAGGTTGCCGACGGCTTCTATGCCATTATTCGTAAAAGGGCCCGCCTCCTCGTGTACAGTTAAGGGCATTAATATATACTGGGTGTTTTTTTATTCGTCTAAAAAAATTTGGGGGTTAAATCAGTAAGTCATACTGACCAACTTTCACTATAGGACCAACACCGAAATCGCGAAAAAAAAATTTACCATCACATTTTGGCTAGTCAGCTGACGATGTTTTGTATGGGAGGGTAAAATTTTTTTTCGCGATTTCGGGGTTGTTCCCATAGTGAAAGTTGGTCAGTATGACTTACTGATTTAACCCGCAAAATTTTTAAGACGAATAAATAAACACCCAGTATACAGCCATCGCGTCAAATATCGATGGTCCCACCGAATAAACGTGCATGTGAAAAAAGCTAATTTTACAGGAAAAAATAAAAACGTTAGAACTGTGATTACGAGCAAATGGGACAGAATTGGTATATAACATGTACATAAAAAAGATAGATTTTAAAATAATCTTTCTATTAACTTTATAATACATTAAGTATAAATGCTAGTTTTCAAGAAAATTGAGAAAAAGCATGTTATTTTTTTATTCTAGTGTAGATAAGCGCAGATAGTACGTGCTTTAATCGTTTACACGTTTTTTCGTGTTATAAGGTCCGACTATTTTAAATGTAATGCAATGTTGCGTTATTTTTTGCGTAGAATCCAGACTACTGCTGTGATGGGTACTAAGCTCTCGCATGCTTTTTTAGGAAGAAATACTACTCTGTCAAGAAAGTACCGGGAAAAGATCAATAATACACAAACTGTTTGTTAATCATCCAAATTTATTTTATCACCTTCAAAGTATGCTCCTTCAGAAACGATACACTTACGCCAACGAATAATCCAATCATCAAAACATTTTTTAAACGCTGTTTCCGGAATTGAATTCAGTTCTCGGCGCGAATTCTCCTTTATGTCTTCTACCGATTGAAAACGGGTGCCACGAAGCGCCACTCCGAAGCTTGTTGACTAGTTTGCATGTCAAACTCGTAAACCCACGTCTCGTCACCAGTAACAATGCGTTTCATGAATGTTGGGTCGGAATTGACTCGTTCTAGCATGTCCTCAGCGATTCTCATGCGATTGAGTTTTTGGAGAAAATTCAGGTCTTTTGGGACTAGCCGAGCGGTAACATGTTTCATACCCAAATGATTAGTTAAAATAGTACGGATCGACTCGTGAGATACAGAAAGTTCGGCGGCTATCTCTCTCAAAGTTGAATGAGGATTTTCAGTCACTATTTCCTTCACTTTTGCGATGTTAACTTCAGTTGCAGACGTTGATGGCCTACCAGAGCGAGGCAAATCTTCCATCACATCTCGACCGCTTTTGAACGCTTTGTACCACTCATAAACACGTGTTTTTGATAAAGTCGAATCACCGTAAGCCTTCTGTAACATTTTCAGTGACTCCGAACACGAAATTCCATTGGCGATGCAAAATTTAAGACAAACTCTTTGTTCAATGTTTTTGTCCATTATGAAATTCGCAATACACACTAGATATGATATAACTAAAAACAGCACTGTATTTAATATAAATAACAGATGCAACTCAAACTCCGCGCCAAAATTGAAAACAGTTGTGCCAATCTAACAACAACAAAAAAAACAAAAATTTGAATTTGGAACCATAAACAAATCATCCATTCCCGATACTTTGTTGACTGAATGTACACTATTGTTAATATCAGTTTTAAACAGTAACACGCTTACTTGTGCAAGATTGCGTAAGACAATTTTGTGCAAATATTCTTAACAATAACTAAGGCGTTCTTGTTAATGTTTTGTAACTAAAACTGTCTTCTTTTTTACTATTTAAACTTAATATACCTTTTGTTATTTTGTGAATTTAATAGAAATTTGGTTAAAAATCGATTTGTAAAGTAAACACATACAGTAAACACGGGTTACTTTAGCCCTGGGGGGTAACATTGCCCACCCAATAAAAATACTTTACTTTTTTATTTTTATCAAAATAGAATAAACGGACTTTCACTACGTATTCTAAAGAAAGTATTTGTTACTTAAAATTGCAAAATATACGAAGAAAAGCTGGAAATATAGGGGCTAAAGTTAGTTACCCGTGTTTACGGTACTCACCTTGTAAAAAATTTAGAACTGGTGTCAGATTTAAGCACCGAAAGCTTTTTTTGGCAGCTCTTAAAAGAATAGGCGCTAGACGAAACCTACCCCTACACATCTACAGTGACAACGGTATCAATTTTATTATTGCGGCAAAGGTGCTGGCACAAGAAAAAGGAAAGGCTCTTAAACGTTACATCAACACCGAGATCATGGAAACACTGGGCCAGCTCAAACATTGAATGGAACTTTACCGCGCAGATAATGGAGAGTGGGAGATTGCAGTTAAGACCACCTACGACGAGTGATTGCTGAACAAAAACGAACACTTAAAGAGTATTTACTCCACCCTCCTGGTATAAATAGAGAACTGTCTCAACTCCAGACCTTTAATAGTACACCTCTAACAGAGGGCATAGGTGACTTGGATTACCTCACTCCGGGGCATTTCTCCTTTGTCGCCAGAAACAGAACCACGTAACCTTCGAACATGGTGGCAACTAACCGTAAAACTGGCTGAATACCTGCAAACGCTACAGACCCGGAGTAATAGACCACCGTCAAAAGAGACTTGAAAGTCGGAGACATGGTCTTAGTGAAAGAGGATAACATACCTCCGGCGAAATGGTTACTAGGAAGAGTTACGGACACCCATCATGCAATTATTCAAGTTTAAATGGGCACTACACAACACAACACAACTACAACATGACCTGAGAAAATTGGAACATTAAAACGACCTAATTATCGGCTGAAAATGGATCACACGCTAAAAGAACAAGACGTGGTCTTATTAACGGCGTGGGTTAAGTCGCAAACTCACTTTCTGGCGTACCGGACGAGAAATTTCTCCATCAATATGACAGAGATATCCAACTTACCCGCAACAACGAAAATCATACTACAGTTGTATAAAAATCATACGTCGATAATAGAAGGTGAATATAGTCTTCTACAAAGATATGAGCAAGTCGTGAATCAACAATTCACGGCTATTAACAAACACTTAGCAGGATCAGACAAGATTGACCGCCAAGACAACAGTATACGACTGCCACAGCACTCGCCGCAGGGATGGACATGGACAACCTGCGGCGTCCACAACAAAGGCTACTACTGGACTTGATAAATGACGCCAACCTTCTAAAGCCGGAACAATTCGAGGAACGACTAAATAAATCGCTGGACAACTTGGTGGAATTATCACTACCCTGCGTCAATTCTGTATTCCAATTCCGCAAATCGTCTCGGACACCACTCAGCGAGTCGCCGTAACATCGGAATACTTAGCAGTCAACCTCGAAAAGGAAAGGCGTGACGCCACTCTTGTTACAGGGCACAGGAATCATTACGATAGAAACGGGAGCACCTATGTAGCACCTATGGTAAAGAGTGACAATGGTGTTATCCATTCTCATAACAACTTCCGCAGTGACATCACAATCAACGACATGTATATACAGCAATCCGTAATAAATAACTGTGGAGAAAAACTACCGCTTTATAATTGAAGACTATGGAAAAGTTCTAGACAGAATAAAGGTCAGCATTGAGGCGGTAAAAGGACAACAGAATACATTGAAGTCAAGAAGAAGAAGTCATCCTATCAGACGGATCACTACATATTCATCGCACGTGGTTTGCACGATCGCCACCACCACCTATCTGTATTGGAATATACCTTCTAAATCTGGCGCAGACTTCGGCACACCGCTGGCTGGTGAAGGCGTTGCTCCGGAACAAGGATCCAATGAAAACATTTCATTTCGTTACTTTTCTCAACCGCGGGTCTCCGACAGCGTCAAAGAGGTGATTGTGCGTAATCCAAAACGTCTGGATAAGATAACCTCACCGTAATCTTAAATTTTCTTTCACTTTCTTAAATTTGCCACCATGTACGAGCACGCTCGATAGTTTAGAATTAAGCCGACAATGCACCTACTGCGCGTTGCAAACGTTTACTAGCTAGTCATGATGTCACGCACCACTCCCTGTCCCTCTCTTTCTTCAACTAAGCACCCATTGCTGTTTTAATAACAGGTGCAAAGAAAGTCTAAGCTCATCAAACGAAATTTTACGCGTAGAATATTATCAGTGAATATTCGTATTTTGAATTATTACAATATTACATAGAGAAATTCTATGCTGCAACCGTTATTACACAATGTGAGTGTTATTTTATTAAATAGCAAACAGTTGTTACTATAATTTTTATAGCGACTTTATACTGCAAGAAGCGATACTCCCAAAATTCATATCGTTCATAACACCAAAAAGCGTGCATCAGAATAATACACAAATATAAAATTGAGTAAAGTTTTGAACAAAAATGTTTTAGACTCACGCACGTTTGTTCGTGTTTAGGCGATGGATTGTAATTTGTGTAACAAGTGAGAATAACAATATTCGTGTGGTCTCTCTGATTATATTTTCCGTAGAATAAAAATATTTTCTTTAATAAATCAGAAAATAATTAGCATGGCCCCCTCAAAAAAATAGGGGGGGTGTATTACAACATGGGGAATCCAAATCGGCAAAAAAAAAAATTTACTGTATTAACCTTTGCACGTTTATTCGGTGGGGCCATCGATATATGTATACATGGACCTTATTGCTAGTGACGTAAAGGCGTATAGATATTTTGAGGTCTTGGGAACGTACATATATATTTATGCCCTTGACTGTACGTGGCAGCCCTGATAGCGCCCTGGCCGCTGTTGCCAGGAACCAAGACTGCCCATACCAGAGGATTTGGGTGCACCTACACGTGGGGTGTAGGTAGTCTGGGCTGTAGCGCTGGCGATTATTTTGTATTGTTTTAGTTCTAAGCATTTGTGTGGTACTAACCTTAGTTCTTAAGTATTTTGTTTGTCTAACACAGTAATTATGGATCGACTTATGGTCTGAAATAAATAAATAAATGAAATTTTATAAATCAGAACCTATGATGATGATGAGGTATGAAGATGTTGACGAATTTGGAACATGACCAATTAGGAAGATGGCGAGTCAGGAACAAATGTGACTGTAGAAATATCGCCTCTATTATCTTTAAATAAAGTTCATGGTGCCAATAACCGGCAGGGTGCCAACAAAACTGTTTCCCATATGATTCCATGCGCTTAATTAATACAATATAATTTAAAAAAAAATGTATAAATTGAGTAATCGATTGGCACAAGCGCCAAGTGTTATATATTTGTAATTAGGTTAGAAGAGTGAAACAAATAAAACTATTCTTTTATTTCAACAATTTATTTATTTTGTTAACATGAAAAAAATACTACCTAGTACAATACTGGTACATAAATAATTTATCTAATATTTACAAAGTCGTCCACATTACCAAATACCAATTATTTTTCAAATACCAAATGATTAACCAGTTAATAGTCTTAATTGTCTGTTCTAACTCTCAAAATATAAAATTATGTAATAATAACAAATTAATTTAACCTGGCGGATGTCGAATTTAATCCGGACCCGTCTCTAGGCATACGAGGAGTTTTAACATTGGATTGAGTTTAAGAACGTCAAATAACAGGAACTGTTAAAGTCTGGTCCAAAGTTGCTGGTGAAATGAGACGATCACAAATATATCACATTTACCAAAAACAAGGTTATCGCTACAACAGCGGTCCATCGCATGATAGCTAACATGGCGAAACAAACACGGTAATCACGTGGTAATCACCATCACTACATAGTATATAACAAAGTCGCTTCCCGCCGCCTCACAGGGGGGTATTTAACTCTATAATCTGGTCAGAAGTACAAATCACAAAATCCGCAATAAACAGTACCCGCGTTACTTTATGACAATAGGACAACCCCCTCCACTCTTCAGAGCAACAATCAAGTCGCTAGGACCGCCCGCGCACCTTTCATCGCAGTCGGAATTCATCCATTGTGCTAATAACTCGTTGTATTCTCGGCAATCTCAGTTTTTGAATTCGTGATTTACTCAACCAAACTGTTGTGTTCAGTGCAAACTAAAAGCACGACCATGTATTCTTGTAATAAAGGTATGTACTTTATTTTAAATATACTAGTTAAGAATATTTCATGGCTCTTCATTGTAAAAAAAATATCCAAAGTCACTACTCTTTTTCTAGAAAATAATAACTATTATTTTTGTTTACTAAGTATTTTTAAGTATGAGTTAAACAGAGTTAAGCTAAACTTTATATGTGAACACAATCTATGTACCTTCTACTTTATAAAACAGTAATAAAACTTTCCGCCACTTTCCGCTCCGTCATTATATAAACCCTAGAAATATATAAGTAGTAGGAAAGAAAAAGTCATGTGTTTTTTAATAAGTTATTATTAACTAGTATTGTTAATTGTTCTCAGGTTGTACTGCAGAGACATCCATTGAAATGTCGAGGGAAGCTATGTTCAACATTGTTGAGCAATGTGAACATAGAAAAATCAATGAGAAAATGGATTTCCATTGAAAAAGCTTGCAGAAATCACTAAATGTCCCGAAAACGAAATTAAACTACTTCATGATTGTCTAAAGTCATTTAAACATTATTACAAACTGAAGTGGACAGCAGCAACAAACAAAGAAGACCGATTTCGAAAAAAAATATGAACAATGGCTACGGGGAACCATAGCGTTACCTACCTGGACACCTGCGAAATCTGGTCGAACGCCAAAGGAATTTAAGGAATGTGGTGAAAGGAGTAAGAGGCGCAAAACTGAACACGTAAGGACAGAAATCCCTCATAATGAGCTGACTTACGCTGCGCATGTGAGCGAGCGAGCTGCAGGCAACAACGAATTGTCAAAACTTATTAAGGAGGCTTCTGAATCTCCGACTCGCGCTAAGAAATATAGGAAAATTATACAGTTGGCGGAAAAGTGCAATAAAAGTAAAAAGCTAACCACAGCTGAAGCTTTAGTGAAAATCGTTGAAGCCGGCCTCACTCGAAATCAATACAATATCATAAGAATTGGACAAGAACACATATATCCGTGTTTTTCGCTAATACAACAAGTAAAAAAGAAATGTTATCCCAGATACATTTTCGTATCGGAAACGATAGTCGAAGTAAAACTTCAGGATCTTCTGGATCATACCACTCAACGACTCTGCCAGTATCTAACGGAAGTTTTGTTGACAGCAAGTGAGTCGGAATTACAAAACATGGAATTAATATGCAAGTGGGGGTGCGATGGCTCAAAACAGCAAGAATTTAAACAAAAATTTGAAAGTGATTCCGGTTCAGATGCTCATGTATTTATTAGCTCATTGGTGCCACTGAGGCTGGTGAGCAATGTAAATAATATACAGAAGATATGGTGGCAGACTCCCACTCCTTCATCTCCACGTTTCTGCCGTGCAATAAGGATTCAGTTTGCAAGCCGAAATGAACTATGTTGAAAATCAGGCACAGAATTTATTGAATACTGAAGGGGAAATAAACAACAATTTATTAAGAGTGAAGTATACACTAATGCCTACTATGGTGGATGGCAAAGTGTGCAATGCTGCCACGAACACTGCCTCAACAATGCGGTGCTACATATGCAAACAGACATCAAAAGAATTCAATTCTTTAAAATCATTTGATGCAAGCGAAATAGATTCACACTCCCTCAGATTCGGTTTATCTGTACTACACGCCAGAATACGGTTTTTTGAAACAATTTTGCATCTCTCATATAAACTACCATTAAAAAAGTGGCGAACCACTAAAGAGGATAAAAAAATTATAAATGAGAGAAAAGCAAAAATTCAAGAGGCATTTCGTATAAAAAAAGAAATGGGTCTACTTGTGGACGTACCCAAAGCGGGTTTCGGTAATACCAATGATGGTAACACGGCAAGGAGATTCTTTGCAAACCCTGAGGCAGCTGCTCGTATTACAGGGATTGATATTGATCTTATAAAAAAAACTTAAATTGATTTTGGAAGTGATAGTAAGTGGTTTCGATATTGACACAGTAAAGTTCGCCGAATACCTGAAGAACACAGCAGAATACTATGTGAACTTGTACGGCTGGTGTCCTATGACTCCTACCTTACATAACACATGGACACATGGCGCTTTAGTCATAGAACATGCCCTGCTCCCGATTGGACAGTTATCAGAGGAAGCGGCAGAAGCGCGGAACAAACACTTCCGTCTTTACAGGCAAAACTTTAGCCGAAAATTCTCTAGAAAACACCAAGACATAATGAATCGACTGTTATTGAGCTCTGATCCGCTTATAAGTTGTAGTAGAAATAAACTAAAGAAAATTAGGAAACCACTGTCTGCCGAAGCATCGGTATTTTTGTTACCTGGTGCGGATATTTCATCAAGTTCTGTTGAAACTGAAGTTGATAGTGTTGACGAAGAAGACCATTTTGAAGATTATGATTTAAAAGTAATGTATAGTAATATATATTATTCATTAATAATTATTATTGAAATAACATTTTCTGTATTTTGATTTTTCCAAAAATACCTACCTATTTCAATAAGAACTAGGCGAATTTAACCAAAATAACCAACGGAAATGAGTTATAATTACTGAAAATCGTATTTTCTTACTAGCCAAGTCAAAAAACATCACTTAATAGTTTTGGCCATATTAAATTATTAAAGACGTAAATACCCCTCTGTGCGCCTGCCCCTCTGTATAAACGCTTACATCTTTCAAACTACGCAACGGATTTTAACACGTTGGCTGCCACGAGCATCACCGGTGGGATCAAATGCTCATTTTTCAGGGTATTGATGGAGGGATTTTTTTGGGGGCCAGAGTTAAACTGTGAATGCTATTTTGTAGAGGAAACTTAACTTATTGACAATAATTTACATTAATTGAGGGTAGTTTTGTCTAATGTTATTTGGAACGGAGTTATAGCCTATTCCCTCTCATTATGAGTGGAGGCCTGTGCCCAGCAGTGGGACGTAGGTATATAGGCTGGATTTATTATTATTATAGCCTATATGTAGTGTGTTATGTTAACGGGTCACCGGGATGCTCACGGCACCTCAGTAATCGGGCGATGCTGTGAGCGTCACCGGTGGGATGGCTAAATTTGTGTGGGGCGTGGGAGCAATACTTTAGGTGAAGTATGGAGGGCAGCCAGCGTGTTAATGCGGTTTTCACCATCAGTTAGATATTTTTTCAATAATTGTACCAATAGCAGTTATATAATAGTACCTGGAGCGAAGCGAGGGCGGGTCGCTAGTAAAAATATTAAATTTAACATTTTATCACACTTCCTCTTCGAATGGCCGAGTTTCACGGCGAGTGCAGTTATGTTAGTCGTCTTGTTTTCCAGACGTTGAGGTAATTGTGACAAATAACCGAGAACCGGGTTCGTGTGACAATCGGCGTGTCCCCTTGTTTTGGACACTCATTCATCGAATGTGTCGTTTCACCGAATTTCATTTCATCGAAAGTTAATTTCTGATGAAACCTTGTTGTTTTCAGGTTATCTTGAGCATGGGTTACGTAGGTTAGGTTAGACCTGTGATCACAAAAAAATGATAACTCCTGCACGTGGAAATGCCTGTCGATGAAATGAAAATTCGGCGAAGTAAAACATTCTATGAAACGAGAGACAGAAATCGGTGATTCAAGGGTAAACGCAAAGGGAGATCCTGGGTACCTAAAATTACGGGGTCCCTACGTTAGGACACTTAGCTATAGGTCGGTGATCAAATAGGACCTAACCCTGTCGACTGTTTGTCGGATGCCGACAAAGGGGGTTCGGAGGCCTAGAAAAGTTGCCTTCTACGAAAGCTAACGACAATCGAAAACTGTCAAAATGTATTGTCTCGGTGATAGTTGAATACCGCACAATTATCCAATCAAGTAAAGTGTACTATTGTGTGACTTCACTTAGAATAGGTTTCAATTTTGCACATTATTAAATTTGTTATTAAGTGGTTATTATTTGTCAAACATTTTCGTTGCATCTCTTTCATTCGGCACCTATGTCGAATGAGAGAGACGAAAGATGAGTATTTTGCAAATACTGCCAAACGTAGCGTAGGGTCACCATTAGTTATGCGGTATTGCACAGCTTGTTTGATTTCTGTGGTCGGAAGCGTTCGCAGAATGCCTCTAGTGCAGGTGCAGGGGCAGGCCCGCCGCTCGCTAGCGCTCCCGGCGGCCGAGCGGCGCGGGCTCGGAGTGCACCTCGGGCGGCGGCGGCGCGGGCCGGCTGCGCAGGATCACCGCCACGCGCCGCCGCCGCGCCAGCCGCGCGCCGCGCCACGTGCTGTCCTCGCCGGCCAGCACCGCGTGCGTGAACGAGTAGCGCGCCACGCCGCTGCAACATCGAACAAAACTATTATCGTCGTGTCTACTCATGTCACGGACGTTGATAGTCGTGTCTGCTCACCTCACGGACGTTGATGGTCGTGTCTGCTCACGTCGCGGACGTTGATGGTCGTGTCTGCTCACCTCACGGACGTTGATGGTCGTGTCTGCTCACGTCACGGACGTTGATGGTCGTGTCTGCTCACGTCACGGACGTTGATGGTCGTGTCTGCTCACGTCACGGACGTTGATGGTCGTGTCTGCTCACGTCACGGACGTTGATGGTCGTGTCTGCTCAAGTCACGGACGTTGATGGTCGTGTCTGCTCAAGTCACGGACGTTGATGGTCGAGTCTGCTCACCTCAAGGACGTTGATGGTCATGTCTGCTCACCTCACGGATGTTGATGGTCGTGTCTGGTCACGTCACGGACGTTGATGCTCATGCCTGCTCACCTCATGATGTAGAGGCTGCGACGCTGCAGCAGCGCGTCGAGCGCCAGGTGCGTGTGCTTCTCATGCACGAGCCGCATCACGGCGTCCGACATCAGGCACAGGCCCGCGATCACGTCCCCGCAGAACTGTTCACACATCATACATTAATATACCGATACTTTTGGTCAGGTACAGACTCAGAATAGAGGTTTATTGTTCAAACTTGCAACATTCAATTTGCACACTAATTAGGTAATCAATTTATTACAATGGACTTTGAGATTCTGACCACTGGCATCACAGATCAAAATTGACATTAAAATTGTCAAACAGACAGGTCATGCAGGGGTCGACGAGCGAAAATGCTCAGGGCACCATGGAGGCTTAACGCGGTACTGGGCTTAAGATTGTTAAAGTCACCCTGACGGCGTCGATGTGCGGGCGGATGACGCCGGCGGCGGCCAGGTCCAGCACGTGCGCGGCCGGCAGCAGCGCGGCGCCGCGCGGGAAGGCGGCGCCGCGCGCGCGCGCCAGCACGGCCGCGTTGCCCGCCGCCCACGCGCCGCGCTCCGTCTCGCGGAACCCCTGGATCGCCTGCACCGCACGCCGCAACACACCGACTTATTAGCGCTCGTACGTTGACTAGCCAGGGTTTAACGGCTGATAATACGGCCTCACACTAGCTACATTACATGGTAATTTCATGCGAGTAAAAATACGTAACAGTTTGTTTGTTACCGGCCATTGATGTGTTGTTTTTTTTTTCAATATTTAGTGAGAATATTTAACATCAAACATTTTACATTGAATTGAACCTTTTTTTTTATCAAAAATGGGTTTACGTTAGACCTCAGTTCCACCTGATGTTAAGTGACGACGAGGTCGAAGGTGGTACACGCTTACCCAGAAAATGCTTAGTCACTGTTGTCTTGAAAACACCAAGGCAATACTCATAGATCAATCGGGAACATTACTCATAGAACTGATGGCCGTTGTGGTGGAAAGGTTATAGAGGCACGGCCGTTGTACCGGAAAGCGAAGTGTTGGTAGGTTTCGGAAGATCGCGGAAAGTGGAAAAGATGTAAGTAGCACACAATCAACCGTCGCGGACGTCCTCGGAGAAAGCCAGTACCTAGCAGTGGATGACATGACGGTGATAAGTGAAGGCTAACATGGCAATGGTCACGCATGAATGCGAACCCTGAACAAGTAAGAGTTGGAGTGATCTCACGTTGTCCCAGTGGTCGAACTCGTAGCGCATGCGGCGCAGCACGGGCTCCAGCTCGGCCAGCAGCGCGCGCTCCTCGTCCTCGGAGACGAAGCCGGGCAGCACGCGCATGCCGCGCAGCGCCGCCGCGCGCAGCTGCGCCGCCTCCTGCGCGGGCCACGACTCGCGCACCACTACCAGCCGCGGGTCTGTTTTCACATAAAGTATTTTGAACAATACAATAGCGGGTTGATTTTTTTCAGAATGTGTGATACTAGTTATTACGGCGGATTTCCTAACAAATAAAAAAGTTGAATAATTTATTATGGGGGTTGTTTTTTAGGGTTACGAAGCCAAAATGGCTAAAACGGAACCCTTATAAGTAGTTTCGTCATGTCCGTCTGTCCGTCCGTATGTCACAGGCATTTTACTCAAAAACTACATGAATGTATATTGATGAAATTTGGAGTATAGGAGTCTCGTATAAGCCGCTACTTAGTTTTATAGTTAAAATAAATAAGTATCAGGGACAATCTCACACAAATTGCCCTAGTCCCAAACTAAGCTCTAGGCTTGTACTATGGGTACTAGACAACGATAAACATATTTATATAGAGAAATACATACTTAAATACATAAAAAACATCAATGACCCAGGAACAAATACTCGCGCTCATATTTTGAGAGCCCGTGACCAGAGTATAGATAGAAAAGTAGTCCAACTTCAACAAAGGTACATTGCGCAACTTGTATGTGTGCGTACGCGTCCGTACGGCTGTGGGCGGCGCTAGCCACGCACACCAAACTACATCTTGGGACTGATTCGTACTGATTGAGTCGGGGCCGCAGCATCATTGCGTTCGGTCACGTTTGGGTGAGGTGGGCGTACCTATTTAATTTCGAGCGACAATGTCCTCACCGAGAGGTGGTATTTATTGTTCAGTGTACGGGTGCTGCCAATGCTCAAAGGACCACCGCGCTCTGACCGCGCGGCGCGTCGGCAAGCCGCCTTGCATGAATGCGGCATTATCAAAAGATGTCGAAACGGAATTTATAAACTAGTTTAGTGAACAGTGATTTAGACATATCAGTGTTAACTGCCTGTCTAATATAAAATAATAATAATAACAAATTATTTAGTGTCAACACTTAACAAATATGCAAGTAAAATAATTTAAATTAGGTAGGTATCTATCTAACAATATTTATACTTACCTACTTCAGGTTTGTGTACTTAATTTATAAAAGTTACTATGATTATAAATCATAGATCAAAGTATGGCCAAGTAGGTAGGTGACTAAAATAGAAGAACAAGGTTTGGACAACCCTAAGCACCCGAGCGGCAATAGGTATCAGAATCTCCTAAAGGGCCGGAGTTGAACTACTTTTCTATCTATACTCTGCCATGACCGCCTGAATCAAATGTTGGATCTGCCCTACCCACTACTAGAACCATTTTATTGTTGAGCCACCGTATAACACTTCCGTAAAGACAGTGTCTGAGTGGGTGTACTGCCTTTTTGCCAAATTATGTTTTGTCAAATTTCATTTAGCAATCAACTTTTCTCCAAAGTTTTATTTGGCAAATCAATCCTCGGCATAATTTTACTTCGTAATTTTTTCATTTCGCTACATTTTTATATTGCAAGATTTTAGTACGTGTAATTTTATGTGGTAAATGATTGTGTAGCAAATGATTTGCTAAGGCAAATAACTTATTGTCATTTGGCATTGCGACAGGATACTATATTGGTTCAGCAATTAAAGCTGTTGACTGTATTAGGCAACGTAACACGCATTTATCTAAATATAAAAATTCGGAAGTTTGACCGTTTTCCTAATTAAGTTTGGAAGTACCTGCGACAACAGTGGGCTCCGGCTGCGCGCTCGGCGCGCAGAGTGCGCGCGTCCCGGCTCGCCACCTAGTCCTGCGCCAAACACTGAAGGTCAAGGCACGCATTGCCATTCTGCTGTTTCTAAAACAAAAACTGACTGATACGAATTTAACAAAAATGTAAGATGTCACGTAACCTAAAAAACATTCAATTCAACTGACAACAACAGACACCCTTATAATCTGTGACAACAACTGACATTACTTACTGACAAAGTGACAACTGACAAGTGACGTGACAATCCAGCCCACAGAATAAGTACATACATAGCTACCGGACAATAAGAAACCGTTAAAGACATATTTTTGACATTTTTCTACTTATGGCATTCATAACGAGTTAGAAAGAGATGTCCTTATAGGTATTCTTTCGTTTTCCTTCGTGTTCGTGGTTTAGACGTCAAATTTGAATGGTTCTCTATGAACCCGCCATTGGACCCTTACACAAACCTCCAGTACTACCAAATTAAAAGTCGATATGCGAATAGTTAATTTTGTGTCAGGGTGACTTCTTAATTTAGTAGCTTAATAGTTTGACAGTGTGAATATATTATATCGATATTTTCAGATTTCCAAGATATGAAAGCTTGATAGCAGAATGGATACGGTGAGTAGGCAGATAAAATTTGATACTGAAGAGATACAGCAGACTATGGCAAAGGAACAGACAGTCACGCGAGTGATCCTGTAACCCTTTTTTGGTTGGTTTATCATCATCATCATTATCAGCCGCTAGACGTCCACTGCTGGACAAAGGCCTTCCCCAAGGTTTTAGTTGGTTGCTAACCCCAATATTCTAAATAAAACATTGTTGAATTATTGCCTTACCTGCTGTGAACAAAAAACTTCAAATAACTATAACTTTAAACTGCTAAAGTTTAGCATAACATGTTTAAGGGCCGATTTTCTTAATCTCCATAGTATAGTCACAAATAATATGACATATACAATACTTATTAGTTCCATGTGCCGTAGCGTTATAATCTAAAGCGTGTGCTAGACGGTTTGAAACCACTGGTTTGAAACCAAGTGACCTCGGTAGTTTGAAACCATGTAGACAGTGGTTTCAAACCAAATTATGTGAAATTTGGTTTGAAACCACTGTCTACATGGTTTCAAACTACCGAGGTCACTTGGTTTCAAACCGTGGTTTGAAACCGTCTAGCACACGCTTAAGTGACACTGACAGTGACACTGACAAACAAACAATAAACCCACAAATTTCGTCATGGGGTCACGGAAAAAACTGATTCTACGGGTAAACAAACGGTAAACCCTGAGGGGAAACCCGGGAAAAGCAAGACACATAACATAAACAATACAGATGTATGTACTTTGCGTTGGCTACTTTTGTTATTCGCTTTGTAGAGCAAGTTATCGTTATTTACACGCAGGCCATGTGGAACTAAGAAGTAGTAACATAACATCATAATAATTTATTTATTTTACTTTTCCTGGGATGACCCAGGAAAGATCCTGGGTGGTGTAATGTAATTGGTGCACAAAATTATCTTAAATTTGTACAATTTCGTGGAATCATGCATGTGGACGCGTTGCCGGATGAACTGTTGGTGTTGATCTTCAAATATGTAGACGTACAGGATTTATACAGCGGCGTGCCGCGCGTGAGCCGGCGCTGGGCGCAGCTGGCGCGGCTGCTGGCGGCCGAGGCGCGCTCGGAGGGCGAGCTGCTGGCGCTGCGGCGCGGGCTCCGCGCGCTGCTCGTGCCGGCCGGCCTGCGCGCGCGCCCCGCGCAGCTGCTGGCCGGCGCCGCGCAGCTCGCGCCGCGCCTGGCCTCGCTCACCGTGCACGCTGGCGTGCGCTTCGACAGCGCCGAACTCGGCTCGCTCGCGCGCTTGCTGCCTCACCTCGTACACCTCGACGTGTTCCCGCGGCCAGGCGCGTCCGTCACGCCCGCATCGCGTTGCCTTCGCAGCCTAGTGATCAACGGATCCCAGGATAGTTTCCCCGGCCTGGAACATAGTTCGCTGCGCGCGCTTCACATGTTCGGCGAGGCGCAGTACTGCTCGAATCGGCAAATATCGCTGCTGACAGGGCTCCGCGAACAGCTCACCGAACTGACTTTGCGCTGCCCAGATTTTGATGATAGAGCTTATATTACAATCGGCAGAAGCTGCAGCAATCTGGTTGTGCTGCAGCTGTACTCGTGTTGGCAGATGCGGGCGGGTGCGTTAGAGGTGGTACGGCCGAGGCGGCTGCGGCGGCTGCACGTGACGGGTGCCGTGATGGTGCGCTCCTTAGGCCTGAGACAGATGCTGGATCAGTTGCCATGTGGACTCGAGGAACTGGTCTTGAGCGGTAGCCATTTAGGCGACGAGCACATAGAATCTTTAGCAGCTCTGCCACGGTTGGAAGTATTGGAGGGGTGGCATTGTAAGCTGACGAAGCGGGGTGTGATACGGCTGGCGGCTGCGTGCCGTCATCTGCGCGTGCTCGACCTAGACCTGCCGCTGGATGTAGATCAGCTGGTGACCCTGCGTCAGCACCCAAGCCTCAAGTTTGTGCGCTGCCAGCCCTCGGGCATCTGTGCTGCTGATGAAATGTGGACGATGTTGAGTGACGGCGCGCTGCGGCTCGAGCCCGCGGCAGCGCAGTTCCCTGGCAACTATTTCCGACCCAACGGTGACGGCTTCCGCGACAAGCTGTACTACTACTGGACGCCGCCGCTGCAGCTGTACCCGCGCCGGGGCCCAGCACAACCGTACGGCTCTCAACGTTGTTGTGACCAAAGTGATCTTGATCTGTTGCCAAAAAAGAGAAGAAGAGAAACAATATTGTAATAAGTCAAATGGTAAATAATGTGAATTTCAATTTTTGTCTCGATGGGTCTATATTGTTTATTGTTGTTGTTTGGGTATGCAGTTAATAGTGTTTATGTGTTGAATATAACAAATCAAAAAGTATAGTTTATTTTTATATTAAACGACTCAAATGAAAAAGAGCAGTTGTTAAAATGTAGGTCTGCTCGCAGAACTGCTGTTCTGGCTGGTGGTGCTTGCCACATGTCACAGTAACCGCAGAACAGATAAAACGGTTTTCTATTCCGTGAGTGTAACAATAATCAGAATCAGGTTTATTTTGATTTGGATGGTAGGGTTGCATAGAGAATATAAAAATATTATAATCATATATATATTACCTACAGTTAAACAATAGCAGACAAATTTTGTCCTTTGTTATTGTATAACCGTTGGTTATAGAAATGTTGCATGTAGTGACTGCTGTCTCGTAATACTGTAGTACAAAGTTATTGCTCTCTATTCTACAAAGCAGTTTTATATTGATATAAAATAATAAATTCTATCACAAAGGATCAAATTTATGTCGGATTAATGCATCCACAGCAAAGAAATTTAATAGTATGAATTCTGAGCAAAGCGAGGGATTCACGCTACACCACATGTGTACCACATCCACCACTACCACCCAAAATCAAAACTGGTTTAATGTTTTCAATGTATTAGTACCTTTTTTAATAATATAGATACCTAAGTACTAACCTGGAATATTATAGTAATGTAAGTATAATATTAATGATAATAATGTTTCATAGTAGAAATTAGGATAAATCAACTTTTTACCTCTATATTTATATGAAAGTTCTGTTATTTTTTTGAATTATTTTTATTGTTTCCTGATAAGATAATATGCTGTAAATAAAGAAGGGGGGTTGCTTTGAAAATCTAATTTAGAACAGGGACTGTAATACCGGTATAATTTGGATATCGATATCGGATATCGATATAAATATCGATGAATAAGTGCTAATGAACAACAAACCTACCAATGTAACTCTTTTAGAAGCTTCCCGTAGATTAGCGTGTATTTTATTATTGGTTTCAGGTAGACGTACACGACCTTACACTTAAATATATCGACTGATTATTATGTTGATGGGGACAACCATATTATTCTAATGCCGATGTTTGGCTCGAGAACAGATACAGCGTCCTTCAGACAGTCTGGTTGGAAATTATTAACCTTTTGAACGCCCCAGTCGGCTCTGGCCGTCAACGGAAAGTCGTGCCACTGACGCCACGACGGCTACAGCCGACACACGGTTTAACATCAAATTCAAGTTTAATAAAAAACTTTACAAGAAAATTGATGGAGTTTTATAATTGCTTTGCAAGTCTATATTAGTCTAAACCTAAAATACATTGGTTATAATAGCAGAATTATGAATAAATCCACTTTCTGTGAGACTGTGATTTAATGCAGTAATTGTCAGTGCTTACTACGCCAACGACGGCTCCAGCCGGCACATAGTGTTGTGACCGCCCGCTGCGTTTTATGTTTGGAAAAGTGTAAGAATAACTATTACAGAGTCATTTATCCATGATAAATTATTAAACTACATAATCCAAATTTATCATAAATTACGTAAATATTATATAACAATGGTATCCCATTTACTCTGCACGCAGTAATGGTACAATAATAGTCCTCCATTTAGTTAATAATAACAATCGACAAACTGGTTTTGCACACCTCACGTAAACAAGTGCTTATCAGTGTCCTATGCGCCCCCGTCGGCTGTGGACGCTAATCTGTGACGTCAGAGGCGCGACATCATCTTGAATAGCGTTGTACAGTGTCGACGAAATGTGAGAGGGGTCTTATCGTACGAAGGAGTTGCTGCGAATTTTACTAGGTGTTGATAATGCCGACGATGAAATTCCAGAATTTGTATCGGAACAAGTTGAAATAGATTATTTCGAGGGAAGTCTTTAAATTTTAACTAAATATATATATATATATATATATATATATTATTATTATATATAATGTAATATTATTAACTAAGCATATGAAAATTCATTTTATTTAAAATCAATAGGTAATCGAAAATGGACCAACCAATGCTATATTATTAATAATTCTAGTACCTTTACGAAATAATTTCTAGGGCCATAAAACTTCTTTATCTCGCTCACACTTACGGGGCTTATGGAGCAGCATAACTAAGTACTAATAATAACACTATTCTTTGTACAAAATCTGCCTCAAAATTCGCTAACAAAGGTCGGTCAGGTAAAACCGCGGTTTAAACTAATAATTATTAACAGTTGAGCTCATAATCAGGGTACTTTTAACTGTTGCCGCTATTGCTCCCGCGGTTTTTCCCGTATATTGATACGGGCAATTCTTAAGACGTTCAGACGAGCAACATTTTTACGGAAATGTGTGGCAAAACTCATCGTTCATCATAAATCATTACACTTAAATAACGCAATTTTATTTGGACTTTAATATTATTAAGATTCTTACTCAAAGATATCGATATGAAAGTTAATGCGTTACACAGTTTCTCAACTCTAGTATTATTACAATTTCCATTGCCTGTGACGCCCGTGTCGGCCAGAGCCGTCAATACGTGACGTCATCACCTCGTAAAAAAGCAAGTAGTGTTGTGACTCTGTTACTAAATTAAAGTGCATGTCGTGCGAACATTTTGGTGTTTTCATACTTTATTGTGGGTTTATAATGTTAATAATATATGAAAATGTAATAACATTATAGTGAAATACTTGTTAAAGTTTTCCGATACTCAAATACACATACATTACATAGAGTCAATTATGGTATCGATATTTCGTTTTGGAATCACTACGTTTTTCGAGATCGACTTGTACGTTTTTGTTGTGGCGTCCGGTAGGCAGCGTTTTGTTTCGCAGCTTGGCGTTCAAAAGGTAAAGCATAGCGATCTCAATGTATGCCCTGTACCTATATTGAATAAGAAAAGTAATAGAGTTGAGTATGCAGAGACGTGGGTCAGAATGTAAAGAGCCCTGTACATTACAGTTAACGGACACGCCAAAGCCGCGTCACGCACTGTGATCGGTAACCGGGTCAGAACTGTGTTAACTGCCGCACTCAGAGACGTCAATTAAGTTTTAAGTTTCATTAAAGTAGCTGCTGTCACTGTCTTTGCTATAGCAATAGAATAAGACGCAGCAACTTTAATGAAACTTAAAACTTAATTGACGTCACTGAGTGCGGCAGTTAGACGCAGCAACTTTAATGAAACTTAAAACTTAATTGACGTCTCTGAGTGCGGCAGTTAGACGCAGCGACTTTAATGAAACTTAAAACTTAATTGACGTCTCTGAGTGCGGCAGTAAGAGATGCCGGCATCCAAGCATCATCCGGCAGCGTAAGATCGGCTGTGGCGTCCCTTCACCGGCATGAAAATATGCCGATTGAGGAAATATTGGCTCGAGGCAATTGGCGTAGAGAAAATACTTTTGCTGAGTATTACTGTAGACAAATCACCTATACCTACCTATAGAGCTATTGGTACTGTTTCAGAGAATAATCTATCCTCACTATTTGAACCTCTTATGTAGAGCATTAAATTATAAAGTTAATTGTATTAATCATATTTTAATTGATGAAATTAATCTAAAAGTCAATTTAATATTTGTACCGATTATGTCCTTACATATTATTATTGGTAATTCCAGCCCCTACTTAACGTTTTGTTACTTATTTGAACTAATTCAAATGTCACGTAGCGTCGTCCGTGGTCACCAGGAGCCAACCAACACATCTCTCACTAGATGCTATGCATCGTCACATGCCGATAATAGTGCAAGTTTATAATAAATAAAACTTGTGTTATTGAGCAGAGACGACGTATAGCATCCAAATAAGGCCTCCTGGTGAGATTCTACGAGGTGAGGTTCGCCGCTTGCAGAACACCTGAGATGACCACGCAATATCGCGCCACCGGAAAAGACCGGTGATTGGTTGTAGTTAGACCGGAAACGAACTGTGATTGGCTAATAAAAACCGGAAGTAGGTACAACGCACTCTCACTAGATGCCATGCATCGTCCCTGCTCAATAATACAAGTTTTATTGCAGTGTAAAACTTGCACTATTTTGCTACTGCGCAGCGAATGCAGCAACTTCGGAAAGTTCTTTTTATGAGCGTTGACTTGGTACGTCTGTGTGTGTGTGTTAAATTGGGCAATCAAATTGTAACGTGTGGATGCCCCATTTACGTGTGGACGGACAATCAGATTGTAGCCAATTGAATTGGGCAATCAAATTGTATCGTGTGGACGCACCATAAGGTTTAAAATAAAAGTGTCTCGTCCTGACTTTTATTACCTTTTATTACTAAGCGACAATTGGGATTTTCACATTTTTATAGCGATTTTATCAAAACGGGACACTTATTTTAAACCTTAAGCGTTATGTCTTACGTTAGAATATGGAATAGATGTAATAATTTCCCCAGCACCTGTCAAATTTTATCTCCGGAATGGATGCTTAGCCCGCTGAAAGTCCATTCTAAATGTTGGTGAAATAATTTTTGAAATCGGTCCAGTCGTTTTTGAGTTTATTCGTTACAAACATACAAAAATACAAACCTTTCCTCTTTATAATATTAGTGTAGATTCTCTTCTAGCTAGAATAGGATGTTGATTGCTTTTCTATTCTTTTTCTCCAGGCGCTACTAAATTTTAATCCCCTGCTGAAAATACTCTAAGAACAATTCGGAGTGGTGATATTATTATGATTATAAGCAAAAGGATAACAATATTTTATTTTACATAGTAATAAAGCAAAAACACCTATATTATACTTTCACTACTAATAAAGATTATATAAAAAACCGGCCAAGTGCGAGTCGGACTCGCGCACTGAGGTTTCCGTACTCATTTGGCTGGTTTTTAGTATTTGTTATTATTCTATAGGGTTTGCTCTATAATCATACCAAATTTGACGTTTGTATGTTTTACCGTTTTTATGATACAACAAAAATAAAAATACGTTGAAAAAAGACGTTTCTTGTTTGTACTCCCTTTATTATTTCACTTTGTTATAATTTTTTTTGTTAGGAAATCCAACCTAATAACACATTCCGAAAAAAAAATCAACCCGCTATCTATTACGGTTCAAAAGATACAGCTCTTTATAGTTAGGTCAGACAGACAGACGGACGGACGGATGGACAGCAGCGTTGGCATATTAATAGGGTCCCGTTGGGCGCCCTTCGGGTACGGAACTCTAAAAATGTAAAAGGAGAGTACCTAATGTTTTTTGGATATGTATGTATATATCCATGTTTCTTTGTGACCGCATGTAGGCTTTAACAGATTTTAAAGTGCGGGCTAGGGTGTTTCATATTTGTATGGGAAAAAATAAATGTCATATTTTTTGCAGACTGCTTACGCCCCAAGTCTATATATAAAATTAAATGTCAAATTTAAAGGTAAGGTTGCACAAATTGACCACCGGCGATAGCAAATTTTAAATGTTGATTTTGTTTTTTAAACAACAAACAATACACTTGTCATACGCAACGCCATGCGCCACGTATGATAAGTGTATTTCTAATCATACAAATTCAAGAGTCCAGATTTAATGCATCGCATACGTTGCGTACGTGGGATAAGTGTGTACCTTAATGCTTTCGATCATCATCACCAGTTCTTCGGCATGTTAAGGCTTCGGTGAATTGCATAAATATGAAAACGGATTAAAAAAGTTGTCAAACCAAGTACTCGCGGGCAATAACTAGTAGGATTGGTAAAAAATATATTGTTTAAGGTACATCGTCAAGTTTGGACTCGTTTGACTAGCCACTCTAGCCAGCCTTGAGCCTTTAAATCTAATAATAATGTAATGAGTTAACAGACTAATAATAGAGTCAACAACGACAGCGTATAAAATGAATGTTTTTAGAATGAACTGTATTAATAATTCATTTGTACGTGTTGCAACCCAACGCTGAACCAGTAATGTCAGTTATGTTAGGACGTGAACAACTGGTCAACCTGCTCGCGCCGAGCGCGTTGCCTAGGTTCTATATCTCCAACCCAACCGAGGCGGCGGTGGCGGTCGTTAGAAACCGCAGGTCATACGAAGCGAAGAAAGTCGTGCGAGCCGCTAAAACACTTTATTGTTTGATATTGTTATGGTTTCTAATCGCAATGATCACTGGAATGAGCGATCAACACATGCTCATTGTGCTATTTGGTTCAAAATTTTAAACGCAGGGAAAGCGCGTTTTAATAGCGTCGCGTCGCGTTGCCAAAGTATGATCTAGGTTGGACTACCTCGAGTCCAGTTTCATCCAAATCCGTTTACTGTTCATGCGTGATTGAGAGATGGAAGTAACATTCTGTTCATCTGAGGGGTTTTTAGGACAAGTGCTATTTTAAGAACATGTTGAGCACGGGGGTGCTAAGGCCGCTGAGATTCGTGCAGTCACACCACGGGGATTGTGGAGCCGCTTGCTAACACTCTTAATTCGGTCGGTTTGTCAAATCGTACTCGGTATATTACTATTGAAATTTGACGATTTGACAACCCGACCGAATTAAGAACGTAGCAAGTGGCTCAACAATCCCGTGGTATGACCGTACGTACACCAAGGAAGCCCTGGCACGGAGATTGCGCGAGACGCAGCCGGGGCCCAACCTTGGGCAATCGCACCTGGCACCCGTCATGGTGCGTGCGGATTGGCAAACAGCGCAGTTAGCGCCGTACGGTGCTTGAACGGCTTGGGCAACGAGGGTGCCATCTGAATGAGCACGAAATAGATATTTCGCGTTACGCCATCATAATAACTTCATGACAACGAAGGTCTTTAACTATCTTTGTGTGGCGGATCGTCAGTCGGTTGGTGTGTCCCAACCAATGGACGATATGGTAATCATCTCACCAGGGCCCTTAGCCAAGATGCCCATCGCTAACTAGCGTTTCAATTCGTTTCGTTGTTAAACCAATCGCGTCACTGGTAGATCACGTGACTCTCTGTATGACGTGATCTACCAATGACGCGATTGGTTTAAAAACTAAACGAATTGAAACGCTAGTTAGCGATGGGCATCTTGGCTAAGGGCTCAGCTCGGAAAGGCCTTCTTTATCGCTCATATCTGTCTGCAACAGTTCACTTTACCGGCTAGCGTAGCGATAGGCTGGAATTACACTTGTAAGTTTTACTCACGTAAGTAACTTACAATAAGTTACTCACAAAGAATTTTTACATTTGCTTTATCGTAAGTAAAAGACGGCGTGCGTAAAACTTGCAAGCGTAATTCCAGCCTTAGCACTCGCAGGGTCCAGGACGTGGAACCTGGATGGGCTCGGGTATGAATGCAAATAAAGATTATGATTAGGATTACAGAAATTGATTTGATGCTTGTGTTTTACTAGCACAAGAAGTCCGCGACTTGTTAATCGCTCGGATCTCCCTTTCTAACTCGTCTGTAACGATAGAGACGCAGCGAGCGACGAGCGAGAAAATACAAGTTGTGCTACCCGCTCAGAACGTCGTTGCGGCGGGAGGAACATTTATTTGTTTAGCTCGGCGCAAAGTTTGGTGCCTTTATATTCCTCGCTACACTCTTAATTATTTTTGATACTAATCAATGTCCTCGAGCGCTTGATGTACTTACCTGAGAGGATCCTGAACTTAGCAAAGGGTGGTCAGAATACCAGGTTGCGTTCTAGTTCAAGGCGGTTTGTGCGTGGTCCTTCGAACCGGAGGTGTGACTGACCGCCGCAGCGCGCCAGTGCGAGTGTCGCGGTATGTTAACCATGTAGCTAATTGCGTATTATAATAGATGCGTGTGCGCCGACCGCGGCCGCCGCCAATGCCGGCTGCTCTGCTTTGTGGCTGCGGTCGCTGCCCGGCGCGTTCACACCAGTTATCTCGGTTCGCTGGTCTGTCCTTACAATACGAGTAGTAATATCATAGACTCACGCATAAATATAGATCTAAAAGTTCCAAACATTCGCGGTCACAAAGCCTCGGGTTGGGAAATTAGCGATTTCACATGTACCAGACACTTGTGTTCATTTTGTATAAAAATCACAGGACACAGCACAGCTTTAGTGTTAATTAGTTTATTAGGTTATTAGTAGGTGAAGAGTGAGACGGCATACAGTTTCGAATGTCTCGATATGGCAGATTACTTGCTCCTGACTTTTTTGTCGCTCGGTAATTTCTCTACAATCTGTCTATAACGATCGAAAGAGGTAGGTATTGAGCCGTAAGTGAGAAATTACGAGTTTGCTAGCCATTCATGTTGAACCCGATTGAACATATACGTCCTAAAATTCTAACTCGCATAATATGTCTAATCGTACGAGTAGTATTTGAACCACCTTTACAAGCGTGTGAACAACGGATAGACTTTAAACCTGTTCCTACAGTTCTACATGCAGCTACCGTGCAGCAAATTAAACAAATTAAAAAGAAAAATCAGGAGACAATCTCACACAAATTGACCTAGTCCCAAACTAAGCTCTAGGCTTGTACTTTGGGTACTAAACGACGATAAACATACTTATATAGATACATACATCCTTAAATTACATAGAAAACATCCATGACTCAGGAACAAATACTCGCGCTCATCACACAAATATTTGCCCATACCGGGGTTCGAACCCGGGTCCGCTAGCTTCGTGGGCAGGGCCACTACCAACTATGCTAACTGCGTCGTCAAATTAACCTTTCCCAGCTTGCGTGATTATATGCAAGTGAGCAGTCATACTTATCATAGCGCTCACAGCGGGTATAAACACTATCGTGCAACTACACAGGAATGCGTTACTTAACGCAGCGGAATCGAATGGTCATGCTAAATCGACTGGGATAAGCACTTGCTCAATGCACTTTCTTTTCGAAGGTTATTGAATAACGTTACTGCATCTCGAGTTGTACATACATATGTATGTGTGTGGGTTTTTTATGACATAGAAAAGGCTTTTGCGCTCAAGGGACACCGGGTGGTAATGTTTTAAGATTTGCGAATGCCTTGCGAAGCTGAGAACTAAAGCTGGCCATACACACTAGGGTATGCCCTCAAGTAGCACGCAAGCTGTATAAGAGCTTATACAGCCATTATAACTCTAGTTTTAGCTGCATAAGGGCTGTATAAGCTCTTATATAGCTTGCGTGCTGCTTGGGCCTGCACAATTTTGCCTGTACAGTTGTACTGCATAGGTAAACCGGAGCGTGTATGTGACACAACTGTGCAGGTTTCCACGCCTGTACAGGCAACTTGTGCCACATACACGCTCCGGTTTACCTGTGCAGTTCAACTGTACAGGCAAAACTGCGCAGGCATACCCTAGTGTGTATGGCCAGCTTAAGACGGAATGCCTGTCTTGTCACCGACTCGCCCACTGTACCGGGACACATTTTGTGTCGTACTAATGTTCTAAGTGGTTTCTAATTCTGTTTTATATTATACTTCGCCATTCGCAGGGAAATTTTACCGTATAAACTTGTGGTTGTTTACTGTAAGATAAAATTTAATGGATTGTACATTTACCACTGGAAACGTACTGGTGGGTAAGCCTTTCATTTGTCAGCGAGCGTGTGAATATAAACGACAAACATTGTTTACTGAAAATGGCAAACAACGAGGCGGGAAACCTGGTGTTTGCGGAGACTGTTTGCGAGGACCGTTATGTAACCGCCGCAGTGCCTTGAGTAAATGACGAATTAGCCCCATGTCGCATTGACATCACGTTTGAATTACCTTACGAAATAGTCCAACGCATAAAAGCGAAGAGGTACTTAAGTGGTCATTTGCTTAGTCGTAGTATTGTAGATGTGGCGTGGAGAAGATGGGGAAAAGTAGGCAATTCGAGAGCTCTGTTCACAAAGGTGTTTTACGATAGGTAATGGAATTTGCTGTCGACGAGCGCGCAAACAAGTACGCTTTATTACTACTAGATAAAGTTTATAGCTTGACCGCGATAACTTGGCCGTCCCACGCCGCGAGCGACACCACACTTTATTTGACACTGTCCGTTAGGTTCTCTGAACGCACTCGACCAATTCGAGGGTGTTATTCCCTTAAACATCTCACTTTTAAATTCGGTCGACGAATCATTAACCGGCGAACTTAAGTTGTCTCGTCGGAGCGTGTATTTTGAAATTTGGTCACTGGTTTCGTCAAAGAAGCAGTTCGGATAAAGGGTTGATATAAGTCAACGCACGTAAAAAGAACTTTCTGAAGTTGGCTGCAATGCCCCCACGCCCTCCCCCTTCTTTCCAGTGATACCGATATTTTGAAACTGCGCGGCGAAAAAACTTCAGGAAGTTTTTTTAACTCTGCTTTGTGCGTACGAGCGCAATTGGCAACTTTAGTTTGCCGGTTAATGCTTCATTCCACGTACTGAAACCAGATTTGCTTGATGCCGTAGCACATCTCCGCCGCGAAACTGTGGCGGAATCGTGATATTTAATATGAAATTGAACTTTATTTCGTTGCCAGAGTTTCGCTACTACAGTTCCGCGGCGGTGTGCTACCGGCGTGAAAGAACAAAGAACACCCCCAAATTGGTCAAACGCCTTTCCGCCAGATCGGACGGTACTCAGCGGGCAGTAGAGTGGCGTCTGAATACATTATTTTATTGAATTCGTACGTAAGTAAGTAGGTACCTACGTAACTAAGTAAGTCTTCTTGTGAAGTCAAAGTCAAAGTCAAATATTTATTCAGTAAATTGGCCACATACGGGCTCTTTTACACGTCAGTAATATAGAGTGAATCTACCAGCGCTTCGGACAAGACCATCATTGCGGAGAAGAAGCGCCGCAAGAAACTCCAGCAGAAGGTCATTTTTTCAAATATAAAATACAGACTTGGTTTAAACGTTTTTCAACTAGCTAATGATCTTGACCTGAGACGAAGGTCTTCACTAGCTGCTATGATTCTAATCTCGGTTTTTACTGTTTATTTTCCGCTCCGAAGCGCTTAACTCCACACGTATATTTGGTAGCAAGTTTCTGTCGCAGAAACTGCAAATAAGTCTAGTCTAGTGGTTAAGCTATGTTAATGTCGGTACGTCGCAGAGGTCGTTGACGACCTCACCGCTAGCTGCGTTAAATAACGCAGCACCCTCGGGTCGCCTTGCGCCACAGCTTTGACAGTTATTCAGTTTTATGATAAATCGTACACTTTAAAGTGCCCATTGACTAACAAATTGCGACGAGGCAACACTTACGAGCGGTGTTATTACCTGACACGTTTAATTCGACGTCGAGTTCATCGGCGAGCCGCTGCAGCAGCTTGAGAACGATTGTAAAACTATAAAGCACGGACCGACAACCCTTCTCGAGTAACCAGCTCGTTTGCCTCCCTCTCTTGTACATAGGTATACAAAACAGTTTGAATTTTACGTTAAATTCAAACTATGTACGCATAGTTTAAATATTTACGATTTCAGACGGTTGTTACGACTTCAGTGGTATTTATATCGACACCCCAACCAAATAAAGACTATTTGCAAAAACCCCAACTGAATAAAGACGTTTTTGCAAATGTCGGGGTGTTGATAATTATAGTCCAGTGACGTTCCTTTTTGATTATTTTGATATAATCCGTACTGATTGTAGAGCTGACTGACTGGCGGTAGAGCTGACTGACTGACGGTAGAGCTGTGCTACAACTACATGAGTCCAATAGGAAGCATTTTTTCATTTTGACAACTGTTGAGCAATTTTGTGGCAGACTCTCATCAGGAGGACCTACTCAAACCTGCTGAGTTAGAATTAATAGTTAATTCTTTATAACATGGAAATTGTCCGAGCTGTTAAAGAGTAACCCCCTTGACGGGCCCGCCCGCACAGGCCGCGCATGCGCATCTTAGGGGTCACAGCATTTCGAAAACTTGCTAATTATTGTTTGCTATTTGACCTCCGACGCTGGCGCATGTCGCTGGGAATTATCGACGACATCAGTGATGATTATGCAATGGCTGGTTAACGAGTTGATGATAATGTTTGTCGCGGTGACAGTCGGGGGTAGATCCCGTACGTGGAATCCCAGTTGCAACTGGATTAAGTTTCTTATTTGTTGCTACTGGTAGCTACTGAAATATAATTGCTCGTAGCTACCAGTGTGGCCTGGGCTATGAACAAACTGACAAACCCTTATCGACTGGCAAGCCGGCATGCCTCATGCTCGCTGAGGCCCTGGCTGCGGCTCCTGAGGAACAGAAGGCTGAACAGCTGAGTTCTATTACCCGGGGCCCTTCTTCGAAAATAAATGTTCGAAGTTTCACTTAGGTACTGCATCTACATCTCCGCAGTGGCTTTAATTTACATTATTTTGCCGATTTTAAGACATAAAACTACAACTTTAATGGTAAAATTTAATTACTTCCAACAATGGCAAACTCGCGTCGTGGAATTCCATTTCAACTTGAAAGTGAAAATGATGCTTAAAAGATTGTGGACACACAAAAGGATAGAAACTGGCCGCGGTTTCTTTTGAAGCGCAGTCAGAGCTAAATAAGGGCTGGCACTTAAATACGACTTTTTATACAAATACGAATGAATATATTTAAGAAAATATATAAACAGTTAGTAAATATTGTTAATATCCAGTTAACAACAGTTAAATATTCCGTTAAATATTAGTTCCGTTTGCAGGTTTAATAAACAATAGGGCGATAAGATGCGTCTGTCGATTTGAAGGGTCGACTTTACAGCGAATTTCATAGAAAGTTGTGACAAAATTATTTCACCGCTTATTTGTCTTACTAGACGAATAAGGCCTAAGAAAGAAGGAAAAGATGCATAGATACTACCTGTTGTTTTAACTACCCGAAATTTTCATCTTTTGGGATCTTCAATTTACACCAAACATAATAATTCTCTAAAGCTTTTGATTCAGTAAATAGAAACCTAGAGATGGCCGTGGACTAGGCGCGAAACAAGGTCTTTCTAGCTCTTACGAATTTGTCACAAACTAAAAGTTCAACATATTTTAAGATTCGATATAAGTAACTGATCCGCTTTCTGTATTTTCTGTTCGTTTCTCAAAATTTCGTTCCGCGTTAGTAGCTTACATTGCAACTGAAGTCCTGCGATAACAAAGTACTCTGTGGTCCTGCGTGTTTCCTCTGTGGCTTGCTGCTAAAGTAGTAAAGGTGCGCGTGCCCTAACGCGCACGTACGGCGCAGGCGCATCAGCCGGCGCACGCGTGTACGTGCGCGACGCTAATCGTCGGTCACTTGTCGGTCACGCGTCGTTCAGTTGTGAACTCGACGATTTAGCTTGATTTATGGCAGAAACACATGTCAATTGTTAATGCGAGCGTAGTAACCTTTGTTTTAATTTCATTGTTTCTTACGTTATATTTAAAAGCTACTTCACAGCGTCGTCGACAAATTGTACGTGCCACGATGCTAACTCCTAGACTAGCAAGCATTTCGTAGGGATGTCAAGTACTTTTAATTTAAATAGGTTTTGCGTAAATTTATAAACTCCCCTTTTAGACGCCATTTCCAATTTCTTGTGCGGACCACTAAATACTGCATCAGTTCCAAATATCAGCCAGATGCTTTAGCCATTCCTGAGAAAAAGGGTCTTGACAGACCGACGGACAGACGGACCGACGGACTGACGGACTGACGGACAGATGGACAACAGTCATCTTATAAGGAATCCGTTTTTCAGTATTTGGTACGGAACCCTAAAACCTAATATATAGGTATGCGCTGGGGCAAACCAGCAATCAATGGTCCGAATGTATTATAATTTTAACTAATATTGTCGGATATACGGAAAAAAGTGTGTGTGTGTCAGCTCCGACGCACGACTGCAGTTTACTCTTTAAATACGATTGTCTTTTAATATGCAATGGGCAAAGAGAGAAAATAAATATCTCTATATCTCTATCTATATCTATCTACGAGAATATCTCGTGAAACTCTCTCTTGCCTAGTAGTATCTCCATGCCAATGCGTGACGGACGGACAACCCAACAAGCTTATTTTCGGATATAATAATATTTGAAAACTACACGGATTACAACTTCTAAAGGTGGTTTTCCAAACGATTGGTCACCCTAGCAGAGTAAGACACAAGCGGCTCTAGTTGATGTCCCACCCGGACCGGATTTTTACAGCAGTGCGCATTCCAGATGCATAATAGTGCCATGGTTGTTGCTGAGTCGACATTATGGTCAGTGACTTCTTCCGTTTTATTTTCTCCTGGTACTTTTCATAAAGCTTTTGTTTTTCTTTTTGACAGAAAACGTAACGCTTTTTTTGTGGCGCTTATAAAATTTCACTCATAAAATTTCAATATCGGGGGCCTTATATGAAAAATCGATTCTTAAGGAGTAAACTCCAATAAACAAGTGACTGTAGATTAGTAATGGCACGTGGGGCGCACCCTCCCCTCGGCCAATTATTGGCATTCATTCGGTTATCGGCGAGCGTGACTGACGCGGCACAAACCCACAAACAACCGCAAACATGTACTCCGGCCGGCCTACCGGATTAGTCATCCATCTTTTACGGAATTTGTGCCTTTAAACATACTTGCTCGATTTGTTTTATTATAAAAATAAAACCGTCTTCAAAACAGAAAAAGGTTAAATAAAGACCGGCCTCCTAGGAGTCCTAGGAATTGCCTAATTAGTGCCTAATAGGCTAACATGAAATGGTTTACTAATGCATGGGCGGAAATCGTTTCCCAAACGGATTCATTTTCCAAACCAACCGCTTTTTTTTAAGAAACTGTAAATATTTCAGGATTTTTATAAAACTAACCTAACCTAACCAAACGTTGGGCAAATGATACGTTTGGGAATGAATCAGTTTGGGAAACGTTTGTCGCCCAAATGAAAGGAATATATCGAAATATATCGAAATATATCGAAGTCAGTGGCAAGAATCATGTGTTGCTATTGTGTGTGTGGTATATACCTACCTATTAGGCACTAAACAGCCTAGTAGCACTTTATTTGTATGTCGGAGATTGACAATAGTATAGGAGATCAACGGAACAACTGTGCCACCGGAAGGCGACACCAACACCCTCTACAACCTTTTTGGCGCGCTCGACAGAGCCTTGGTGGTCGCTCCAGTGCGACGGCAGCACACTTCTACTTGAGAATCCGTCTAATGAAGACTTCTGCTTGAGAAACCGTCCAATGAGCACCATCAGATAGAACTGCTCTTCGTTTCAAGTTACGTTTGTAGGGAGTGAAGAAAGTGCGCGTGAGAAAGAGCCCAAGCAAGTATTGCGCGCATCTCCCGAGATTCGGTCTGTTATGCCGCGAGGCTGGAAGAACCATGGGTTGAGGTGGGACTGGTAGGGCTACACTGTTTTTACGTTATACTTGACGTGTTACTGATAATCAAAGTCAGTGAAGATCAAATGTATCGAGTTTAATGTCCATCAAGGAACCTACCTACGTCTATTTTGTGTTCTCTTTGCTTTGACCCTCACTCAACTAGAGACCAAGATATCCGGCCATATCCTGAAGATTCCTGACACATCTAGCCGCAGCCGCCCCCAGCTCCCTCCCATGTCTCCGACATGACATGTATATACGTTGTTTGAGCTGTATGTCTGCTGAATAAATTGTTTTTCTTCTTCTTCTTCTTCTTCTTCTAAATAGGCAATTCCTAGGACTCCTAGGGGGCCGGTCTTTGTTTTTAACCCTTTTCAGTGGGTTTCTGATTTATATTTTATGATGAAAGAACCTCCTCCTTTTTTGAAGTCAAATACCACAAAATTCAAGAATAAATATTTAGAGTCAGTCAAATCCATTCAGTCGTTTTCAATCTATAGAGCAGTTCAAAGTCAACTCTGAATTGTAAAATTTTTGGACGTTTTCTAATAATTTGTTAGACCACGTACCTAGTGAAAATGTAATAGTATGTTATATATTTGTATTTACTCACAAAGCCCTTTTATTTGATCCCCCGCATGAACTGGTATGTTTAAAAGAAAAGAATCTTTGTACCGCCGTCTTTATGACGTCACAGTTTCTAACCCCACGATATTCGCCCTTGTCATCGCATACATTTATATTCAGGAAATCATACTGAATTCATTGAGACCATATACTTATACCCATATCTGAGATGACTTGAACGGAAAGTAACCTATGACCTCTTTTTCGGATCTACTAATGCTATGTGGGAGAAAAAATAAAAAAGTCGTTTATAAATTCTCGAAATTCAGTTGGGTTGAAGTCAGAAAATAAATTTGTTGCAAGTTTTTATAGAGTTATGAAAACCACAAGAATCCCGCAGAGAAGCTGCAGAAACCTCACTAATTACGCAAAAACCTCAAGGTTGGAGACGCTGTAGGTAAATTAACTTCAAACCGTAGTTACGTCCAGGTAATGATAATGAATGACACAGCGCGCACGCCATAACTAATATATCTTCTACCTGTGTCGGCACGCGCCGCCTTAACTTGACAAACAAACGACGGCAATAAAATCTGTGCATGTTATTATGGAAATGGTTCCGGTGGCCATTTTGAATTGTTAATTATTTGATTATGACAGGTAGCGTTTGGGCCAAGCGTAGGCGGTCGTCATTCCAATTCGTAGGAATTAATTGGATTTCCGACTATATCTATAGTTGGATTAATTTCCGACGCAAGATTTTCGTCTTTTGACTTTACGGTATATAAGTATAGGCGATGAAATGGGGTTTTCCAAATGCTGCCCAGCCTCTCTCTCCTCTCGATGTTGTTTTTATCTAGCTGTAGTACTTGTCATCGGAAACATATTCGCGGACAGCTTCGAGAGGGACTCCGTTAATAGCGATCGGCTCCGGAACAACATACCTACTCATTGTAGGTACATAATCTTGGTTTTGTCCAAGTTCATCCGGAGACCGAAGCGCGCTGAAGAATTAGCTGGGCTGCTCAGCATGTGGTGCAAGTCTCAATAGGGCTCAGGGTATGGCGTATCATAGAGCTTTAAAACCCTACTGAACTGCACATAAATATCTACTTAGGTTTAAGTTTAAAATGTCCCACTATGGATTTATGTCACCAGTGTTGCAGTGACACATGCGACACGACAACTCCGTGTTACGTCAACTACGAAGGTCGATCAAAAACATATAACCCTCCTTTTGGGCTTCGCCGCATTTGGTTAAAATAACGGCTACACCGCCCGCATTACCTCCTAATGTTTATTTGATTAGTGACAATGCCTCAGGTAATAAATAGCGAGTGCATCGAGGCCGCGCGTGCGGCGGGGCGGTCGTCACGCGCGGGTGATTCGCGTGGCTCGGGAAGGTGAGGAAAGAACTAGACAATGCTAGATATGTAGTAGTGGTTAGACGTGAGGCGGTTGGGGCGAGTTGCGGGTGTGATTGGAACGTCGTTTGTGCAACTGACACATTCACACTATAGTACAGCACGACACAATTAATATGGCGCGCGTGGAAGCCCTTACATCGTTGACCGAGAGTCTACTATTGCTTAATCCACGCGCCATATTATCTGTGTTCTGCTGTACTCTGTACGGCTCACATTTGGATTGATCGACTGATTCGTTTACACAATACAGGCCGTTTGGCTGATTTTAGCATCAGCTTTCGATGTTTCGTTTTCTGGGAAAATACTCAATCGATTTATGAGGGTCGTCAGTAGGTATAGTTAAAGGCTGTAGCAACGTAGACGGCACTTCACTTGGCCATATTTGCCAAATATTGGTCTTGCAACTGTTGCGTTTGTCATACTGAATAAGACGAGCAACGTAAGTATTTAATAAATAACTTTAAAAATCTGCCTCTACCGCGGCCTTTTGGGGTATTTTTTTACAGTTCCGTAGAACAGTACCCTTATTCAAACTACCCTTATTATTTTTACCATGTCCTTCTGTTTGTCTTTATGTCACACTCACTTTTTCTCAAAAACAAGCAGGATGGGCAGAATGTATGGACCCCAACCTAGGAACCAATAGCAATAAGCGATCTATCTTACCGGAAAGGTATTTTTATATTCTACAACTTTTTCAAAGCGGCAAAATGTTAAATCGCTGTGAAAAAAGTTATAGCTAAATAAAACGAGATCTCAACAATAACTTTTTTTTAATTTTATCGCGTTTTAGTGATTATTGGGTAATGGTACAAGAGGCGACAACGGATTCACTAAACTATCTTTAGGATGGCTGTTTAACTGCCGCACTCAGAGACGTCAATTAAGTTTTAAGTTTCATTAAAGTTGCTGCGTCTTATTCTATTGCTATAGCAAAGAAAGTGACAGCAGCTACTTTAATGAAACTTAAATCTTAATTGACGTCTCTGAGTGCGGCCGTTAGTATCAGTAGCGTGTATAGATCACTTATGTGAATGGGATGGAGCCGGTCTGCGCCTGCGTGACGTTGGTGCGTTTGGCTACAGCCGTTGAAACACGTGTCATGGTCCAGTAACTAAACGATCATCAGGATGGCTGATTCAAACATAATATGGCACTGCACAGTAGCTATAACTGACTGACTTCAATATACAAATGTGGAAAGTCCTTTCTAAACAATACCTAGCCGAAAGAAAATGTCACACAAATCATATGAACATGCATAAATACTGAAACAAAACCATCAATAATACGGAATACGCAAGAGTTTTTTTTATCGCATTTCTTAACAAAATATGAATATACCGTATAAGAGATGATAGAAAGTGAAATTAAAATCGGACAAAAACACCGGTTGATAATTATTAGTTCTTGCGGGACACAGACACTGCTATTGGAATACCTCAGTTAGCCTAGTGGTGGTGGCGGGCTGTGCTCCTGCCTACGAACCTGGCGGTCCCAGGCTTGAGCGAAGTATGAGACTCTGCAAACCTAGAGTGACTATGGTACTGGTAAATGATACTAGGTCAATTTGTGTGAGATTTTCCCCTGATATTGATTTATTTCATTATAAATACACTATGTTTTACGAGTAAATTTTACGGATCCGGATGGAACCTAGGTACAGTAAGGGTGGTGACGCATATATCAATAGACTGTTATTTGTTTGAGTTTAATTTATTTGAAATAATGTACAAGAATAGGTGTTTGCACCATGAATGCCGCAAGGCGACTCTACACACCACTACTATTGTTTTTTTATTGTTCCATTCTTAATTTCTTTATTCGATTTCAAAAGAATTAAGAATAAAACTGACATACATAAAGCAACAAGTTCTACAATTCTACATACAAAACTACTTGTTGCTTTACATCCCTCGCCCCTCTTGAAAAAAACAACGCCTAGCTAATAATTTATATCTACCTAAGGAGGAGTTGCAGGTCTTACAAAGCCACACTGTTCCCAGCTAGGGAATAATTTCCTGTACAGTTATGTCAATAATACTATAGAACGGAACTTTCTTACGCGAACAACACTTAACTGTACAGTGAAATTTCGACTTTCGGAAAAACCTCCGAAAAACGAAAATCACAGTGGATTCCCTATCTACCCATCTCGTACCTTTCACGCACCACAGATAACTAGTCATGCTTTATACTAAGAGTATATGACATATGCAAAAATAATTACCCCTAACTAGGTTTCATGGTGGTGTGTAATAGGCTTACAAAGAGGCGAGATGGTATTTTTATGTCCATAGACATCTGACAATGAATTGACAAGTCATCGTCATTCCCTTAACATGTCACAGAAGTGACATATGGGTCCATGCCCCATAGGCATATGTTAAGGGTCCGACTTTGACCAAACAATCTATCATCCATAACCTCCTAAGACCCAATATATATCAAAAAAGGGACAAATTGTCAAAGTGTCAATTCTTATTGACTAATAAGTTATCTCGTTTTATATTAACGAAATGGGCCTCAGTAGGTTCTAAGGGAAAAAAAAAATACTCGTATGAAATAAATTACCTAAGCACTTTCACCCCCCCAATACGCAACATTATTATTCTAGCTATATTTCATATTTAATACTAAACTACTCATAACTTATACATTTCAATAAATTGCTATGCATGTGTCACATATCTCGGCCTGAGATATGGTCACAGCATCTTCGCAGAGTGATGGTGAACTGCATATCTTCTGATGGTGCAGCCAAGTGACTGCAGCACCAGACTTCGCAGCTCCATCCTCCTGCGCAGCTTGTTGCTCTCGTTCAGAAGTGTACATGAAACGATGCAAATGTTAAAGACACCTAGTAGCGAAACACAAGCAATAAGATACCTCATTATAAGAATAGCTTTATTTTTTTTATTAAATAACCACTAATGACCAATTTTCACTGCACCATGGCTTGTAAAATTCATCATGGTGATCAAAGGGAATATCTCATTATGATACTATATACAACGACATCAAGTCCAGGTAGCAGCCTCCTACTGCTTCCAGAATACATGTGGCAGGAATGCACGCCCATGTCTCACATCAGTCATCTCTGCTTATGGTCATCAGGGTTTCACAAATTCTCAGCTCGGCATATATGAAAAATAAAACACAGCTAAATAAACACATTAAAACAATTATACACATATTTTATAAGTAGCAAGTATGAACAAGCTTTCATACAATATCGCTTCCCTTAACCCCACTATACGGCGAAATTCGTAACGCACGACTTGTCAACCACGAAGTACACATGCCATGCACTATGACGGCTGAGACCAACCAAGTCTCTTCCCACCTTATAGGCTTAAAGGGAATTACCATCACACTACAAAGACAAGCGCCATCATGGAAACATGCCTGCACCACAAATGTACCCCGCACCTCCACCAAGTAAGGGTGGTGACGCATATATCAATAGACTGTTATTTGTTTGAGTTTAATTTATTTGAAATAATGTACAAGAATAGGTGTTTGCACCATGAATGCCGCAAGGCGACTCTACACACCACTACTATTGTTTTTTTATTGTTCCATTCTTAATTTCTTTATTCGATTTCAAAAGAATTAAGAATAAAACTGACATACATAAAGCAACAAGTTCTACAATTCTACATACAAAACTACTTGTTGCTTTACAGTACCTAGTTTTCTTTATTTATCTGTTTATCTAGCCCATAGTTACCAGTAAAGTAACCCACCGGCGAGCTCAGGCTTCCACGCTCAAGCCATTCACTCCGGAATGCGTCCAAGAGTGGCCGCCGGAGCCCGTGGACAGCATCCCGTCAGCCTTGTTCAGTTTGCTTCTGTTCGGTTGGCCATTCTGTAAGCAAAATAAAAACATTAGTACAGTGCGATAGCTCTTAAAACTAATTACAAGTTTGTACTTTTGTCTTGCTCGCTCTCACACGCATTTACCTATGCGATTCTAACCGATGTTGCCCGACCGAACCGTAAAGAATTTTCAAGGGCTGTGTAACGGAACCAACTTCAGCTAAGCTGTTTCGTCACTTCACAAAATAAATTACAGACGAAAAGAGCTAATAATAAATAATACTAAAAATATTATAACTTAAAAGCAAATAAGTCAATACTATAAAAGGGCATTGTAATTCTTATAATCAAACTTAAATCAATTTATAATGTATGTAAAATAAGTTAGAACGCAAGATTGGGCAACAATTACTTAAAAATAAAAGTGAATAAAACGAAGTTTTAAAATCAGTACAAAATGTTAGCAGAGTGCTCAAAAATTCCTGGAAGTGAAGGACGCTTTGAATAAATTATTGTTGCTTAGCGGAATTGAATTGAAATTAACAAAAACAAAATGAGCCTTATTTTTTGGGTGATGCGATATATTTGACAATAAACATAGAAAAATAGAGTAGCCATCTTTGCACATCTATGTCGGGGAAAGAGATATCAAAATGAGCCTTAATTGTTAGTCATTACAATATAATTGACAATGTAGTTAGGAAACGGTGGCCATCTTGGACACCTGCATTCGAAGTGGATTAGATACCTAGATAGAATATGAACCTTATACGGAAGTTTATAGTATAGGATTTAAAGCGATAAAAAAGGGTGGTAATTGTTACTGTTTTTGCAAAACGTGGCGGTTTCGAAAAAGGATAAATAGGAGTGAATAAGGGCGCTCGGGATCTTTTTATGGCGGTCTTCAGAGGGGTAAGTGGTAGCCGATACTAGGATAATATCTTTTTTCTGACGGTCTTCGGTTGGGTGAGTTGTTGCTGCTAGGTACTGGAGGATGGAAATTATATCTGTATATCTGTTCGCGTGTGTTTAGTATGTTTATCATTTAAGTTATTGGGTTAATTTAGGATATAAATATTTGGGATTTTTGTGATGGGCGTTTCGGTGGAGTACGATGAAGTCGCAGCACGGGACTTGGGGTTTATTATTTAATTGTGTTAACCTAAGGTTTAATAACTGTGTTCTAGGTCTTTAACTTATAGTGAGTGTTTTGCTTGGTGTTAATTTTGTTTCTAATTCCAGATCTCCGCTTTGTTCGACATACTTGGTAGTCGTTGGGCTGAGATCCAGGCAGACGTTGATAACAATTATAAAACTTCACTTACATTTTGGTTAAGGGATATTTGAATATCAGATTTTATCTTTTAACCAAGTAAGTTAAGGGTTTTCGCGTACGGCTCTGACGGCTGTTAACTCGCGTTTCGTCAGATATCACTAGCAATATTCTGTAAATTTGCTCTTTAGGTACCGTAACTGGAACCGATGCTTTGGCAGTGGAGACGGTATGCAGAATATGTATTAGTGATAGTCCCTTATTTATATATTTAGGTATTTATCCGACTCGGATGCCAACTTAAGGCTTTCATTAGCCGGCGGAACAGTCTTAGGATTACACCCAGGAATTCTAGTTCCGAAGTCTTTGTCATGATAGGTTTAGCTGGTCTAGCAGGGTATCTTTACACCGAGATATTCTGACACTACACATCTACACGATTAATTGTAAATGTAAGAGTTACGTGACTCTTTAGTTTGGTTCAAAACAGTAGAATTTTAGGGGTTGTTAGGTAGTTAGAAGTTTCCTCATTACACCGTGAGGAGCTTTAAAACACATAATTGTGCTTTAGCTAGGCAAGAAATCGTCGGATCACGTAAAACAACAAAATAACGATAAAAGTTGAAGTATCTACATAACTAAATAAATTATAACGATTATAGTAAAATTAACTATATTTAAAATAATAAGAATTTAAATATTATGCGAATAAATTCAATAAGTTAAAATCAAAGGCAAATATTGTGTGAAGTCAATTCGTAAGTTGAATGACATCTGACAACTAACTTTGTCTGTGGTAGGGAAGGGCGTTTAGAACGTCAAACTGATGTATTGGTGGAAAGCCTTGAGAATGATTTCGAGCCGGTTTTGGATGATTTAAAGCAGAAAAATGACTGTTTTCTAGTTAAATTAAGCTGCAGTCTTACTCCGAGAAACATAAAAGTGATATAACGTTGTCCAAGTCAAATCAGTGATTGAAAAGTGATCAAATAGATCAAATAGTTAATCAATAATACTCCAGCTAGGTTGATTCATAGCTAGCATTATGAAACTGGAGGATTCTAAGTATGAACATCATAAAACCAGTCTTGGCTTATTACGGGCAGAAGTCCTGGAAGCGTTGCTTTTTTTTCCGTAGAATGGAATACAAGTGCACTTCATACAAAGTAGGGCGAGATTTGTTTAGAATGAAAGCAAATTTCTAGACTGAATCAATACCAGTTATATTACCTTTTAAATTGAATCAATCAAGCTATGAGTTTTAAATATAAAACAAGTAGTGGGTAAAGAGCCCAAATTACCAACCTTATTATGTTTCTTGAGGTTAAAATTAACCTAGGGATATTGGTTTCATTTGTCAGGAGAGCAAACCTAAGTAGAAACCTAGATAACACACTAATTCTGCATCTCTAAGTAAGAAGCACTACTTATATGTATTGAAATGGTCAAATTAGACGTTAAAGTAAAATTCAAATAAAAGGCTAGAAAGTCTTACATAATTTACCTTGATTGTTGATAACAAATAGATAGTATGTGGAGCAATATATAGTCTGGGACGTATTGCACAGATCCCTGCGGTCCGGAGGGGCAGGAATCCTCCCCCTAAATTAGGGGGGGCCCTCATAAGCCATTTCATTATGTATATTTAGAGCCATTTCTAACCGTAAAACTGATTTCGGTCAACATTGGATTTTATTACCCAAGATCGAAGAAGTAAAACCACCTTCTAATTCTGCTACTCAGTTGCCTTAACATGTCAGGGTTAGGTATGGTTATTCTAGACTTGTATCTGATACTAGGAATCTAGGTCCCCTGATAAAACTATACTTTTGGACCGGAGATACAATATTGACTATGTTGGCTGATTGCATCTGTATGGCATATTTAAATTCAATAAGTACCTAATAATTGAATAAACAGGGTATGGAAATAAATGCTATAATTATTATAGAAAAATTAGAATTACAATTCTTCAGATATAAAATTTCTAATACAAATAATAATGAAAATTAGGTCTAGTTTCAATCTAAGCTCTGGTTGTACTATGGGAGCTAAACAATGATATGCATACTTGTAAAGGAGAATACTCACTTGAAAGTAAAGTAAACATCCATGACTCAGGGACAAAGTACTTATTACACAGATATTTACCTGCGTCAGGTTTTGAACCTGGGACTGCTGGCTTTGTGGGCAGGGTCGTTACCAACTAGCTAACATACATTAATATGTCAATATAAAAGTCATATGAGTTAATATATTATAATAGTAGAGCAAATATAAATTTAATTAATATTTTAGGTTGTATTACAAATCGATTAAAGTCATTAAAGTATGAGAATCTGATAACATTTATTATTACTGAAAATATTGCTGGATTGTCAAATAATGGGGTAAAACAAGTTGTTAGGGTATTTCTGTTTTAATGCATAAAGTAAATCATAAGTATATCTCCATTTTATAATTTGACTATTAAGTATTAATTAGGTTCATTAGGTAAGTTAGGAAAAGTAAACTATAAGTCTTAATTAGTTTGAAAAGAGCTTGGTTGCTACTGTCATAACTAGGAGTAATACCACTATGATGATCACATTCTATAACAAAGGCCAAAATATAAATAAAACTAGCTTCATAAATTTAGGGTTCCTTATCACATCATTTCTGATATGAACACTAACAATTCCAAATTAACAACTAAATATTTTACCAATGGGTTTAGCTTATTAATTGTTATTATTACAAGTAGGGTTAAAAGGTTGCCATAATTTAATATCTTAAATATCTCATAAATTTTAATTATCTTGTTAGGTAGGTACAATTTGGTTGCACATTTTAATTATGGTTACTGACTAATATAGCACATTAAATAGCTAATATTTTTAATACTATCCCATACTGTGAAGCTACATTTTGTTAATTAATTAATTATCTAGGTTAGGTAGGTCCATTTATTGTAATTAATTTTTTACAAATTGATGTAGCCGCGACTAGGTTAGGACTAGGGTAGGGGTCTTCTACAGCTGTCATGTATTTCGTGCTATTATACCTACTGCCGCTTTTTTGGAAGGCAGTATCTGTGTAGCGGTCACGCCCGGGAGCACCCGGATCAGCGAGTCACCGAGGCGAGGAGCGGCCAACGGCCTGCGCCTGCGCGGCGCCGTGCGGGAGGGTCGTTCCCCGACACAGCTCACACAAAAAATTATAATGTATGTTATTATTGTTATTCAGCTCCGAGCCAGTTTTAAGTCATGGAGAAGTCAGTTTAAAATCGATTGCAAATTTTTAACCAACAGACAAACATCATCATCAGGAGACGGCAAGCCTGAGGCTGCAAATGTGTTGCCAACCCTGAGGAATGCCAGGGACTTAGCTAGGATGGGATGCCTCTCTATAACACTTGTTGTCTACCCTCACACCGGAACACAACAATGCGAACACTGCTGCTCTGTATCTTTGACCGAATTTTAATTCCATCGAAAACCATTTTCTGCTGAAATCTTGTTGTTTTCAGGAAATCCTGAATATTGATACGTTAATAGGTTAGGATGAATTAAACTTATGACTAGATACGTACATACATACCACAAAATTAGTTATAAGGGAAAGCCTGTCGATGAAATGAGAATTCTACAAACTGATAGGTACATTGTATGAAATAAGTGTCGATATCTGAAATTAATGTCTGAAATATTATGACGTATCGTCACCATCGTCACGTGCGCCATCCACAGGCGAACACCGCATTCTCCTTATCTCTTTGATCTTAGTATATGATTGCGTTCGTCATTACTTCCGCCTGCTTCCGCCGCGTTGTATGTATGGCACACACACACACACACACACACTCGTGTAAGAAGAGGCGGGCGACTCCTCAGATCTGTCGGGTTTACTAATGTTTCGACATAAATTATTTAGCAAATTCTTATTTCCCCAAACTACGTATCCCATATTTTCATTTAGTCAAATTTTCATTTCCCAACTCAACGTTTCGCACTGATATCATTTCCCAACTAATGATTTGATAAATTATTATTAGACAAATTATTACCTGGGATTATTTTAAGATGACAATTATGTTTTCGTCAAATGTATTGATTGGCATACCTTAATTTAGCATCATATTGAATGGCATTATGAAATCTAATCTCCTTTTCATTTTTATTAATGTATCCAATAACACGTGCTAAAGTAAGCATGCTCCGTCCGTTTTTAGGGTCATAAAAAAATAACCATAACCTACCTATCTCTGGGAGCAGTTTCGTTTTACGGGTCATAAAAAAAATAACCCTAACCTACCTATCTCTGGGAGCAGTTTCGTTTTTAATCCAATTTATTATTTACCACATACAATTTGACAATAAGTTATTTGCCTTAGCAAATCATTTGTTACACAATTATTTATCACATAAAATTTGACGTAGTAAAATCTTGCAATATAAAAATGTAGCGAAATGAAAAAATTACGAAGTAAAATTATGCCGAGGATTGATTTGCCAAATAAAACTTTGGCGAAAAGTTGATTGCTAAATGAAATTTGACGAAAAATAATTTGGCAAAAAGGCAGTACCAGGCTACCACCACTCTCATAGAAAATGATAAAACCTACAATTTGAACGCGCATATAGCTTATTATACTTATGTTGTAAATACGTGTAAATTCTGCGCGCGTGCGCGCTAGAAAGGACCTTACGCGCTCACGCTAAGTGTATCAATTGCGTCGTCACGATCAAATTAGGGTTGTCAACATTACGATAAAAATAAAATAAAATAATTTCGTGCGCACAAAGCGGCTAATAAAATAAGTTTTTTTTGGGGGGGGGGGGGGGTATCTTCTATGCATATTCACATGTAAGCAAAACAACGTGGGTACGATAAAATGTGTGTAAAACGTCGTTGAATGTAAAACTATAGCTATAACTATAAAACGAAAACATAGAAAACTATCTAAATAACCATGAAACCCGAAGCAAACATGTTGTAAATACAAGCAAAAATAAAAACCTAAATCCAATTGAACTAATAGGTATATGCCTAAAGCGTGGCGTAAGTCCATTCCACTTTGTATTACTAATAAATATATCATTACATAGTATTAAACTTGCCTTTCTTCGTTAGCTGGAACTGGATGTGCGAAAAATGATAGTTTTTGATTATTTTTCTTATTATACATACATCCATTAACCGCACAGTATGCATGATTCACCATTTTGAACTTAACTACTACACTAACCCTAATACCTAATATACAAGTCCAACTTCACAAATAAAATTAAACCAATATTAAATAACTTTGAGTAAGTAGGTAGTACGTCAATGATCACAACACGTTTTAGCGACCGAATGACCGCGCGGTCCGCGCGGCGCCAGCGCCACCTAGCGCGCTCACACTTGAATGTGAGCCGGCGCGGCGTGGCAACATCGCTGGCAGCCCGTTTCGATAAGTCCGTTCCACAGGTGTCCAAAGGTCAGAAAACGGTAGGCTAATAGCGGATCTACTTTGCGGAGTGGTGTATCTGTTACGAAGTAAGGTAATCTGTGGCAGTACACCGATCTGTCGAGCCAATAACTAAATGATGTTTCAACAGATAATGAAAGACAACTGCATATACATTACGTTAATTTAACGATTTTCGAAATCAAAGAAAATGTACAGAAATAGACGTAATTACGCGTCGCGTCAGCCGCTTATGTAAATTTTATTTTGTCGATTTTATAAAAATACTAAGTTAGCTTAGTGCATGAGCTAGGTCCCCTGCGCTTGCGCTCCCAGACGATTAGCATCGCCCGCGCAGCCATTGTCCGACCAATTACGACTGCTCGCCGCTATCGACACCAAATTCCGGCGGATTTTAATAATAGGGCTATAAAGCTTACGTAAAGGTTACGCGGGGCACCGCTAATTAGAAGCCACCGGGAGGCGAGGTCCGCTCTGTCACGTGAGGCCTTTACAATCGTGGAGACACGTAAACATTACCATATTATAATTGCCGTCACTTATTCGTTTAAGAAGTTCTAAACGTCGGTAACTGGTCACGGGGTTACGATTGCGTTGTAGCATCGTCAGTAACTATGAAGTAATAATCATCAGTTTGTGAAAATTACAGAAATATTGATGTTGCTGTAGCGTTGACTACTTACTAATCGTTTGGGTCACAAAGAGGTGAGCATTAAATGCTAGGTTAACAATGTTAACATATTTGTATAAAATGGTACAGGCGCCAGTAAATACTGTGGCTTCAGTGTGAAACTTAGATTGTAATATAAATTTATGCGCTTTTACACTGGAGCTAATTTATCGATGAGATCGTAGTTCAGGCTCCAGCGTGCGACCTCGTCGCCCGTGCCAGCGCGCTGATATAGTGGAAGAATATTAGACCAAAGAGCATAAAAGTAAAATGCAACATAACAAGCTGAAATTTGGTGTAGTGACTCTGTAAGTAGATATCAATAATTATTTAAAACTCCCCATTCCTCCTCTGCTTTCATCCTGAGTATTTAATAAGCAATCTTTGTTAAAGGAACTTCAATAAAAAAGTGTAAAAGGGCACAAAAATATTTATTACTAAGAAAAAATACAATCAATCATCGTCATGTATAGCGTCAGGAACATTTGCACATGATTGGCCAAGACATTGGCGACACATTGCCCAACATATCAGACCTGCTTTTCGACACTCGCACCAACGTTCACATCACACTCTTTTTACATCCGCAGGCGAAGGGGGAAGCTCTGTAGCCTCCTGGAACCAGTGTTTGGCCACGCTTTGTCCAACCCCACTTACACGGTGAAAGACGGTTTCCCAACCGGCGCTGCTCTTGTGGACATCAGGTCTACGAAACGAATGTTGCCGAGTGTCTTTAGTAGGTAGCGAAGTGGACAGTTTACGGATTGCTTGGCAACAGTCTGTTTATATGTACTTAAATATATTGTTTAGATTTAAGTAATATTGTAGTGCCCTTGCAGGGTGTCCATGTGGAGCTGACTTATTTAAGAAAACAACACCTGTCTGAAATGTATGTGCCATATGTGACAGCAATAAATAAATTGAATTGAATTGAATTGAATAAATAGAACCTCAGCTCATCCAAATCCAGTTTGAGGCCAGTTTTTTTATTTATGTGCAAAACAAATGCTTCAACAGCTTTTGCGATGTCGTCATGTTCAGCTCGAGGATCGTTGAACACCGAAACAGTTTTTCTCAACTCTGTCCCACATGTACAATCAAAACAATGCCGATGCCAAACCAAATTTCGTATGACCTTAAACGCCCTTGGCAGATATCAAAAAAATGGGCTTGTTTGAAACCGCGTAGCAGCTCGCTTCTACAAAGGTTACCTGGTTTAAAACCGTGTAGCACACGCATCAATGGATATGCATAGCGGGCGGAAGCGCGGGAGGGGGCGGTTTGGGGTGTATCTCAAGACGCAAGCCTCGGAGGGGCAGGGAGTATTAGCATGTCATTTTGGGCAGTATTCTGAATACGTATGTAAATTTTCAGCTTGTTATGACGGATTTTACTTTTAAAACCTTATATTATTCTTATGCTAATAGCTGCGCGCGCGCATTGTTCGCGGCGGGTAATGGTGCTCAGCTGCGGAGACGTTTCCGCTCCCTTGCAGCCGGGACGTCTCGCTCGGTCGGCAGGACGCAACTCGCGAGTTAACTGTGTAACCAGTCAGTTGCCTGATGGTCAGATATTCCGGTCAAGATGGGCAGGAGCTGGATGAGGCAAGCGCAGAACCCACGGTAGTGGAGCAAGGCAAGAGAGAGGCGGCCTGTGCATTGCAGTGGGTTTTAATGTGGGCTGATTGGATGCACGGAGGGAACCTGTACCTACTCGTATCTCAAGGAATTACGGGAACCATTGCACTATCTCTTCATTGTTTTATTTTTGTGCAAAAATTTGGTTAAGAGCATGTCTTTGCGTCGTTATATTAGCAAATAGTGCCAATTTTCCTTTTTAGGGTTCCGGACCTCCAAAGAAAAAACGGAACCCTTATAGGATCACTCGTGTGTCTGTCTGTCTGTCACAGTCAATTTTCTCCGAAACTACTGAACCGATTAACTAGAAATTTGGACCACATATGTAAATCAGTAACCCAAACATGGACGTGTAACGTAAATAAATAAATTGTATGCGCGGGGGCATTTTTGGGGGTAAAATAGAAAATGAAATAAAAAGTTTTGCATACTATATTGTTTGAATAAATGAAAAGGCTTGTTGTGAGAATCTCAAATATATATTATTTTTACAATTTAATCATAAATAGTTTTGAAGTTATTTAAAAAATAGGCGAAAATTGAACATTCCCCTCATTATCTCCTAAAATTTAAAAAAAAAAAATACAAATAATAGTTACAGGAAAACCTATAAGAAGTCTATAGGCGTCCCCACTGAGAGCATTCGCATTTGTACGGAACCCTCAGTGCGCGAGTCTGACTCGCACTGGACCGGCTTTTTTATAATACCTGCCTGCTACCTGCTAGCAATATTATTTTAGTTTAAAACTGACACTTCATACGAGTTTTAGAAGTAAGGTTAAAATACTTGGATGTTGAAGAGTCAGCAACGTTGTATTTTCCCAACGCGCCACTTTGTGTTGATTTAATTACTTACTCAAATCGAATCCGTGATTGTCAAGCCTCTATTCATTTCGTTTGTGCGGTAATTGCAGCGTGTTCCACTCAATTAGCGGTGCGCAGGAGTGCCGATTAAGGGCCCTTGCGCAACCACAGATCCAGAACCACTTATAATTTGTAATGAAATATGTAAATAAATGAAATCTAAGTGTCATTGTAAAATTATTAACTAAATATAATTATCAATAAATATTCATGTTAATATTTATTTATTTATTTAAACTTCTTTGCACAATACAATCAAATGTAAAACGTACAAATGGCGGACTTAATGCCTAAGGGCATTCTCGACCAGTCAACCACATAATTAACAGAAAACAATAAATAACAGGTGCATTGGAAAAACTAAACAGTAATGAAAACAATGGTACCTACTTAATTTATTACATACTTATTATATCAATATTAGAGAATGCAATACAAAATATTTAAACACGTACAATAACAGTGCGTGATGGAGAAGACGCCGCCTCACTCCAGTTCTTGTTTGAGTAAATGTTGGCGAAGCTTACGCTTAAACACAAATTTGCTAGATGCTTGTCGAAAATACTATCATAGTAAAATTATTATATTATAAACATTATCTTCGATTGCTAGTCAATATTACTTGTAATGCATAAACTCATTGACAGTATAAAAACATTTAGCCAAGAGCTATTTTGTTAACGGTCGGAATGTTTTACCTTGTACTCATTTTAGATCAAGTGGTAGTTTATTATATATTTTCATGTACATATACCTTGACATGTTTCTGTTTGGCCTATTGGTTGACTGGAAGAGAATGGCCTAAGGCATTAAGTTCGCCATTTGTACTTAATTTTTATTGTGCAATAAATAAATAAAATAGTTATACACGTTTCTTTTATATATATCTGTGTTACATGGAGGTTCATACAGAAGATTCCGATACTGTTCCCTAAGCTTGCCCCTGCGTACGGTAGGTAATAGCGTAATAGTTAGTTTGGGTAGACGTAAATTTATACTACATCTTGTTTTGCTCACATGACTTCGATTATAAATTATAATTATTACTTGCTTCAAATGAATTTTGGTTAGACTAAAATTATTCTAGGATACAACATCTTGGGAGCGAGTCAATTGGCGTTGTGAATAAATAAGTTACGTTATATACGAGGGGGTGGTACTAATAACAAATGTATAGCGCAAATAGTAATGGAAGGGAATAGTTATAATAATAATTAGGAGTACCTAGTAGTTTTCTTTTACATCTCCTTATTCCCAATGTTTTCTTTTTAATAAGAAAACATGTAGTGCATTGGGGTAATTCCGTCTGCGGGGCAATTCCGTAAACAGGCATTTGTGCCCATTATAGAACGGCACACCGTTGTTAAATCTGTCGATAAAGCAGGGGATTTTTTTAACTATATGGTTTTAAAAGAGATGACGACGTGACGCCATTATGAATGGGCACAAACGCCTGTTTACGGAATTTCCCCGCAGACGGAATTACCCCAATGCACCTTACTTACTCTCGGGTCTAAAATTGGTCCCTGAATCAGATTCAAATACAAGACCAGAGTTAGAGATGAGGGATGTCATGGACCCAACTTTAGATCAGTAATTGCGAGTACCCTTGAACTGCCCGGCTGCGCGTGCGCGTCGTGCGCCCGTGACGTCACCGCTGACGTCACGGCCTCCGCGCATCCGCCATCGGCCATCACGCACCGCGCGACGTCCCGTCACGACTCGGATCCATCGAACCTTGTTTACTTTTTGTTTGTTGCTAAAATACCGTTTAATGTGCGCTAACGGCAGGCGGAAGTTGCGCGAGTGTCCGTAAGCTCTTAGCAAAGGCGTTGCGTAACTACGTACGTTTGTATTGTATAGTTAAATACTTCCACTTCTACTTGAGCTTTAAGGAAACTGATTTGCTCACTACTTTGCAATTACTATTAAATATTCCGTAGCTTTCTTTGTGTCGGTCAAAGTCGTAATCTAAGTACAGTTGAATGTCATATATTTTATTTGTCTTCTCTTCATTCATAATATAATGAAACCACGGATCATCCCCGAACGCGTAGGCTCACGATCTGCGCTTGCGACGGTGTCTATTCGATCGATATTATAATATACAGGGTGTTTTGTTATTCGTCTTAAACATTTTGGGGGTTAAATCAGTAAGTCATACTGATCAACTTTCACTATGGGACCAACCCCGAAATCGCGAAAAAAAAATAGACCATCCATACATACATTTTGGCTAGTCAGCTGACGATGTTTTGTATGGGAGGGTCAAATTTTTTTTCGCGATTTCGGGGTTGGTCCCATAGTGAAAGTTGGTCAGTATGACTTACTGATTTAACCCCCAAAATGTTCAAGACGAATAAAAAAACACCCTGTATATATAAATAAATATCACGGATCACCGAGCAGAGGCCATCACGAAGTTTCAACGAGGAAGGAAACCAACGCTGAATAAGTACAAAATATACAATTAAACAACGGTATAGGTAATCTTACATAAATTGACCTACACCCAAAGCAAAACAAAGCTCTAGGGTCTAATACTATAAGTACTTGCTAGACACATACTTACACCTACATGCTATCCCACATGAGTGTTCAATGAATCTTCCGTTTTAATCAACAACTCGCTAATAGCTTTCTCACCATTAAAAGATAGTTGAAATATAGGTAAGTTGAAGGAGAAAGAATGAATTCCAGCTTCAGGAACTCGCTAACCGACGAGACACTATAATGTTGTTAAAGTCACAAATCAATCTCAAATAGCATTTCGACTATGGAAGTATCAATTAAGGTAAAGTACGGGGACGGCGGCAGTGTCCTGGGTGAATTTCAGGGCGTTTCAACCGCCGTCATTAGTGTCACCAAATTTATTGACGAAATCAGAGACACTACAGCAACTTCTGATACTGATAGAAACTACATCCCCGGTTCTGCTTCTGTTTACATCAGGAGTTGCTGGTAGGTGTCACTGATTTCGTCAATATATTTGATGACACTAATGACGGCGGTGGAAACGCCCTGAAATTCACCCTCCTACCTTAACTGATATACGTACTTCCATAGTCGATATGTTAAGAGTTACTTATACACAACGTAACAACGCAACGTTATGTCGGACGCATTATGACATTACTGTATTATGTCCAAAACGACGGAAGCTCTTTAGCGGCATTACGTGTGGTAATCGGCAGCATACGGTAACGAACGAGTGGTTACGGCCGGGGGGGCGAGGGGGGAACAATGCGAGAAAGCCGCGGCGCGGGCGATCTGATCGAACATATTAGAAGATGGAACGTTGATTCAGGATGTATGCTATCTTCAGATCATTAATCATTTTACCGCATTAGTTACAAGGTCTCAATTCAATAGGTACTTAATCAATTGATTGGGCACATCTTTAATGAATATTTACGAGTTACACAATGTATACACTTCTTTTTATAATAGATGAACAAAGTTCAAGCGAAGAAGGAAATGAAAAGGTCATTACCTTATCGAATGGGCATTTGGATCTGATTCTCTCAATAATAAACGAAACCTGAACCTTTTATTACATTTTGGTTTTGGTTATTCAAAACTATAAAAGGAAGTCAAATCTCTTATTTAATTAAGAAAATAAACGCCCAACCAATCTGTTCATTGTTACACATTTAGATGAGTAAGGTAATTTTGCGGAGAAGCGGTGCACTTCTGTGACACCCCATTGATGGGGTGGAAGAGGAGTTCACACCGACATAATAGGTACTGCTTATACCGGCTCGAGTATAGTCTCGCGGCGCTAGAAATCCGAGATCAATGTTGGGGACACTATAGTCAAATTCAACACTGCGTCGTCGTAAGTATCAGTCATGGCAACTGCTGATAAGCAAACATTACGAAATCGGACACTTAACTATTGGTGATGGTTAGCCAAAGATAAATCAATCTTAATGCCTATGCACGTGATATAAGTTCAGCAGACTAGGCAGATTTACAGATCAGTTCGGAAATAGTTAAAACATTCAGTCTTGTTAATTATTACGCTTGAATATACACTCGGCGTCAAAAAAATCGATCGTCTACGAAAATTAGTTTTAAGTGAATATAGCTCTTAAATTATTTATTGTCCCCTATGAATATTAGTATCATTTGTAAGCACAATTTAATGACCCTTAAACGAATCGATCGATTCCGTATATAACAATTATCCCTAAATAAATTGGGATTTATAACTACTTGATGTCAACATTTCTAAATGTGCACCTTGCGATTTTTTTTGTGAACACTGAAAAATGTTTGGTGTTTTATTGGACATGGCAGAGCCTGTGGCGAGGATAATACTTGGATATTTTTATAAAGGGCTCTATCTGTATGACATATCCAAAAATGGCGTATACCGGACCTTAAGGTAACATTTAACGGCCGCACTCAGAGATGTTAATTAAGTTTTATGTTTGAATAAAGTTGCTGCTCTCACTTTCTATGCTATATTATATATAGTCTTATTCTATAATACGAAAAAAATACGAAAATTAATTTACGTCTCTGAGTGCGCCAGTAGGTAAGGGCCAACGCATTGTTAATCCGAATCATCGTCCATCCGTAATCATTTCCGCCGGAATCAAATTATTTTCAGTGAGTTATGTTATAATACAACCAAAACCCAAAATTTAAACCAAAATCTAAACAGTTGCCTGACTAAGCCTGCTTATTTACCCGAACCCGAAAAAATAAGATGAAAACGTTATGACAAAATGATGAGCTAGAGCTAATGGCTCAGCAATTAAAGTTATAATCATCAGCGTTGTTGTGTTCGGAGCCACGTCCGCTATTGTAATTCAAGCAATATTTGATGAAATTTGGCGTCTGTATTACGGGCTGAAAACTCGTAGACTCTTGCAACAGTTGTACTTAAATAGCTGTCCTAACAAAGCGATAATTACTATCGCTGCATGTTCGGCGTGGTTCGGCCATCGCGCGTCTTCACGGTCGCAATCACAATGGAACATCTGCGCGTTGCGCCAACGCCGAGAATGCCTCCGACGACGTTACCAGTTGCCACACCGACACACAGCTGATCGGCGCAGGCGCTGCGGGTCGTGCTTTCATTCATTTACTTACTAAATATAATAATAACTTATAGACTAGACTACTCATAAATAACTATAAATAGATAAAAACTCCCGACATAATTGCAACTCTACTTTTTCATCAAACCAGCTAACAACCACTCCAATTAAACTAGTTTTTAACCCCCGTCGCCAAAAGTGGGGTGTTTATTATAAGTTTGACGTGTATCTATGTATCTGTTTGTGGTATCGTAGCTCCTAAACGGATGGACCAATTCTGATTTAGCTTGTTTTGTAAGAAAGGTGAATCAATCGAGAGTGTTCTTAGCTTGGTTTGATGAAAATCCGTTGCCGTTTAAGAGTTATGAGCTTTGAGAGTAGAGGTGCCGATTTTGTCGGGGATTTTTTAACTCGGTTAGGTTGGGGTAGGTTTGATAGGAACCGTGTCCGAATCGGGCCATCCATTTCGGAAGTACACACACTCACACACACTGACACATATACAGAGAGACATACTGCCGCACTCAGAGACGTCAATAAATTTTCAAGTTTGAATTAAGAGGACTGTGAACCAACTGCAAAATCTAGTCTTTTTATACAAACGGCGATAACGTTTTCCACCTGTTTTCCACCCCCTAAACGTTAACCGAATTCGACCAATTTTTGACATGTGGCCAGTCGGAACAAAAACTATGTCCGTACGTTCCGTTTTTTTAAATAAAACAATTGACATGATATTTAAATAGTCTCTTATTGAACAAGGTGGATGAGGAGAGGATAGACCGAACGATGCTTTGTATTGTACACATAGAGGGTGTTGATCGTAAAGGTGGCGACTGACTTGTAACAATTTCGGTGTAACGTATCACTCGCGGTCCTTTTCTAATAGTTGCGTTTAAATAGGGACCGCGAGTGATACATTACATCGAAATGTTACAAGTCAGGCGCCACCTTTAGTGAGCGAGTTTATACGCCGGCAGCCTAGGCCAGTTACTGAGCCGGCGGAGACTGGACGGGGAGGAAGCCAAGACCGCCAACAATGGAGTGCAGGGAGGCCTACTACACTCCGCATGAGGTGATATCGGAGCTGGAATGCGTATCTACCTTGTAGTCTGACTTTGACCAAATAGTTTAGTTCTTTATAAATCTAATAGCTCCGTCCGCGTGGAAGTGGTTTATCGCTGCTCCCTCGGGAACTGTCCAATTGTCCGGGATAAAAAGTACCCTTTCTCGCGACTCAAACTACTTCCGTACCGAATAGTATCGAAATCGGTTCAGCGGTTTAGCCGTGAAAGCGTGACAAACCCGCAAACTTTGCTTTTATAATACATAGATATTAAGGATAAGGATTGCTTTTTACTAAAAAATCCGGATTAAAATAAGACCTTGACGATATACTCGTATTTAAATTGCCAATAAACATCAATAAATACTCCTAAGACGGAGGTTACACGCTCAGTATTTCATCCAGTCCATCAGTTTGGTCAGAATGACCGGAAAATGGTCGTCTAACCCACGGAATGTAATGGAATGACGGACTAATGGATGGAAAGTTTGACCAGACTGACGGACTGAACTGATGAAATACTGAGCGTGTGACCTCCCTCTAAATGTTACCAGTTATAATCCTAATTATCTTTTTCAGCTCCGTCTGTCCGTCAGTTTTAGCGCCGTTCACATGCGCGCGGATCCGGTTTTTATGTTTGAGTGTAAATAATAGTTGGTACAATATTTGTGTTGCCAAGGCCGTGTTTATTTTTTTCAAGTCAGGTTGTTTTCATTTAATCAACACTAAATACACTCACGAGCAATGAAGCGGTCACTGTACGTACAAGTGTGTGGGCGCGGTGACCCGTTTCGTTTCTCGGCTGTGCTCGTGGTAGCCTCACGTCTTCCTCGTCGCATCGGAGGCCGAGGTGCGCACGCGCCGAACACTCGCTGCTCGTGCTTACCTCAACACACGCATTTTCATTTATCATGTTATTATTGTAACTATGTTGTTTGTACAAGGTTTTAATTAACTTTATATTTATTGTTTATTTAGCTAAAGTCTTTTTGAAGTACGGACTTGAATACGGAACCCTCGGTGCGCGAGTCCGACTCGCACTTGACCGGTTTTTGTTTCTAATAATGACTCGCGCTAGTTTAAATTTTATAATTAAAAACCTGGTTCATTGCTGATGAAAACTACCGGGAAAATGAAGATTCAAGTTTTGGAGCCACCACTAGCGTACTCGTGTGCTCGTACATACATACATACTCTGACCAGCGAGTCGTGTCACAAGCAATTTTTTAGAATTCTTCATATGGCAACAATTTTATATATCAAACAAGTCGTCAGGTTTTTTTATTTCGCACTATATTTTGTGTTGCAGCTGAAGATTTTTTAATTTGCAGTTTTTAGGGTTCCGTACCTCAACGAAAAAAACGGAACCCTTATAGGATCACTTTGTTGTCCGTCTGTCTGTCTGTCTGTCTGCGTGTCTGTCAAGACCCTTTTTCTCAGGAACGCGTGGAGGTATCAAGTTGAAATTAATATCAAATACATAAGTCTGCAGTCCCTTGGATCAGTGTAAAAATCAAATATCTAAATCAACGCAATGAAAAGATACGGCCGTTTATGCCGCATATTGAAGGGAATCTCAAGGGAATCAAAACCTATAGGGTACTTCCCGTTGACTTAGAATCATGAAATTTTTGCAAGAAGCAATGTCTTGTAGCACAAGTAAAGGAAAAAATCCGAATACCGATAATTTGTAGTTACAACACATAAAAAATATCCCAGTATAAGCTGACACTCACTAAGTACTAAAGTGCATACTTATTGCGTGTCAGTTTATACTGGACATTGTTTGTATTGTATTCCCGTGGTTTACGAACTATTTACATGGCTACAAGTTTGTGCGGAACCCTCGGTGCGCGAGTCCGGCTCGCACTTGACCGGCTTTTTTTATTGTGGCACCACTCACCGATCGGACTATACAGGGTGGTCCGCGGTAAAGTGCACAAACGAATAAGGGTGAAACTACATGTGTGTACAATAATAATAATTATTGTAAACTGTATGCAAAACAAAAATAAAATTATTTTTTTTTCGTGATAAAATCACATCTAGTTTCACCCTTATTCGTTTGTGCACTTTATCGCGGGACACCCTGTATTTTGATAGCTACTGTTCTTACATGAGAGATTCAGCCCTATACGATGGACTAGTAGAAAATTCCGCCGGGCTTTAAATCCGCCATTTACAAATGGCGGATTCGGAAATCTATCGTTCGGAAGCCGCGGTGTTGGCTGGTTTTCTTTCTTTGTAGGTACCGAAGTAAGTTCATACCCGTCCGAGCGCCGCCTGCGACTGTACTACTGTTGTACTTAACAACAGTGAACCCGTGGAAGCACAAGCAGTTCATCAGGCTCGCTCGAGCTTACTTTTGGCCTCTAATCTACTAAATAGATACAAAATTTCCTCTCAATAAACGCTGTATTAGATTAGGTTCTCGTCCGTCGTTGGACAATTGACGTAATTATAGTTATGTCAAGGCAGTCCATGGCACGTAGTGTACGAGTGTACGTGACGCGCATGCGCCCCACAGATTCCTCGCGCCGGCAACTACGGGGCGACACAATGGACTCAAAGCCTTATCGCGCGATAAAACCCACATAACACATTAGTAAGGAGAATGGGGTCCTTTTTATATGTAAATTAGGATCCCGGCGCTGAACGTGTTATTTAGAAGTACAGCGGCGCTCGCGGCCTTGAGGAGGAATCTAGGAGGAAGTACTCACAAAACAATAACAGAATGATTAAGACTACAAAAACGACATGACAAAAACGTTTATATTGAAGATGTTTTGAATGATTGGACTGAAGCTTAACGTGAAGTCATAAGCACCTCAAGACTCACGATGGACGTTTTATTTTAACAGCTCTGCAGCAGCTGTAACGAGCCAGTCGTGCGGAACAAGGCACACCAAGGTTTCGCAAATGAAGGGGAAGGTTAATGAAGGGTGATGTACAGGCGAAAAACGTTTCCCAAACTGATTCATTCCCCAGACGTATCATGTGGCCAACCGCCTTGTTTGAAATATTTACAACTTCGAAAAAAGCAGTTGGCCAAATGATACGTTTGGGAAATTAATCAGTTTGGGAAACGTTTGTCGTCCAAATGAAAGGATACCGAAGGAGAGCTATATGACACCTCGTGGGCGTGATTACAGCGGCCTGAAGACGCAACCGACCGATTTTCAGCTCAGACCAGCTTCACTTACGCGTTCAAGCTCCCATGAGGGTAAAGCTGCAGGTAAGCTGCAGGTAATACTATAATAATGCTGACAGATGCCCAGAAGACTAGTTTATCTCTCTTCAATGACCTACAAATTCTTTGATTCTGTAGGCTAATGGAGCTGGTCACCACATTAAACGCACAGCGATCAGATCGGCGCGCGCGCCGGCCGCGGTCGCCGGGGAGCGCCCGCGCGCCAATTACATTACACCCACTTCATAAACTAGATATTGCCTGTGACTTAATTATTTTAGAAGGCATTTATAATCTATAAACAGTTGGTCATGTTATAACTGAAAAGTTTAGCTCGGCAAAAAAGTTTGAAAAAAATAGGAGCCACCCATTTGCTAGAAGGTTGAATAGATAACTTTAGTGAATAAGTAAAGGAGGTTTGCGTACTGCAAAGGAGTGGAATGCGCTTCCAGCGTCTGTATTTCCGAGTGCATACAATCTGAACCTATTTAAAGCTAGGGTGAATAGGCATCTTCTGGGTGAGCTCGCTACATCGTAGACTGAATCTTCGTCCTCCAAGGGCGGGAGTTGGTCAAGAGCAAACCCATTATCAATAAAAAAAAATAAAAAAAGAAATCTAAGTCCACACCGGTGCGCTCTCATGTTTATCTTGCGTCTTCGTCTTTACTTACAGCGCATGCCCCTAGCGCACGCCGATCCGGCGCAGCGCGGTTCGCGTGCAATGACGCACGATGAACGTGAAGCTTATAGGTTGGCACATGATGGACTTAATGCCAGCCTATTTAAAGTATATCGGCAATATCGGAACACACAATGCGCTAGATTGCACAAGTTTCTATAATTATATTACACAAACCCCTTTTTATAATTTCGTTTGCAATTTTGGCATTTTACTTTTTTTTAGTTTATAATATACTTATTGCGAAAGCCTTCCGTCGACGTCTGTATTGATTCATTATGACTATTCATATTTGTTTAGAGTAGGAGCCATCGGGATTATTACCAAGTATAGGTGAGATAACAAGGTTTTATTTACCTTTCCCCGCCTGTCCATCACGTTACGTCAGAGTTTACTCTAATGACTACTTCTTGGTAGAGTTCGAGAATGTGTCGGCCATCGCTCGCCGCCCGGGTGATCGACGGCCGAAGAGATCTCGAGTGGGGACCGCTCATCGTATAGTCATTATCGTAGGTTGATGTTTATTGTTGTTGTCACTTTCACTCGTTTGACGATTCACGGTTCCTGACGACAAACGGACAAGGATGCAAAAACGACCACTTATGATGTTAACTGTACCAGACGACAACGCGAGGGGGATCGAAAGTGAATCAGAATAGGTCCGTCGTCCCCAGCGGCGCGTGAGTGAACCTTCAACCCTCCCGCGCTGGAGTCATGCGCGCTTGCAATTTGTTACATAAACTAGAGCAAGGTCAGTAACTGCCTCAAATACTTTCAAAGCGATATCGAACGCATTGCCGCTGATCTGGCCAATACGCGTTTAGAAAGCCTGCAGATTTGCGTTGACATAATAAAGCTAAACACTTAGCCAGTATAGTTATACAATCAGGTCGACTGGCGCGAGGTGCGTACGAACGTACGATAGCTCGGACTGAACAATTAGCGACTGGGTGCGAGTTACCAGTCGTTTCTATTCTACACCTTTCCTCAACTAAACCGCAACGTTTGACAACGTGGAACTAAACGGAAGGGTTAGGTTAATGTCGGTAGAGCACGCTGTTGAAGTTGCTAGGCTATCAAAAACGGCTTTTCCTAACATGAGCGGATTTCATGAGAGTTTCATTCATGGTTTTCGGGACAGAGTTACTACGAGGCTGGGCAGTTACTTGTATTTGAAACACAAATACAAAATACATATTTGTACTTTGTATTTGAAACACAAATACAAAATACGTATTTGTATTTCAAATACTACCTAGTAAAGTATTTAGCATTTCAAATAGGTATTTTATGTTTTAAAATACATTTGCACATAATTTTTTTTCAATTGTCTTGTGTAGTGTAGTAATATAAGTGAAAATTCTCTTAAATAAAGAAAAAACACAAGCGTATAACGGAACATTTTACGGAAGTGCTATCAGACAAGTTTTTGCTTGTAAAATATCCAGCTAATGAAAATAGTCTCTTCATAAATTAGCTTCACTAAAAAAATGTATTTTAAATACTGTAATTTGTATTTCAAATACATGGTCTTAAATACTGTATTTTGTATTTTAAATACTTGTCATGAAAGTATTTTGTATTCAGTATTTCAAATACCTCATTCAAATGTATTTTGTAATTTGTATTTGAAATACTATGTAGCAGGTATTTTGCCAAGCTCTGGTTACTACTACTTCTACATATACAAATGAAGAGTATGGAGTACGAACCAGAAACAATGTGTAATATGTACGTGTTTCTTATAATGTTTAATTTTGTGGTTAGTTTAATAGTTGTGGAGACCGTGTGTAACGGCGTAGACGTCTTATACAGGGTGTCCCAATATCAGTAACCCACATTGACACCGGAGGTAGACCAGCCTAAGACGGACCGAATCAGACACTTTTTTTTCTTTGCTTTTTTTCTTTTGATTTTTTTTAATTTTTTTAACGGAGTGGAAATACAAATACAAAATACAAAATAATTTATTAGACAAAAAACAACATTTTACATAGGCGTAGTTGTCCGTCAGAGACCAAACTAGGCTAAGCCTGTATCTTGGCCGTCTGCGAGTGCGGTTGACTAAATAGCTAATGAAACAATTATATGAACTTTATCTTAAGAATCTACGAGTAATTATTTCTTAATAGTAATACATTAAATACGAGCTATAGGTACACCAAATTCATACATGTATGTGTGCGCTCGTGTGTTCATGTATGTATGTGTGTGTGTGTGTGTGTGTGTGTGTGTGTGTGTGTGTGTGTGTGTGTGTGTGTGTGTGTGTGTGTGTGTGTGTGTGTGTGTGTGTGTGTGTGTGTGTGTGTGTGTGTGTGTGTGTGTTTGAGTGTGTGTGTGTGTGTGTGTTTGAGTGTGTGTTTGAGTGTGTGTATGTGTGTGTGTGAGAGTGAGTGTGCGTGTGCGTAGGTGTGTACTTTGTATTTGTTTACAGGTTGGGGTTTATTTTATCTTAGTGGCTTTTATAATGTCTTCAGTTTCACTGTAACTCAAATAAATAAATAAATATAATAAATAATAAAGATTTGCCAGTTTAAAGTTCTTTTCCAGTACAAACTTTAAACTGGCATATCTCGAAAACCATGCGACTTTTACTGAGGTCATGTTAGGCTGCTTCGGTCCGTCTTAGGCTGGTCTACCTCCGGTGTCAATGTGGGTTACTGATATTGGGACATCCTGTAGATAGGTTATATGAGGAGCCCTGCTGCTGCTGGCGCTGGCACCGTTAGTTGGTTCCGGAGTGTTCACCGGGATGTTCGGCACACTAAGGCTGCCTTTCCATAGAAGCGGCGACGAGCAGAGCGGAGAGGAGCGGAGCTGTGAAAAGAGGTATGTGATTCCACTGAGGCGGAGACGAGTGGTGATGAGTGGCTATCTATACAAATGTGATACAGTCGTCTCCGCTTGACTGTTTCCATTGAATCGGAGCGGAGAGGAGATGTGGGTTACAACCAATGTGATTGGTCGATTCCTACACAGCTCCTCTCCGCTCCGCTCGTCTCCGCTTCTATTGAAAGGCAGCCTAACTGTCGCCGCGTGCGCCGCCGTCCAACACACCATCATCGACGCACACAATGTTACGGTTGTTCAAACGATTGACTAGGTATTAAGCGACTTACCAACTGCCATACGATTAAATAAATACTTGGTGTTGGGTGATCCTCTTGTGGTTTTATCAGTTACATTATTACGTTTTACGTCTTTGTGTATTTTTGAAATTGAAAAATAATACTTTATTTGAAAGTTACCGAGGAAAAAGTGGGGTGCTCAATACTTCTGGCCACGGCTGCACTAACGTCACGGATGTGTCCGTTCCTAACTCGGTTGTCTCCGGTACCCGGTTGATATAATAGAGCACAAACCGTGTCACAACTGCGCCGGCACGTAATGAGCGATCGTTGCACCTTATAGCTGGTTATTAGCATAACGATGGGCGGAGCGGCTCGGAACTGTGGTCACCACCACAGTTCTGTACTCCTTGTTTCGAATCAGTATCGTCTCGATCGCCAGTCTTGACCAGAGATGACCAAACCCATTATACCCATTAAATCGTACGTCATCACATTTACACCGGAGGTAGACCAGTTTGAGGACTCGCAGTGTTGTATGGCTTATAATGAATGTGTACATGCACCGGATAAAGTCGCCGGACCGGTAAAACGGTCCGTCGTTCGGTAAAAAAACGGACGTCTACTTAGATGGAGAATTATTCGTCTACACAGTTCCCAAAAACTACTCTTCTATCTATCTATTACATACATTGTACCAACTATACCAAAGTTGAATTTATTATCATTCGGCTCTTTCGTATGAAAGCACCGCGGCGGTGGCGCCGGCGCATTGTCAGATACAGATCTCCCGACGGCTGCTGATGTAACGGCTCCGGTACGTCCTACAATACAATTTTAGATTACTCAATTCCGATTCCACAACATTATGATAAGATGCCGTTTTGCTGAAAGGATGCTCGCAGCACATAACTGACCTAATTGGCTGGCTGGCAAGGGTCGGCTCGGCGACGGCGCCGGCGCCGGCCCGGCTGCCGGGGAATGCAAAAATGTATGAAACTATATGGCATGTTTTTTCACTTACCGGCGCCGGCGACGGTCCGGCTTTCATACATTTTTGCTTCGGCACTGTAGCCGTGCCGGTGCCGTGCCGGCCAGTGGAAAAACGACCAAACTGAGGCACTTGTGAAAGGAACATCGTATGGTTAATCGGTTCACCGAAGTGGAGTGTAGTGTATATAACGTAATATTCCAATTTCTACGATTGAGGTGAAGAGTGGATAATTTGTTTATTTATTGAAACAAAATCCACAGCACAAAATACAACAATTTATAAAAAAGTATTATGTTTCCACATCACTGGCCAATTAGGGATTTACTTTTTATAATTTGTAACTGTTAAATAAAACACCAAACATTATATAATGGATATGTACGATGCAAACGCATTCGCGTAATAGAGACGTAATAGTGCTATATAGTAGATTCACAACATACAAGATATAGGTAGGTACATCTATCAGCTCTATCACTACATATTAGTATAAAACAAAGTCGCTTCCCGCCGGCGCCTGTCCCTTTGTATGTACCCTTAGATCTTTCAAACTACGCAACGGATTTGAATGCGGTGTTCACCATCAGTTAGATATTTTTTCACGACAGGTTTATGTATATAATAGTACCCGGAGCAAAGCGAGGGCGGGCCATTAGTAATTTATATATTGGAACGTAGAAGATTTCATGCGTCGGGTAAAGTATCTTGGGCCATGATCTGCTCAGACTCGCGCGCAGCTGCGCATAATGACTGCAATTATCTATTCATATGAACAATTAAACTAATCGCGGATGCCTTCCGCGAGATAGCCGCGTGCATTCCCGGCGAGGGTCAGCGTTGCACCACCGCGCCATGCGCAGATTACGAGAGCGCCAGTTGCATAACTTATGTCACGACTAGACTTGCAGAACGTCACCGCAGAAGCGCCGACCCATCTATTCAGGCGGAAAAGATATAATATAAAGAGTACTATGAACTAGGTCGTAATACTCATAATATATGTAATAGTTATTATGGAGGAAATTTATGTTCTGCTGTAACGAGTCGTGGATTCGAACATTTCGAACTTTGTACGTGAACATATACTATTGTATTTTCTACTACTGTCTTTCGATGAAGGGAAACATCGTGGGGAAACCTGCACCGTTGCAAAGCGTGTGTGTGAGGCGCGAACCTGTAATGTGGACTAACTATTATATAGCCGCTTTTACGTGCAGCTGCATGTGAGCGGGAAGCGGGCAGGAAAGTGGGCAGCGCGAGGATATTAAGTACATAACATAATATATGTTAACGGGTTAGTTGGCAGCCCCTGCCGCTGCTGCTCGCGCTGCCCGGCGCTCCAGCGAGGGAGCAGCGATAACCACCCGCTGCCCTCGAGCACTATCGCCGGCAGCGTGCAATGGGAAGCAGCGGCAGGCTGCATGTAAGCGCGGCATGACAGAGGGAGAGCAGTGGCACATATTCTGTCTAGCTGTTTATGAACCGACTCCATTCACCCGTGGGTATGTTTTGTATAAGTAGCAATAAATAAAAATGTTTCCATTACTTTGTATCGTTCGCGCCAGAGTTCATTGAATTGTTTAGGGTTTAAAGATGATCGCCTACTTTATACCAAGTATATAAGTTGTCTCGCAATCGCACTCCTGTTCATTTTATTACTATTATTACGAATTACGATCGCTCGTAAAACTTTTAACGTGTGAAACCACAATTTACATTAAAGTAATGTGTTATTAGATATACTTTAAACCGGTGACATAATACTTACATATAACCTACACGTTACAGCTCGTGCACTGGTCAACCCTGCACCCCGCCCCGCGCGGCGTCACCCGGCACTGCGTGCTGTCGGCGCCGCGGCCGCCCGCCGACCTGACCCACATATTTTAGTGCTTGCTCATAATAACATAACTTCTCGAGCAAGTGCATTTGTTTCAGCAGATACATGCGGAGACAGCGTTCTAATTTCCAAATAAACTGCATATAATACATTATGAAAACCCCGTGCACGTGGTTTATATCCGGTATTAGTATATGTACCAATATTTCTTCACATCGCTATGGTAATTTTGTCTTAATTGTCCTTAGCCTCAAAATACTCAATGTCAAATAGTAAAAACATTGCAATGCAGACAATTATTAGAATAGGTATTTATAGAATCATCGTACGGTCAACAAACTTAATTGTTGAGCCTCTGAAATAAATTACATGATTTATTTTTACGACAGGATTCTATAGTGCCTCAGCAATTAAGTTGTCGACTGTACCAATCGTTTACAACAGTGTGGTCGAACAAGGTCCAACTCACGCCCAAGTACGAGTAACTCGCTGGCGAGATGTATGCTCCCTCATCCTTGGCTCGGGGTGAAAGGCCCTCTCGTGAGCCGCGGCGAGGAGGCGAGGCTGACACAATGGCTGCCGTCGCCGGTGTGGTGCAGGGTGTTGCCACACGCCGCCGATCTAAACCGTAACGACCGATAATCGCCGAGTGGGCGGCTGGCGCCGCGCGGGTGACTCCACCGTCAACTATACGCTGTTGAGGATCGGGAGGGTGCGCCAAAGTTCATATAAAATTGCAAATTAGATTATTGGAACTCCGAAAATGTATCTCATACAATTTTACAACCTAATGATCATTGTACATCATTTTTTTTTATTACTAACGATCGAAACTCATAATCAACAGATTTCATAATATCACTAATTATACACCTTGTATTATACTAATATTTGTTTTCATATATTTTCTGATACTAAAGATCAAAACTCCTAATCATTCTTATTCATAATGAAGGTCTCCATTAGGTACGACGACGAGCGAAGCGAGGAGGAGTGTTAGGTAGAATTGCGACACTATAGCGCGCGAGCGCGCCGCGCCAGCGGCCGGCGAAGCGCCAGAAATGAACATATTTTTAACTAATACTTACATATAGTAGACGATGAGCGAAGAATCACCCTTCTATTTCTAAGTCCCTGCTCCGTAGGTAGTAATAAAAATGCATGAACAAAAAAAGTATAAGGAAAAAAATTATGAAGAGTGATTATTATGAATACAAATGAGTATTAATAAAAAAAATATGATAACTGTCTGTTATGAGTTCCGTTGGTAGTAATAATAAGTTATGAACAAAAAAAGTATGAGGAAAAAATTATGAAGAGAGAAATCGGTAGTAATACCAAAAATCTGAATAAGAATTTTGTATGAGCCAATATGGACCCTTGATAGTTATTTAAGCATAATGTAAAATGCATGACATATCAAAAGTACCATTGGAGAAACTATTTGTACGCCTGAATGGCTTTCTTTTTGCATGTCATTCTATGACAAAACATGTGACACTCGCCTACTTGATATTTAGTATTAAGATCCTTGTAACCACCATGTTTTGAAGCAAATATCTAAATACTCTGATTCTGATTCTGAATCCTTCACGCTGAAAATCTAGACGGATTCAGATAGCTTATAGATATATCCAAAATTAACATCAGACTGTGCGTCTCTTAAGTTACAGACTAGTTAGAAAGGGATATCCGAGCGACAAATAAGTCGTGCCAGCTGTACTGAAAAGTGTATGTCCGTAGAAGCACCCGCGGGCGATGGTGCAAGCATGGTGCAAGTCGCATCGGGTGATTGAGCGGCTCGCAGCAGTCGCACCGGAGAGTAGCCCGGGGCCGGTGGACACCGCCGTCGGAAGAGTTACACATACCACTAGCAAAAGGGGGCAATAGCTACCTAAATAAAATAAAGACAATTGAGACACATCTAGTATGGCCAACAAAGTTCATATCTTATCTTATCTTATCTAAGGGATTAGAGGTTCTGCCGTCTAATCTAAAACGCGGCATCTGTTATCGTGCCCAATACTACACACTGTGTAAAGCACTATGTAATGTCCTTTGCCAAGAAAACCATACATTATGGTAAACTTTCAGTAAATTGTAGCTAAATCTTCCAATACTTAACATCTACTTTGATAGGCAGGTTTATTTCTCAGAATGAATATGCACATGTGTGCACACATATATCGAATAGCTCGGCGTGTGCGCTGACGATTGTCCTCCACTCGACACCGCCGCTCCAAACGAGCCGCTACTAAATCGGGCAATTAACTACATATACTAACTATATCTATTCGTAAGCCGTGCACTCCACTGCAGACGCATGAGTTGCTCGACTCGCATTACTCACGCGCTATAAACCGCCGCACTGCACTTACTACTATTCTCGACTATTTATCGCTATCACGTTTCACAAAACGAGTTTTTCTAGAATGTGTCACCGCTCACACGTAACCCCGCGGCGCATGCGCTGGTGCTTGTACAAGGAAATTGGCGACGAAGGTTGAGTGAAGGCTGCATAAACTTCTAAACAATGTGGAATAACTAAGTTGTTATAACTTCCAAAATCAGATATTCGTATTGTGTGAAACTTTGCAAGCATACAATGACAATTACAAGTCCAAGACCGTGATTAGTACCTAGTCAATGATCATCAAAAACATGAATTGTATGTAAATGTCTCGCAATGTATGCTTCCTCCATAATAAATGTTTGCTTGACTTGGCGGGCCTGCCGTGCCACTAGACTAGTAGACTAGTAGACTAGTAGACTAGTAGACTAGAGAATTACTCAGATAGGTCACTAAATGGCACTGGGAACAGATACCACGTGGAAGCAGGACGGCATATCTGTTACCTAGAGCTGAACATATGAGGGGCCGAGGTCAGGTAATAAGCATACCTGAACTTTTATTAGTGTGCTATTTTCTGAGCGCTTCTAGCGTAGGTATCCTATCAACCTCTCTTAACAATTAAAATATCATTATTAATAGTAGGTCCAGATTGGTTTTAGGATAGCTTTATACACTGTCAACTTGCTGTGAGTGCTCATTTGCGAATGGCGTCCTATTAACCAGTACATATTGCACAATTGTAAGTCAAGTTGCTTTCGCTTGGTCCATATGTGCTTTTGCCATGTTAGCCTTCGGTCCAAGTGCATGCCCAGGTATTTCGCATAATCGTCCTGCGGAATTTCTTCGTTGTTTATTGTCACCGGCGAACAAGAGTCTCTCCTAAGTGTAAATACTATCCTAAAACCAATCTGGACCTACGGAATACAGTCTGGGGTACAGCCAGCAATAGCAATATTGAGATACTGGAACGTTTCCAAACCAAAACACTTAAATCCATCTTTGACATACCACAGTACATCAGTAATAAAATTATATTATGAAACTACCAACAGTCAAACAGGTGATCATGAAACATAGCATTAACTACCAGAAAAGACTCGCAAATCATAAAAATGAACTTGCCCTCGGACTGAGAGGAGACAAAAGTACACGCTATAGGAGATTGAAGAGACATAGTGTTCCAACTCTATTAGATAGATTTGTCAGGATGGAATTAAACACCCAACTGAGAAGTGTCTCACCAAGCCAAACAACCCAAACAGATACATGATATCAAATAGAGAAGTGGCTTATTGTTATGTGAAACAGATTGCCCACGACGCAGAAAAGAGATAATAATAATAATAATAATAATAATAATAATTTATTAATAGTAATGAATGTCATGATAGATTGCAGCGGCTGTCAAACAGGACGCCAGTCATCGGGCAGGGTGTCGTGGTCGGTTGCGACACGGCTACAAGTCGTCGGTCGAGGCGACAGACACTGCGAATAGGTACGAGCAAGTCACGATGCGATCTATTCCTGCCAAGGTTAGGACTGCATGTCGCAATTCATAATGCAGGACTTTGACAGGCTGTAACTGGCGGCTGGGCAGTTTGACCGTTCAGACTAATGAGAAATATTCGAGTTTATAGCTGTACCACTATTTTGATTTATTAAGTTATAGACTAGTCTAGTAGGTCGTTAATTATACAGGAGTACGTTTTTATACTAACTCTAGGTATGTACCCGGAAGACCCGACGGTCACTTTGAGTTACTGTCCAATATTCCCAATTACATAGTTATTCACCTTGAGGTGAGAAAGCTAGATCTTTTTTCGTCCCTTCATTTATTCATTTTTCTTAAGAGCTAGCTCTTGTCGGTGGAGTGATTGCTGTGGTAATTGCCACTTTGGCCCACGTTGGGCGCCAATGTCACGGTACGGAACGGTAGGGATTCTTGTAGGAAAAGAGAAGTCACCAGGGCAGGAATTGATATATCTTGTTAATCTTCTTAATTTATAAGTACAAAATAAGGCACCTGCGAACAAAGTAGATAGAAAACTTAGAATATACCTAATGTAGCTGAGTTAAAAGGAATGGTCTATGTTAAAATGTTATAAAACTTACAAATAGTGCCAAACGGTCGGAATCAATAAATAAGAGGTATCCTTTGACAACAAGCTTTTCACTAAACTAAACAAACGATAAATGATTTTCATTAAACTATTTTAAATAAATTATTTTATCAGCAAAACATTTAAATGAACTCAAATGTAGAATCAGAATAAAATAGCCAAAAAGAAAACGCCGGAATGGTTTTATTAGACGAGGCGTAATAAGGTAAATACACCTCGTTACAACTTTTCTCTGTTCTCCGCCAATTTTTTCACCTCCTGATACGTCACGACATGGCCTTCTGACTTATTTGGCCAAAGTAGCTAAGCCTAGTTCTTCCTCTTTCCTTTTCGCCCCTTTTAAAAGTTATTTTTACCTGACTGCTGAAGAGGAAGATTAATTATTTTAATTGAACAGAAACGGGGCGTCTAGCGCACACAACAAGTTAGAAAGGGAGATCCAAGCGACAAACAGCCAACTGTGCCAACTAACCATTCAAATTATAGGGGAGCTGTTACAAAGAAATAAATATCATACGAGTGAAGAAGTTTCATATTTTGTATCATTAGTCAGATGCTGTGGCCAGTAACAATGGTTTGTTCCACAGGTCTGTGCTCTCCTCGCCTGCTCCGAGCGCGCGCCGCAAGCTCTATATAAAGCAGTGGCGCAGGGCCCATATAACCCGATTCCCGCCGGGTTCCCTTGGAAATTCCTATGCATAATGTACTCAAACAAAACGCACAACAATAAGTAACCCGATATACTATAGCCTTACCCGCCCGTTAACATAACACGCGTAGTATACATACATTTTTCATAATAAGATGAATTTACCACTAAGCGCGAAATCAAAAACTCCTTAATAAAGCCGATATCTACCGCATGACCGACCGCACGCACACATTCACTGTATTACTAGAAAGAAACGCATACAACAATATTCATTTACACATAAACACTCGGAGTTACATTTTTCTGGGCTATCTCCCTCAAAACTCCATACAAGCCGAGGTCTCAGCGCATGACTCAACACTAACACATTCAAACATTTAAACTCACGCACTAAAACAAAACGGCCTTGGACTTCATAACGTGATACTACAACATCGCATCTTGTCTCTCAACTCGCATTCCTAATTCCGCCAAAAGTGTCCGGCTTATTTCATTCAATTTTAAACTTTAAGTGCATATCGTAAGCTTTATTTTCACTAAATACACCCAAAAAAATGTCTCTGATCGTACTTTCCCGTCTCATTCGGCCGATTATACGGTTCTACGGTTGTCCTTATCTATTTTTGCAAAAGTTTATGGAGACAAAACATAATCTACCTACCGACTCTTTGCGCGCCGCCGTTGCCCGCCAAATAATTTGCATTGCGTCATTTTTTCATTCATTACATTACCTACTTTACTTTCGCGTCCGCCAAAACACACGGTGTTTTTTTTTAAATATTGTTAGTTGGTGTTAATTTGTGTTTTATGATACTTTACTGGTGAAATTTAGCTTGCTACGCTTGCTAGTGTATATGTGATTATTATTGTGATTGTGATATTCTTAAGATTTCGGCATATTTATCGGCGGGCAACGGTTTGTTTTGTGTTTTCGTACCTACCTAACCTTAAACTTCTTATTTGGTTTGCGTGTATTTATTGAGGTTATTGACGTGTTTCGTTTTATATTTTTGTCTGTAGGTACTTAAAGTACAAATGGCCGCATTAGTTCAAATAGAGTGTTGTCTTACATATTACTTACCTTCTTAATGAACTAAAATGTTTTTCAAAGTTATCCTTTAAAAATAAGAAACATGTCATGTTTGGGGTTGGAACGTGCACGCTCGTAAATATAAATTGATTAAGGCGTAGGGAGAGATGGATTTTTCAATCACTTCCACTGTCCACAGCGCATTGTTATTAAATTATAAACATAAACTGGCTGATTAAAGTATCGGTTGTAAAGTTTTCTTCATTTCTTTGATTTTGTTAGGTAGGTACTTGTAGGTACCTACTATTTTTGATTCGTAAGACACGAGCAAATTTTGGCTTTGTTTTTATTGGTTTCTGTGTGCAGTGGATGTATTAATTTGGTTTATTTTGGTTTTGTTCTTAACAAAGGGCAGAGTTTTCGTTTATATGTTTTGCTAAATATTACTGGGTTTTGATTTCTTAACGAGTCCGAAACATTTGGGTCGTTCCAGCTTATAATCGTGAGTTTTAGCCGTTCATCCATTATATTTAATAATTTCTCACGTTACTCCAAATGTTACAATTGAGTGTCAGTCCACTAACATTTTATAAGTCTTCTGTAAATAATATATGATTGGTTACCTACTACATTATATCTATTAAATTCTTTATGCTAAGCCTCAGGCATAAAAAACCAATACAACTAGGTATGCAAACAGTAAAAACCTGAGCATTAAATCTTTTTGTCAAAGACCCGCGACGACACTTTCGCGGCACGAGAAAAAACTACCAACCAACTAGCGTATTTTTTATTAGAGTGAACTTGTCAAATATGAAAAAGACTCTAAACATGCGCGGCGGTAAGCGGTCTTCGTTTTACTATTCTATGCTTGTTAAAACAACTCGGCCTACTGGACAAAACAGGAGGTGGACGGTAAACCGGCGAAGGTACCCTACGCCGTACGGATTTTTAGGGTTCCGTTCCCAAAGGTGACACTCGAACGGGACCCTATTACTACGCTGTCCGTCCGTCCGTGCGTGCGTCTGTCCTAACTTTAAAGAGCTGTATCTTTTGAACCGTAATACATAGCGGGTTGATTTTTTTTTCAGAATATGTGTTATTACGGCGAATTTCCTAACAAACAAAAAAATAAAGACATGTAGTTAAATAATAATCCTCCATACATTTTTTTTAACGTATTTTCATTTTTGTTGTCATCGTAAAAACGGTAAAACATACAAGTGCGCGAGTCCGACTCGCACTTGACCGTTTTTTTTGCTCCGAGTTGCCTAGTGGCGAGGGACCACGCTTCGCCACTGATATAAAGTTGTTAGTCATCTCTAGCACAAGCCGTGGTGGTACCTAACTGCATACATTCCAATGACTTCGATGCGCACGTTTAATACGAGCCGATTGCAACTTAACGGTTACTTCAGATTATGCCAGGTATTACTGGGTCTGTTATAAAGAATAAAGACCATTCATCTCCTCCGCCGACACCTCGTTGAGTGGACCATTAAAATGATCGAAACGACTCAACTGGCTCCAGTGGCCTTGGCGGCGGGTATTTCCGCTCTCCGGCGCTATCGGTAACTCGCCAGATACCGGCGAGATAAGATAAATTCACATACGTCACGTCATTATTGTCGTATTATCACTTGGCCAAATAATTCTGAAAACGACTGAGCCTGTTTATCTTTTAGTTTGTAGATATATCATCCAATAAACCCATGATGTCTCAGTTTATTTGCTTGGCAAAGTTCCTAATTACATTAAAATCGTCAAATAAACTGTGAAAACACACATTATTGAGAAAAATTGTTAATAGCGTCATTAATTATATGAGTTTGTGTGTACTGTTATTTTGTTATTATTGTAATGAATTTTTATAAATAAATATCTTATCTATCTATCGAAATTGCCTCGGGGGGTCGTCTATAGCTGCTTTCACCTTACATTTATTTTTCATTACGTTATTAGATATCTTTTTCGACGTATAAGCTTAGGTACGAGATTGGTAAAAAATAAGCTAGATCTGCTTAATATCCAAACTCTGATAAAATTAGGAGACGCGATATTAGGAACGGGAATTCTGAAAAAAACTGAGAGAAGAAGACGCACCTATTTATGCGGTAAACCATGCCGTTACCGAAGATCAAAAATGAAAAAAAAAAGATCAAAGATCGTTGTTTTTATGAGCTGGACCGTAGTCTCATAATTTTCTCTCCAGCCGTTTATTTGATATGCCCACGCGCCCGACTATAGTGACGTCTGCAAATAGTACCGCCAGGCCGCCGCGACGCCGCCCCAGGCGGAAGGATAATGACTTACATTACAAATAACGTGTGTCCGACCATAGACCCTCGAGGGACTCCTTATTTTCACGCTACCACAACCGGATTTCAGTGTTTGTGCGCGTACTGCGGACATTTTTCTCAGCTTTCATAACTATTAATACAATACATACCTACATACGTCATTAAATTATACGTATTATATTTTGAGCACCGCTTGAATAAGTACCGAGAAATATTTAATGCATTATTATTACCTACACCGAAACCTATTTTATGTTGAAGACATGCTGTTTGCAGGTAGTCACAAAACGACATTACTTACATTTAGAAGCTAACGGGTTTGTGCCAATTGTGCCCACCACGACACTAGCATTACACAAAACCTTGTTCAAACATTTCGCCAACTTAACGACTACGCTGTACTTAGTCGTACAAAATTATTTGCAGCTGTGGAAAACTTTCTGTACGAGATACACAAGTTTTTCTGAACGCTTTAGTCATTAGATAAAGGAAATGAAATAGGTAAACCGCAGGCACTCGGATAGGAAAGCAGTGGGTAAGTAGGTGACGGCGCATGCGCCGCGAACGCGATGCACCCGCGAGCTGCAGTTGCAGCTAATGTCTCTGATTATGGACGGAGGAGCGACGGTCCCTCAACCGAGGAAAATAGCACGTTGCCCGCGGGCAACGCGAACAATATTTTGCAGCGGTAGACGGAGTTCTTGCTTCGTCTATAGGGATGATGACTGGGTAAAGAAAACGAAATTCTATTTAGTCAGTCAGTTAGACTATCAAAAAATATTGGACACGTACCTATTTTTTCTTTTGTCAATCCAACAAAAAATTACATAGATAAAGCGCATCAAAGTTCGGGAGTGGGGGCTCGTGGCGTCACTTCTGTGTAAAAATTTGACCAAGACGGGACGTCATGCGATATTTCAACTCAATATATTTCCGTAATTTTTTGATTATGTGAAAGAAGAAAAAATATGTCCAATACTTTTTGATAATCTACCTGATCGACCAAGAAAAAAAATTGTCATCGTCCCTATTCATAGAACAATAAGTATTTATTTTTTTAGATTTGTTGCGCTATGGCTGTTCTAAGGACACGCTCGACAACGTGACAAAATGTACTTAAGGGTTCTGCTACTCTACGAAACCCTAAAGAATGGGACACTTCTCTCACAAAAAAATCAATTCCAGAATACTTATTTACGCGATGAGACTGCCTGTTGACTCTCTTTGCGAAACAAATTTTGTTTCCGTGACTTTTGTTACTACATTCCGGCTCTTTTAGACGTCGGTACTAATAATACGGAGTGATCTAGTGAGAAGACGCGCCGCAGGAAACTCCGCTGCGGTGCTCTGTATCTGCGTTGCTCTCTATATAGTATTATTATTATTTTAATTAGTATTTAATTAATCTATTGATAGTCAAATAAATGAAATCCTTCGCGATAAAGATTAAATTTCAAGAGCACTGATCGTGCCTGCAGCTCTCGCGCGTGCGCGTTGAAGTCTTTTGAAGGCGAGAAGCTTATCGCTGCACGCGCTGCAGCTGACGCAGCGGTTACTGTTACGTTGAAGTCTTTTGAAGGCGAGAAGCTTATCGCTGCACGCGCTGCAGCTGACGCAGCGGTTACTGTTACATTTGTTTTCCTATTAAATGCCAACCGTTTGATAACAGCGGCAGTTGCGCCGGCGCAGCTATTCTCGGCTGTTGTGAACTTGCGAGGTAATGAACTCGTCGCCAATCTGTTTATAGGTCAGGGTGGGCGGGGCGGGGCGGGGCGACGACCGCGCGAGCAAGACAACGCCATGGTGAGGCGAGAGACTAGATCGCGAATCATGCGCACGCGATAGTGAGAGATAAGACGCTATCGATCTTTCAGAGCTGAAAACCAGCAACTTAATTACTTAATCTTATTTTTGTACAAACGGGCTATATCAAAATACACTTCGACGCTGTAGGATCCCGCAATTAACCCTCTTACAACCCCAGCTGTTCGAATGTGCAGGTTTCCTCACGATGTTTTCATTCACCCTGTGACGGCACTGCTGTAGCGGGTCGTTGTGCGGACGTTACAGACTCGGGCGCTCGGGCGCTCGGCGCTGAATGACCAAAAATTAAACCGTTAAATATTGACACTAAAAAAAAAAAAATTAGGGAAAAACTGATAATACTTTTAATCAATTGCCTAAGCAAGTTGTAATATTTTGTCACTAAGTATAGAAAATATTACGAAATAATGGAACTCACGCCTTAAATATTAATTTTACAGTGGCAGTGGATGTTACAGGATGATCAAATGGTGACGACGCCGAAGCGATGGCGACACAGCTTAGGTGTAGTTATAAAATATTGTTTAATTACGTCTATGTGTGATTTTCATTAGAAAAATATACGTATTTATCCTTCCTTATCGCTTGAGCAGTATAAGCTCGGTACAGCCGTAATCCGGGCGACGATAACGACCCACTTTGATAAGGATTACGCGGATGGCGGGGTGAGTGATGGCTTTCGTCACTCGCCGTGTACTCATTGCGGCTATCTCAGACATTAAGCTGGTTATTGCATCTGGAGCGCTGTGTGACAACATCTCAAATTATAGCTACTCAGGAGCACAATTACTACTAAGGTACCTACGTTCAACTGTTCGACGAACGGACTTTGTTGCAGAGCGTTCAGCGAGAGACGGCGAGCCGCCAGGTGTAATCTGGGAAACTAAATACCAAAGTGAAATTGAACAATAATATCAGTATTTTTTACTGCAGCTTTAGAATACTGACATGTTTGAATTGATCGATTTTTGTATTTTTGTATTTTGAGGGCGGGCTGGTTTCCACAACTCGACGTCTAGCGCCTATTTTGCGTGTGGGTGGGATTACCATGTTACTCTAGCCATCCCAGCTCCTCGAGGTAGCCCACCAGACCTTTAATGTCGATGGTCACCTCGGGGAGACACCTCATCGGACCGAGGTGTTTAGCCCTGTATTGCGCCACCTCGGTGCAGTGTAGTACGACGTGGGCGGCTGTTTCTTCTGTCTTCATGCACGCACGGCATAGAGGACTATCTGTAACACCTAAATTAAAAAGATGTTTGTTAAAAGGTCCGTGACCTGTTAAGACACTGGTTACCATCCTTAGTCGAGATTTGCTAAGACGGAGGAGTGCCTTGGAGTGATCGATTATAAAAGTGTATTTAGTGCTAATACCGCTACCGCCTGTGTGGGCCAGCTCGCCCAGCCAACTCTAGTAATACCGCTACCGCCTGTGTGGGCCAGCTCGCCCAGCCAACTCTAGTAATACCGCTACCGCCTGTGTGGGCCAGCTCGCCCAGCCAACTCTAGTAATACCGCTACCGCCTGTGTGGGCCAGCTCGCCCAGCCAACTCTAGTAATACCGCTACCGCCTGTGTGGGCCAGCTCGCCCAGCCAACTCTAGTAATACCGCTACCGCCTGTGTGGGCCAGCTCGCCCAGCCAACTCTAGTAATACCGCTACCGCCTGTGTGGGCCAGCTCGCCCAGCCAACTCTAGTAATACCGCTACCGCCTGTGTGGGCCAGCTCGCCCAGCCAACTCTAGTAATACCGCTATCGCCTGTGTGGGCCAGCTCGCCCAGCCAACTCTAGTAATACCGCTACCGCCTGTGTGGGCCAGCTCGCCCAGCCAACTCTAGTAATACCGCTACCGCCTGTGTGGGCCAGCTCGCCCAGCCAACTCTAGTAATACCGCTATCGCCTGTGTGGGCCAGCTCGCCCAGCCAACTCTAGTAATACCGCTACCGCCTGTGTGGGCCAGCTCGCCCAGCCAACTCTAGTAATACCGCTACCGCCTGTGTGGGCCAGCTCGCCCAGCCAACTCTAGTAATACCGCTACCGCCTGTGTGGGCCAGCTCGCCCAGCCAACTCTAGTAATACCGCTACCGCCTGTGTGGGCCAGCTCGCCCAGCCAACTCTAGTAATACCGCTACCGCCTGTGTGGGCCAGCTCGCCCAGCCAACTCTAGTAATACCGCTATCGCCTGTGTGGGCCAGCTCGCCCAGCCAACTCTAGTAATACCGCTACCGCCTGTGTGGGCCAGCTCGCCCAGCCAACTCTAGTAATACCGCTACCGCCTGTGTGGGCCAGCTCGCCCAGCCAACTCTAGTAATACCGCTATCGCCTGTGTGGGCCAGCTCGCCCAGCCAACTCTAGTAATACCGCTACCGCCTGTGTGGGCCAGCTCGCCCAGCCAACTCTAGTAATACCGCTACCGCCTGTGTGGGCCAGCTCGCCCAGCCAACTCTAGTAATACCGCTACCGCCTGTGTGGGCCAGCTCGCCCAGCCAACTCTAGTAATACCGCTACCGCCTGTGTGGGCCAGCTCGCCCAGCCAACTCTAGTAATACCGCTACCGCCTGTGTGGGCCAGCTCGCCCAGCCAACTCTAGTAATACCGCTACCGCCTGTGTGGGCCAGCTCGCCCAGCCAACTCTAGTAATACCGCTACCGCCTGTGTGGGCCAGCTCGCCCAGCCAACTCTAGTAATACCGCTACCGCCTGTGTGGGCCAGCTCGCCCAGCCAACTCTAGTAATACCGCTACCGCCTGTGTGGGCCAGCTCGCCCAGCCAACTCTAGTAATACCGCTACCGCCTGTGTGGGCCAGCTCGCCCAGCCAACTCTAGTAATACCGCTATCGCCTGTGTGGGCCAGCTCGCCCAGCCAACTCTAGTAATACCGCTACCGCCTGTGTGGGCCAGCTCGCCCAGCCAACTCTAGTAATACCGCTACCGCCTGTGTGGGCCAGCTCGCCCAGCCAACTCTAGTAATACCGCTACCGCCTGTGTGGGCCAGCTCGCCCAGCCAACTCTAGTAATACCGCTACCGCCTGTGTGGGCCAGCTCGCCCAGCCAACTCTAGTAATACCGCTACCGCCTGTGTGGGCCAGCTCGCCCAGCCAACTCTAGTAATACCGCTATCGCCTGTGTGGGCCAGCTCGCCCAGCCAACTCTAGTAATAAAGAACTGTATCGAGATGCACTCATACACACATTCTTTACTATATTTTGGCGCTTGTTATACAACTCGTATCAAAAGTAACCAGTATCCGTATGTAGTCAAGCAAATCAGCGTGAAGCGCTACAAATATTTAATCTAAAGAGCGCTAAAGACGACACGTGTCCTTTCCTAATTGGCAATTAACTCTCAGACGCGCTCGGCTTCCGTGTCGTGTCGCTTCCGGCAGCCATACAAGACGACGTGTCGCGTGTCGTGTCGCCTGTCGCGCGCCGGCACCCGGCGTGTCAAGTGACGAGCGCTTTTAGATCGGCGCCTATTTCCAGCATTCAGATATTGCGTCTCATTTCAAGCATTTGTAAAAGAGCAATCGCAGATGAACAACGAATGCTGGTTAACAAAGCATACCATTACAAAAATATGCTGGTGTGTAGTTGGCGTCGAGGTTTGTTCGTATCGCGTCCACATCGAGCGCGACGAGCGATGCTCGGCGACCACGCCGCTCTAAGGCGGCGATCGCTCGTTGCAGGCGAATTCGTGGAGAGCAGGAGACGCTTCCAAAGGTGCATTCACACCGTTACTTTTTGTGGAGCAAATAAATGAAAAATATACATACATACATATCTTTTTTTAGGGTTCCGTAGTCAACAAGGAACCCTTATAGTTTCGCCGTGTCCGTATGTCCGTCCGTTCGTAAGTCTGTCTGTCCGCGGTTTAACTCGGGGATTCTTTGTACTACAAAGCTGTAATTTAGCATAATTAGACATTTAAATTACGCCGACAAAGTTGTACGGTAAAATCATTAAAAATATTTTTTTTTCTGGTGGTAGACCCGACCTACCTCCCACACATGTAAAGTAAAGGTATTTCTTTTTACGTTTTAACATCAACCAAAGTAACTTCGGTGTAGACGCATCTTTAATAATAACTCCGGTACAAACTGCTATTTACAATATAAACAGACTTGATGTTTGTTTTGGAGATAAATTAGATTAGATAAATGCTTGATCGTTGTTGCAACGTGATACTAACACGTAATGTTGTTGATTCACCTTTTACAAATAAATATGCATGTACAAATGCAAAGATTAGTTAGAGGTTGAAATATGTTGGTGCCTGGCTTGCAGCCAGGGTTCCATATTATTCCGATGATATTGTAAACAGTCGGTATCAACAAGCTATTGCTTGTATTTACTTGCTTTCCTTTATTTTTCGAAATAATAAATCCAATTGTAATCATTAATACGTTTATACAAAGTCGACAGTCGTCATAGTGTCGTACATGTATCCTGGTATGAAGGGAGCTAGATGAATGTCTCGCAAAGAGCAAACAGTAGTTGTTGCGTTGTTTTAGGATGTTTTCGCATCGCTCGTGTGGCTGGCGGGCGTTTAATTAATTTCTACCGTGTAAAGTATTTGAGCATCTCTACGCACATTATCGCCGGTTTTTGTATTTGTGAGCAGGGATTGTAATTCCGATATACTTAATTTGGATATCCATATAAATATCGATAATTAGGTATGTTTTTATCGATAATAGGTAAGTATCGATAAATAATTTTAGGTACATTAATATCTATATTTTGACAGAACTCCGTCATTTATGAATCGATTCGAAACTATTTTTTTTATTCAGTCGTACGTACCCGAATGAAATATTTACCCGGTTCAGATTGGTCTCATTTCTATAAGAATGATACTCTGATGATGGAATCCATGAGGAATCGACGGAACTCCTCAAAAATCGTAGGTACAGTCAAAGGCACTAATATGTATACGCCCATCGCGTCATAAGTGGCAATATTTGGCCACGTGATTATGTATCTGATTACTAACACCATTTGCTAAAAAAATATTTACCTATTAGTATCGGTACCAAGTATTGATAAAAGTATCGATATCGGTTTACCGATATTTAAGTTTACCGACCGATACAATCATCGATATTTTTTTATTGTCTTAGACAGACAAACAAGCCGACAGCCCACCTGATGGGAAGTGGTAAGCGCCGCCTATGGACATTTGCATCACCAGAGGCGGCACTAATGCGTTGCCGGTCTCGAAGAAATTTAATGACACCCTTTTTAAAAAGCCCCATGTTGTAGCACATTGGGAAAATCTCAGCGGGAAGTTTATTCCAAGTTCTTATAGTACGCGCTATGTATATTAAGGACATTTTAATATTGTTATCGATATTTTCTTAAAAATACCAATATACTTATACGTTTGTCAGTCAAGAGTGCTAAATAATCATTTACGATAAGATAACAAGGAATCCTTTCCGTACAACGAGAAATGAGAATCAGGGTTTTTATCCTCGGGCCGCGCAATTTCCTAACAAAATAGAGCAAATGTTCACAATGGACACTGAAAGCATCGAAAGGAAGATAAATAATAATGAGCATCGATCTACGTCCAATGTCCACCGGTTGGCCTATTTACGAAACTGCGGGCCCATTAGCCCGTGTCATCCGATTGTCTCTCGCAAGCGGCTCGCCGAACATACACGATCACTTTCACTACACGCGCTCGTTGATTCGGGCGTCACGCTCGATCGGGGGTCGTTGTTAAAGGTCGCCGGAGTGTGCGTCGGCGCATACATCACGCAGATACGATTCGATGTGCTCTTTGAGTCACTGGAACCGCTAGAACAACTTGTATTTTCTCCACTGATCATTCAGTGGGCCTCTTTTCTTGATGACTGCTTAGAAAGGGACGTACTTACCGACAGACAAGTCACGAGCAAATTTCGAGCTTAGTCAGTTGCAGCTGAGAGATCATTCGCAGCTGCGAAATATTCAGCGGTGTGTTTTAATGACGGAGGCATGATAGTCCATATCCGGCTAACGTTATGGGGCAGGAGGGATTTCTTAACCAAATTTAAATATGGCCGGTGGAAGAGTTTCGTTTGCGATCTGTTAAAAGGATAGATATTATAGCAACGTGGTTGGAGGGAGCAATCACATAGTAATATTATTACCTAAGTATATACAAAGGATTTCCGAGGTGGTTGTCCCACTGAATGCAAGTTAAGATCCCTTAAGATTCGTGGAGGAGGATCCTTGTCTCACAGTGGACGTCTTTCAGCTGACATGTTAGCAGCATACTATGCGGAGCAGAGCAACTGCGGCGGCGTGTGGATGGTCTCCGACTTGAGCAGCATGACGCACGGTTGATGCAATGGTGAAGTCTTGTAGAGGGGAGCGCGTCTAGTCGCAGTCGTAATGGTAGTAATACTTTTTTTAGTCATACACGTTTTCAGGCTGAAATTACAGGATTTAATAAACATTCATCGTGTAGATTAGTAAGGTTAGGTTAGGTTACTTTAATAAAAACCCTGGAAAAATAATGATGTCGTGAAAAAAATGCATTATGACTTGCGAAAATTATGACTTAAAACACATTATGACTAACAATATGTATGCAACCCAATATGTATGTATGTAAACCCTTAGGCCTTTGTTCAGAAGTGGACGTCTTGCGGCTGATAAACCCTACCCTATAAACGGATGATGTAAACCCTTTAATGCACAAAAAGTATAAGTAAAATACATTGACATCGTAAAATTAAAGTACAAAGGTGAAATTATCGCTAAATGGGAATATGGACCCATTATAGAGACCAGACTCAACTGGTCGAACTCTTGTCCAAAGAATATGAGGGTAAAACCAATAAGCTGATTATGATTTGAAAGCAAAAGTTTTAATTCGTGTATTTCATCTTCGCTTGCGTGTATCTTAGCACGTCGTTGGTGGTCAGCCGGCCTCGCAGTGTTTTACGACTAACAAGGATTTGACATATTTACCGCACACTTGGAGCGGAGGAGCGATATGTTGTATAGAGGAGCTAATTGGCCGCACGCAAATGCCGCGGCCTCCGCATTGTCTCTTAGTGTTTACTCGGCTGGTTCTAATGCCAGTGCGATCTCCACTGCTCACACTTAACACGAATCTCCATCAACCATGGTGCTGGAAAAACAGCCGTGTTCAATTGAATCAAAGCTCAATTTTGAAGCCTACGTGAAAACGCATATGATACTGAGGAAGAGATTGCGAGGTAATTGGGTAACGATTGTCAACGAAGTGTTGTTTCGCTGACGCACTGTTGCGCAACGCGCGATGCACGACCTTTATTTATTGTCTAATTCAGCTGAATGTCATTCTGCACGATTTGTTAGAACTATACCTCAAAAGCATGAATCGCATTGCACCTCGATCGTATGTTTTATTTTCGCTTTGTGTCACACTCGTCTATATTATTGTACGCTGATAGCATCAGTCGCATTTCACCTCGATGCCATATTTTATTGTATCATTTGGTCTCGATCGTCTATTTTACTATTAGCAAATATTTTTAGCCGTAGTATACCTCGTTTGCACGCATATTTTGTAATAGCATTTCGTCGCGATCATTGATAATATCATAGTTCGCCAGTTTTTTTATATTTATTATTAGTCAAAGATAATATTTTAATGAGTTTTGAATTAAGATATAAAACTAGGTATAGCTAAAAACGCATTTAAAATAATACTTACCGAGTAATAGCAAATATCAATTAACGCGTCAAATAAAACAGCGTTGCAAACAAA